>BGPT01000062.1:446802-544770 GCA_003297045.1 Symbiodinium sp. clade C Y103
TTGGGTTGGTGGGTTGGTGGGTTGGGTTGGTGGGTTGGGTTGGTGGGTTGGTGGGTTGGGTTGGTGGGTTGGGTTGGTGGGTTGGTGGGTTGGGTTGGTTTGGTGGGTTGGTGGGTTGGTGGGTTGGGTTGGTGGGTTGGTGGGTTGGGTTGGTGGATGGGTGGTTGGTGGGTTGGGTTTAAGTTCTAAAAGTGCTCCGAAGGGGATAATTTTTGATATTTTTGGCTTCTACAACGCCGTGCTTTTTTTTTTTATTTTACTTCCAAAAGTGGTCCGAATATGAGATATTTTAACATTTTTTGGTTCCAAATCTAAGATGTTTCCGCGCCCGCTGCTTTAGCGAGCCTACTTTTCGACCCTCCGGAGCCACAAAATATTGGAAAAAAAAACAATGTTTCGTGATTTTCCTACCTTTTGGGGTACCTGCATCTATTCTCTTCTGATTTTCTTCCTATTTGATCTTCTCTCTTCTGATTTTTCTTATCTTCTTATTTTCTTCATGGCTGTGCGTTTTTTATTTGTTTATATTGTCGGAAGGTTTAGCTTCTAAATTTCCTTCGAATAATAATATTTTTTTTTTAATCTATAAATGATTAACCGAAAGCCTACGCTGTTGGAAACAGCGGGCCAACCCTAGTTTAAAATATTAATTAAAGAATTAAATTTTAATATTGATTTTTTTTAAATAAATATTAATAATTACAATTTATGTATATATATATATATTTTTTTTTTATATTGGGTTTTATTTTTGATATATTTGAAATATTTTTAAATAAATTATTATTAAATATATATCTATATTTATGAATTTGAATATGAGAATTATGGGAATATTTTTTTAATATTATAGTATATATTTAAAATATTCTGATTGATAAAAATAAAATCTAATTGATTTATTTTTTAAATTTAGATTATCTATATAATTATTAAGATTTTTTTTTTATTTTCTTATATTATTATATGAAATATTTATTTTTTAATTTATATGCTTGATATTTCGTCAATTTCCGGTTACCTCTCGATTATTTATTAATTTTTATTTTAGAAGATAATTCTTGCATTATTGATATTTATACATAATTATTTTTCGAAATCTAATTTATCTATATGCAATTCTTCCACAATTTATACTTATACAACAACTCTCCCACACACAACTTACCTCCACAATTCTTCCACAAATGACATTTATATATGGCAGACATGGCACTTGGGGACATCCCCCTCATTTCATTATATTAGATTCGGCAGGGATGATGCGCACGGCCTTGGGTTGGCTTTGGCGGCGGCCTTGGTCGCCGCTGGTCGCCGTGGGCAATGTGCCTTTGTTATAAACCAGGGGTGGCGCTCGGCGACATTTGCTTCACTTTTGGGAAACAGATATGGTATTTGGTAACAGGCTCTGGTGACGCGCGCATAAAATTCTTTCATATATAATTTTATCAGATATAATTCTCTCATTCCCAATTCTTCATATAAAACCTTGCTACGCCCAACTCCCACAATTTTATCACGCACAACTCTTTAACAGACAATTTTGACACACATACACACAGCACTTTCACACACAACTCTTTCTTAGACAACCTTGTCACATATGTATTTCTTTGATATATAATTTTGACTCAGACAGAATTTTCATATCCAATTTTTTTTGACCGATTGTCACACACAATACTTCCACATACAATTTATACATAATTTAATCCCACACAACACTTGAACAGATAACTCTTTCACACATAATATTGCAATATTGTCCTACACAACGCTTTCTCATAATTCAGATATATTCTTTCATATACAATTTCGACACACACACATACACAACACTTTCACATACAATTCTTTCACACACAACTCTTTTCTACAGAACATGATCCCACACAACCTTGTTACGCATAACTCTGTCACACACAACTCGTTGACACACAACTTTGTAGCACACAACACTATCGCACAGAAATTCTTGAATACAATATTGCCTGCTTTTACCATCTGATTTACCCATTTATTTGGTATTTCTTGGAAGAAATTGACATATGGGATTATTCGGTCCTTTGATATTTTTAGGATTTAATTTATATATTATTTCTATGATAAATTATGTATATATACATATATTATATATACGGTATATATATAAATAGATATGAATTATAACATAGATATATATATATATTATATATATATGATATATATATATATATGATATATATATATATGATATATATATATGATATATGATTTATGATATATGATATATGATATATGATATATGATATATATATATATTATATATATATTTCATATGATATACTTATATATGATATATCATGATATTATATATGATCCCGTCCCCAGGCCACCATCCCGTCCCCAGGCCACCAGCCTCCCCCCCCCCCCCCACTTGGTCTGGACCCCCCCCCCCCNGTTGGGTCCCCCACCCCTCCCCCCCCTCACCCTTCACCCCCTCCCACCCCCCTACCCACCCACAGGGGGGAGGGCGGGGATACTGATACTTATATATATTGTATCTATACTCTATATCTTTATAGATATTCTCTATATATTATATATATATACACTCTATATATACTCTATATATACTCTATATATACTCTGTATATATTCTATATATATACTCTATATATACTCTATATATATTCTATATATATACTCTATATATACTCTATATATATTCTATATATACTATAGTGACGGACATTCACTTAGAACAATTTTTTTTCCAAAATGTCAGGGGATTTTTTTTTTGACCCCTCACTTAGAACAAAAAAATGACCACATTTGTTCTAAGTGAGTTTGTTCTAAGTGAGGGTNAGGGGATTTTTTTTTTGACCCCTCACTTAGAACAAAAAAATGACCACATTTGTTCTAAGTGAGTTTGTTCTAAGTGAGGGTTTCGATCCTGTTCTTAGTGTCGGTTTTTCTGTTCTAAATGTAGATTTTGGGAGGATTTTTTGTTCTAAGTGGGTGTTTTGTTCTAAGTGGGGGGTTTGATCTTTTACTTAGAACAAAAACCATCAGGATAATTGATGATAATCACCACGATTGTAGGGAAAATTTTGAATTATATATTACTCATCGGGCTTCTGATGATAACACAACCCATGTTCCCAAGAATAACTCTTTATATGTAGAAAGAACGGATATAATTGCTATTAATTATAAAAAAAAAAAAAATTTCCCGAAAACACACCCATAAAAACCTTTGCCACGGGTTCCATGGCATACGCTCCCCAGCTGGTGAAATCCACACTTAGAACAAACTTAAGGTATACCAAAAACCCTGATTTATTATCCCCATTGGTGTTCCCAAACGGATGGTGCTTGAGGTGGACTGTTGGGTGTCTGATGATATCACATTCCAGGTTTTGACATATTGATTTTTTGAAATATATATATATATATATATATAAAGAATCGGGTTTTGTTCCAAAAATATGCCCATAAAAGCCTTTGCCACGGGATCCACAGCGTACACTCCCTAGCTGGTGAAACCCACACTTAGAACAAACGAAAGGCGCAAGGTAGACCAAAAACCCTGACTTGTTATCCCCATTGGTGTTCCCGAAAGGATTGTGCTTTAGGTGGGCTGTTGGGTGTCTGATGATAACCCATTCCAGATTTCAAGATATTTATATTTTCATACATATAAAAAGAATAGGGTTTTGTTCCGAAAGCACGCCCTTAAAGGGTTTTGCCCCGAGATCCACGCCAAACACTCCCTTGCTGGCGAAACCCATACTTAGAACAATTTTAATATGGACCAAAAACCCTGAACATTTCTACCCGTTAAGGTTCCCGAACAAATTGTACTATAGTTGGGCCATGGGGTGCCTGATGATAACCCATTCCAGATTTTAATATGTTTTATTTTCATACATGAACAAAAACAAGGTTTTTATTCCAAAAGCACGCCCTAAAAAACTTTGCCACAAGATCCACGGAAAACACTCCCTAGCTGGTGAAACCCACACTGAGGACAAACTTAATGTAGACCAACAACCCTGAATTGTTATCCCCGTTGGTGTTCCCGAAAGGATTGTGCTTTAGGTGGGCTATTGGGTGTCTGATGAAAATACATAGGAGGTTCTGCCATGTAGCTATTCTTAAAATATAGCAAGAACAGGCTTTTCTTCCAAAACCACGCCCATAAAAACCTTTGCCACGGGATCCACGGCAAACACTCCCCAGCTTGGGAAACCCACAATTAGAACAAACTTAAGGTATACCAAAAACCCTGACTTGTTATCCCCATTGGTGTTCCCGAAAGGATTGTGCTTTAGGTGGACTGTTGGGTGTCTGATGATAACGCATTCCAGGTTTCAACAAATTTTATTTTTAAAAGCACAAAATCAAAACGGGGTCTGTTCCATAGCACACCTATAGAAACAATGCCACGAGATCCACGGCAAACGCTCCCCAGCTTGGGAAATCCAGACTTAGAACAAACTTAAGGTAGACCAAAAACCCTGAATTTTTATATCTGCGGGTGTTCCCGAAAGGATTGTGCTTTAGGTGGGCTGTTGAGTCTCTCATGAGAACGCATTCCAGAATTTGGCATGTTGATATTTTCATATATACAAAGAATATCAAAGAACAGGATTTTTCTTTCAAAATCCCGACGATAACAACAATGCCAGGGGATCCACGGCAAACACTCCCTAGCTGGCGAAATCCACACTTAGAACAAACTTAAGGTATTTCAAGAACTCTGACTTGTTATCCCCATTGGTGTTCCCGAAAGGATTGTGCTTTAGGCGGGCCGTTGGGTGTCTGATGATAACCCATTCCAGATTTCAACATGTTTATATTTTCAAACATATAAGAAGAACAGGGTTTTGTTCCGAAGGCACGCCCTTTAAAAATTTTGTCACGAGATCCACGGCAAACCTTCCCTAGCTGGTGAAACCCACACTTGGAACAAACTTAAGGTATACCAAAAACCCTGACTTGTTATCCCCATTGGTGTTCCCGAAAGGATTGTGCTTTAGGTGGGCTGTTGGGTGTCTGATGATAANTACCAAAAACCCTGACTTGTTATCCCCATTGGTGTTCCCGAAAGGATTGTGCTTTAGGTGGGCTGTTGGGTGTCTGATGATAACCCATTCCAGGTTTCATCATATTTATATTTTCATATATATAAAAAGAACAGGGTTTTGTTCCGAAAGCACGCCCTTAAAAAGTTTCGCCCCGAGATCCACGACAAATATTCCCTAGGTGGCGAAACCCACACTTAGAACAAACTTAAGATAACCAAGAACCCTGAAGATTTCTACCCGTTAAGGTTCCCGAACAAATTATACTATAGTTGGGCCATGGGGTGTCTGATGATAACCCATTCCAGGTTTTATCATAATTTTATTTTTATAAATAATCAAAAATACGGTTTTTGTTCCAAAATACGCCCATAAAAATTCAATGCCACGAGATCCACGGCAATCAATCCCTTGCTAGCGAAACCCAGACTTAGAACAAACTTAATATTCTTATCCTCATTGGTGTTCCCGAAAGGATTGTACTATAGGTAGGGCATTTGGAGTCTGATGATAAGACATTCCAGAATTCAACAAATTTATATTTTCATATAAATAAAAAGAACAGGGTTTTGTTCCGAAAGTACGCGCTTAAAGACTTTTGCCCCGAGATCCACGGCAAACACTCCCTTGCTGGCGAAAGCCACACTTAGAACAAACTTAATATGGACCAAAAACCATGAATTGTTATACCTGCGGGTGTTCCCGAAAGGATTGCGCTACAGGTGGGCCAGTGGGTGTCTCATGATAACACATTCATGGATTTGGCATGATGATATTTCAAATATGCAAAGAACAAGGTTTTTCTTCCAAAATCCCGCCAATAAAAACAACGCCAGGGGATCCACGGCAAACACTCCCTAGCTGGCGAAACCCACACTTAGAACAAACTTAAGGTATTTCAAGAACCCTGACTTGTTATCCCCATTGGTGTTCCCGAAAGGATTGTGCTTTAGGTGGACTGTTGGGTGTCTGATGATAACGCATTCCAGATTTCAACAAATTTTATTTTTAAAAGAAGAAAATCAAAACGGGGTCTGTTCCATAGCACGCCTATAGAAATAATGCCACGAGCTCCACGGCAAACACTCCCCAGCTTGGGAAACCCAGACTTAGAACAAACTTAAGGTAGACCAAAAACCCTGAATTTTTATACCTGTGGGTGTTCCCGAAAGGATTGTGCTTTAGGTGGGCTGTTGGGTCTCTCATGAGAACGCATTCCAGAATTTGGCATGTTGATATTTTCATATATACAAAAATATCAAAGAACAGGGTTTTTGTTTCAAAATCCCGACAATAACAATAATGCCAGGGGATCCACGGCAAACACTCCCTAGCTGGCGAAACCCAGACTTAGAACAAACTTAAGGTATTTCAAGAACTCTGACTTGTTATCCCCATTGGTGTTCCCGAAAGGATTGTGCTTTAGGTGGGCCATGGGGCGTCTAATGATAACCCATTCCAGATTTCAACATGTTTATATTTTCAAACATATAAAAAGAACAGGGTTTTGTTCCGAAAGCACGCCCTTAAAAAATTTCGCCCCGAGATCCACGGCAAACACTCCCTTGCTGGCGAAACCCACATTTAGAACAAACTTAATATGGACCAAAAACCATGAATTGTTATACCTGTGGGTGTTCCCGAAAGGATTGCGCTACAGGTGGGCCAATGGGTGTCTCATGATAACACATTCATGGTTTTGGCATGTTGATATTTCATATATACAAAGAACAAGATTTTTCTTCCAAAATCCCGCCAATAAAAACAATGCCAGGGGATCCACGGCAAACACTCCCTAGCTGGCAAAATCCACACTTAGAACAAACTTAATATAGACATATGTAGACCAAATACCCTGAATATTTCTACCCGTTGAGGTTCCCGAAAAAAATGTACTATAATTGGGCCATGGGGTAATTGATAATAACCCATTACAGACTTTAACAAATTTGTATTTTATAAAGAAGAGAAAAAAAACAAGGGTTCTATTCCATAGCACGCCAATAAAAAAGTTTGCCACAAGATCCACGGCAAATACTCCCTTGCTGGCGAAACCCAGACTTAGAACAAACTTAATGTAGACCAATAACCCTGAATTGTTATACCTGTGGGCGTTCCCGACAGGATTGCGCTATAGGTGGGCCATGGGGTGTCTCATGATAACCCATTCCAGGTTGTAACTTTTTTTTTGAATATCAAACATATAAAAGAGCGGGGTTTTATTCCAAAAGCACGCCCATAAAATCAATGCCACGAAATCCACGGCAAACACTCCCATGCTGGCGAAACCCACACTTAGAACAAATTTAATATAAACTGAAGACCAAACACCCTGAATTGTTATCCCCGTTGGTGTTCCCGAAAGTAGGTTGCAACATGAAAATAATGCATCGGCATCCACGGCAAACACTCCCTTGCTGGCGAAACCCACACTTAGAACAAATTTCATGTAGACCGAGATCCCTGAATTGGTAACCCGTTATCCCCATTGGTGTTCCCGAAAGGACTGTGCTATAGGTGGGCCATGGGAAGTCTCATGATAATCCATTCCAGATTTTTGATTTATTTGTATATAAAAAAAACAAGGTTTTTGTTCCAAAGTACGCCATTGAAAAATTTTGCCACGAGATCCACGGCAAATACTCCCTAGCTAGAAAAATCCACACTTAGAACAAACTTAATGTAGACCAAAAACCCTGAATTCTTAACCCGTTATCCCCATTGGCATTTTCGAAAGGATTGCACTATACCTGGGCCATTGGGTATCTGATGATAACACACTCCAGGTTTCAACAGAATTAAATATCTATATATATATATATATATACATACAGAACAAGGTTCTTTTCTTCCAGAGTACGTCCTCAAAAAATTTTGCCACGAGATCCATAGCAAACACTCCCTAGCTGGTGAAATGCACGCTTAGAACAAAGTTCATGTAGACCAAGAACCCTGAATTGTTATCCCCATTGATGTTCCAGAAAGGATTGTGCTTTAGGTGGGCTGTTGGGTGTCTGATGATATCACATTCCAGATTTTGACATGTTGATTTTTTCATACATATAAAAAGAACAGGAATTTATTTCGAAAGCGCGCCAATAAAAATAATGCCACGAGATCCACGGCAAACACTCCCTAGCTGGCGAAACCCACGCTTAGAAGAAATTTAATGTAGACCAACAACCCTGAATTGTTATACCTGTGGGTGTTCCCGACAGGATTGCGCTACAGGTGGGCCATGGGGTGTCTCATGATAACACATTCCAGGTTTTGGCATATTGATTTTTTCATATATATAAAAAACAGGAATTTTGTTCCAAAATCCCGCCAATAAAAACAATGCCAGGGGATCCACGGCAAACACTCCCTAGCTGGCTAAACCCACACTTAGAACAAACTTAATGTAGACAAAAAACCCTGAACATTTCTACCCGTTAAGGTTCCCGAACGGATTGTGCTACAGGTGGGCCATGGGGTGTCTGATGATCACAAATTCCAGGTTTCAACGTGTTTAATTTTCATATACACAAGAAGAACAGGGTTTTGTTCCGAAAGCATGCCCTTTAAAAAACATTGCCACGAGATCCACAGCAAACACTCCCTAGCTGGCGAAACCCCCACTTAGAACAAACTTAATCTAGACATATGTAGACCAAATACCCTGAATACTTCTACCCGTTAAGCTTCCCGAAAAAAATCTACTATAGTTGGGCCATGGGGTATTTGATGATAACCCATTCCAGGTTTTAAGAAATTTATAAAGAAGAAAAAACAAGGGGTCTGTTCCATAGTACGCCCAAAAAAATAATGCCACGAAATCCACGGCAAATACTCCCTTGCTGGCGAAACCCACACTTAGAACAAACTTAATGTAGACCAACAACCCTGAATTGGTAACCCGTTATCCACATTGGAGATCCCGAAAGGATTGTGCTATAGGTGGGCCATGGGGTAATTTATGATCCCATTCCAAGTTTTACATTTATTTGTATACAAAAAAAGACAAGGTTTTTGTTCCAAAGCACGCCCCTAAAAATCTTTGCCACGAAATCCACGGCAAATACTCCCTAGCTAGAAAAACCCACATTTAGAACAAACTTAATGTAAACCAAAAACCCTGAATTCTTAACCCGTTATCCCCATTGGCATTTCCGAAAGGATTGCACTATAGCTGGACCATTGGGTGTCTGATGATAATACACTCCAGATTTCAAGAGGTTTAAATATCTATATATATATATATACATACAGAACAAGGTTCTTTTCTTCCAGAGTACGCCCTCAAAAAATTTTGCCACGAGATCCATAGCAAACACTTCCTAGCTGGTGAAATGTACGCTTAGAACAAAGTTCATGTAGACCAAAAACCCTGAATTGTTATCCCCGCTGGTGTTCCAGAAAGGATTGTACTATAGTTGGGCCATTGGGTGCCTCATGNTTAGAACAAAGTTCATGTAGACCAAAAACCCTGAATTGTTATCCCCGCTGGTGTTCCAGAAAGGATTGTACTATAGTTGGGCCATTGGGTGCCTCATGATAACCCAGTCCAGGTTTCAACATATTTATATTTTCATATATAGATATAAAAAGAACGGGGTTTTATTCCGAAAACGCGCCAATAAAAACAATGCCAGGGGATCCACGGCAAACACTCCCTAGCTGGCGAAACCCACACTTAGAACAAACTTAATGTAGACAAAAAACCCTGAACATTTCTACCCGTTAAGGTTCCCNACCCACACTTAGAACAAACTTAATGTAGACAAAAAACCCTGAACATTTCTACCCGTTAAGGTTCCCGAAAGGATTGTGCTACAGGTGGGCCATGGGGTGTCTGATGATCACAAATTCCAGATTTCAACATGTTTTTATTTTCATATATACATAATTCCTTCCCCCTATTACTAAACGTCCCCCAAATACTAAAAGCTAGGGTCCATCTCCAATTTTGGAAAATTTGTGGTTGGCCAATTTGACTTTTAATTGATTACCTTTAGAAAATAATTTAAAAATAAACCTACCATTTGTGGGTTCTACCCCCTAATAATAAAAACTAGTCAACCCCGGGGTGTTTATTATTAGGGTCCCCTGAATCCAAGTANTTTGTGGGTTCTACCCCCTAATAATAAAAACTAGTCAACCCCGGGGTGTTTATTATTAGGGTCCCCTGAATCCAAGTAGTTTTTAGTATTAAGGTCTGGTGCTTACTATTAGGGATCCGCTTCGAAATCCAATTTTTTGCAACGTATTAATTGCGTTTTAAATTGAGATTTAATTAATTTTGAAACCGAGAAAAATAGTTTTTAATATTAAGGTCTGGCGCTTACTATTAGGGGTCCGCTTCGAAATCCATTTTTTTGCAACGTATTAATTGCGTTTTAAATTGANAGAAAAATAGTTTTTAATATTAAGGTCTGGCGCTTACTATTAGGGGTCCGCTTCGAAATCCATTTTTTTGCAACGTATTAATTGCGTTTTAAATTGAGAGTTAATTGATTTTGAAATCGAGAAAAATAATTTTTAATATTAAGGTCCGAAATTAGGGTCCCCCTAATAATAAATACCTCCTAATACTAAAAACTACCCGGGGTGTTTACTATTAGGGGGGAGGTTTAATATTAGAGGGAAAGAATTACAAAAAGAAGGGGGGTTTATTCCCAAAGCGTGCCCATAAAAACAATGCCACGAGATCCACGGCAAACACTCCTTTGCTGGCGAAACCCACATTTAGAACAAATTTCATGTGACCAAAACCCTTGAATTGTTATCCCGTTGGGTGTTTCCGAAAGGATTGTGCCACAAGTGGGCCGTGGTGGCTCATGATAACACATTCCAGGTTTTGACATGTTAATATTTTCATAGATATAAAAAAAAAGAAGGTTTTGTTGTGAAAGCACGCCCATGAAAATAATACATCGGCATCCACGGCAAACACTCCCTTACTGGCGAAACCCACACTTAGAACAAATTTCATGTATAGACCAAAAATTTTAAATTGTTATCCCCGTTGGTCTTCCCGAAAGGATTGTGCTATAGTATAGGTGGGCCATGGGGTGGCTCATCATAATACATTCCAGATTTCAATATGTTTGTATTTTCATATATAGAATATAAAAGAACAAGGTTTTGTTCCAAAACCACGCCCATAAAAACCTTTGCCACGAGATCCACGGCAAACACTCCCTAGCTGGCGAAACCCACANGTTCCAAAACCACGCCCATAAAAACCTTTGCCACGAGATCCACGGCAAACACTCCCTAGCTGGCGAAACCCACACTTAGAACAAACTTAAAAGAAACCAGAAACCCTGAATTATTATCCCCGTTAATATTCCCGAAAGCAGGTTACAACATGTTAATATTTTCATACATACAAAAAGAATAAGATTTCGTTCCGAAAGCACGCCCATAAAAATAATGCCACGAGATCCACGGCAAACGCTCCCTTGCTGGCGAAACCCACACTTAGAACAAACTGCATGTAGACCAAAAACCCTGAATTGTTAACCCGTTATCCCTTTGGCGTTTCTGAAAGGATTGCCCTATAGATGGGCCAGTGGGTGTCTGATGATAACATACTCCAGGTTTCAACCGGTTTAAATATCTATAGTAAATATATGTACATAAAAAGAATAAGGTTTGTATTCCAAATGTTCCAAAGTGTACCCTTAAAAAGCTCTGCCACGAGATCCATGGCAAACACTCCCTAGCTGGTGAAACCCACACTTAGAACAAATTTAATGTAGAGCAACAACCCTGAATTGTTATCCCTGTTGGTGTTCCTGACAATGCAAAATAAGTGATGCACATCCCGGCGATGTGTCGTTTTCCCCACTGGGGTTGTGTTTCAGCGACATACCTTTATGGCCTCTGATTTGTGGGTTGTACTTGAAATTCAATATTTGCAGGCAGCGGGTCTGTATCTTGGGCCAAGAACCATGTAAACCGTAAAACATTGAAAAACTTACCTAAAACATCATGAAACATGTGCTTTGACTGGCAGTGTGCACCAGAAATCTTATATAAAGCATGAAATGTTNAACATTGAAAAACTTACCTAAAACATCATGAAACATGTGCTTTGACTGGCAGTGTGCACCAGAAATCTTATATAAAGCATGAAATGTTTTTTGTTCTAAATGTGCATTTTGTTCTAAGTGATTTTGTTCTAAGTAAAGCTTTTTCCTTGTGTTAAAAAAAAAAAATCCAAAATTTGTTCTAAGTAATTGTCCGGTGCTATATATATATTATATATATATTATTTATATATCCTATATATATTCTATATATATAATATATATATATAATATATATATATATATGCTCTATATATACTCTATATATATATTTTATATATATATTCTATATATATATATTCTATATATATATTCTATATATATATATTCTATATATATATATTCTATATATAGCTCATAGATGATCACCAACCCCCACCCCATCCCACAGGGGGGGCGGCGATACACATACATACATTCATACATATATAGATACTTATTTACATACATACATTGATACGTACATATATTCTTCTATTTATACATGCATAGATGCATACATACAATCACATCTACATATTGACCCCCTACCCCATCCCACAGGGGGGGCGGCGATACACATACATACATTCATACATACATACATATTTACTAACATACATACATTGATACATACATATATTCTTCCATTTATACATGCATGGATGCATACATACAATCACATCTACATATTGACCCCCCACCCCATCCCACAGGGGGGGGGGGCGGGGGGCATACAGACAGACATACATTCATGCATACATACATATATACATGATATACCCCTATATAGCCTGATATACCCTGGATCTGTANCATACATTCATGCATACATACATATATACATGATATACCCCTATATAGCCTGATATACCCTGGATCTGTAGACCCATACCCATTGGGGGGGGAGGGGGGAGGGGGCCTGGGAGGGCTGGACCATATATATATATATGGTTTGTAAAAAAATAATATTATGATATATTTGGTATATATGATATATGATACATCTTGGGTGGGGAGGGTTGGTGGTATATATGGAATATATATATATATATATCGGCTTTAGATAATATATGGATAATTCAAAGGTACGATCTAAACATATATCTTTAATATTTCTGGAGTTCCCAAGGCAGCAATTGCTATGGGGGTCTATTTTTCATTTTATTTCGAGTTTTGGGGACATATTTCATTTATTTGATTTAAAGAAATATTCGATCTGATTTTTTGATATCTATATTTTTTTGCTTTTTTCCAGACCCATATCTAAAAATAATTTTAGATTATTCCAATTATCATCCATAATATCATATAAGGTAATGACGACAACTTAAAGATAAGAGACCTATAGGATAGCTTGAAGATTATAAACCATGGATGGCAAAGCAAACCCACGAATAGACCGAAAGGTGGAGTACCAGGCAAGTATTTCCCCCTTTATTTATTATATCATTATTTATCTATCTATCTATTTATCTATCTATCTATTTATCTATCTATCTATTTATCTATCTATCTATCTATTTATCTATCTATTGATCTATCTATCTATCTATTTATCTATCTATCTATCTATCTATTTATCTATCTATCTATCTATTTATCTATCTATCTATCTATCTAATTATCTGCCTTTTTGTCTCTCTTTCTGTCTATCTATCTATTTGTATTTTTGTTTTTTGTTTTTTGTTTTTTGTCTATCTATCTATCTATCTATCTATCTATCTATCTATCTATTTATCTGTCTTTTTGTCTCTCTTTCTGTCTATCTATCTATTTGTTTTTTTGTTTTTTGTCTATCTATATATCTATCTATTTATCTATCTATCTATCTATTTATCTATCTACCTATCTATCTATCTATTTATCTATTTATGTATCTATCTATCTATTGATTTGTCTTTTTGTCTCTCTGTCTGTATATCTATCTATTTATCTTTTTGTTTTTTGTCTATCTATCTATCTATCTATTTATCTATCTATCTATTTATCTATTTATCTATCTATCTATCTATCTATTTATCTGTTTTTTGTCTCTTTTTCTGTGTATCTATCTATTTGTCTTTTTGTTTTTTATCTATCTATCTATCTATCTATTTATCTATCTATCTATTTATTTATCTGTCTTTTTGTCTCTTTTTCTGTCTATCTATCTATTTTTATTTTTATTTTTTGTCTATCTGTCTGTCTATCTATCTATCTATTTATTTATCTATCTATCTATCTATTTATCTCTCTTTTTCTCTCTCTTTCTGTTTATCTATCTAGTTGTCTTTTTATTTTTTGGCTATCTATCTATCTATTTATCTATTCCTTTATCTATCTATTTATTTAATTATCTATGTATCTATGTATTTGTTTGTTTATCTATCTATCTGTCTATTTATTTATCTAATTTTCTATTTATTTATTTATTTGCGATCTTCTATCTATTTATATATTTATCTATCTATATATATATATATTTATCTATCTATCTATCTATCTATTCATCTATCTATTTATCTATCTATCTATCTATCTGTCTGTCTGTCTGTCTGTTTGTCTTTTGGTCTCTCTTTCTGTCTGTCTTTCTGTTTCTCTTTCTGTCTATCTATCTATTTGTCTTTTTGTTTTTTGTCTATCCATTTATCTATTTATCTATCTATCTATTTAATTATCTATCTATATATGTATTGGTCTGTTTATCTATCTATCTATCTATTTATCTATCTATCTATCTATCTAATTTTCTATTTGTCTATCTATTTGTCAATTTATCTATTTATATATTTAACTATCTATTTGTCTATCTATTTATCTATCTATCTATCTATATATCTATCTATTTATTTATCTATCTATCTATATATCTATCTATTTATCTATCTATTTATATATTTATCTATTTATCTATCTATTTATCGATTCGATATTTTATCTCTTTACCTATCTGTCTATTTATCTATTTATCTCTATATATATATATATTTTATTTAGCCAAATTTTTATCTATTTATCTTTCTATTTATCTATCTATCTATCTACCTGTCGATTTACCTGTCTTTCTTTGGATCTATTTATTTATCTAGCTATTTTTCTTCCTATCTAGTTGCAAATTTGAAAATGGAATTATTTTGCCAAATTACTTGAAATTGAGAAATTAAAAGCTGAAAAACGAAGCCTTTCTGCGAAATTTCCTACAAATTTGCATATTAATGTTATCAAAAGTGCAAAAATTCTGCGAGATTTCCTTAATTTTCGATGTTACGAAGATTAGAAATGAAATAATTCTGCGAGATTTCCTTCAAAATTCAAAAATGAAATATAATATTGAAAATCTATTTTCAAAAAAAAAATCCATTCCATATCCCTACAGCATTATATCGGTCATGAAAAATCTAAGCTTAGATTCTATGAAATATAATCTTTATATTATAAAAACATCTTCGTACGCGACAATTATGCACCTTTGTAATACAAGAGATATTTCGAAATCAAAATATACAATATACTAGCTTTGGAACATTTTTAGAAATTGAAATATTCAAATTATATCTCATTAGGCAAAAAATTATATTAGAAATAAAAATGCCAAAAATGCCACAATATTAGAATATATTTAGAAATTAATTCTATTCAGTGATTTATCCACAATAATATAGATTTAATTTCTCAATTTCCTTCGATTATTTATTCTTTTCAAAATCAAGATAAAAAATCATTCAATTTGATTTATAATAATTCAATTCTATATGTTAATAAAATATATAATTAATTTAAACTAGAAAAATCAATATTATTTCAAAATCAATAATTTTATTGTTTAAAAAAAATAAAATCCTTAAATTTCAATAGATATAATTGAAATAATTTTTTACCATTTTCCAACAATATTCAATATATTTAAATAATTATTATTTTCTAAATAAATAAAAATATATCAATTATAGACAATAATTTATCATTTCAATATAATATATTCAATTTTTTTCCCAAGCGATATGCGGTTCAGGGTGAACCACACGTCCGCAGCAGGGCGTCCAAGACTATTGTCTATTTCTCGTTGGGGGATAATAGCTTCCACTAGTCTCTATTTTCAAAAACAGGACGAAGGATATTAATATATCTGGTGGTATCATACCAATTCTTCATGTTGGAGGAGGAGAATTGCTTCAATTCAACGATGGTAAAATATTGGTAAAATGGGTAAGTAAGATTCCCTAAATGGGGAGGTGTGGAGCGTAAGATTTAAAATCGATTAACGGATTCAGCCAACACAATTTCTGGCCAATGGGCCCGTGGAGCACCTCTTTGAAAGGGGGAAGAGATAGTGCGGAGGGAAAGGGAATTATTAATTATAATGCGGAATTCAAGTAAGCGCAAATAACGGAAAATATATCCTAAATATTTGATACGGGAATCTAAAATACGGCTTAAGCATAAAAAACAAATAATATATTCAATAAAATATTAAAAATATAATAAATAAATAATTCAAATTATTCCTATTCCATCTCATCTTTATAATTAATTCATATTTTTTCCTATTATATCCAACCATAACCACCAATAAATTAAGTAATTTAAACCACTATCATATCCAATCAACCAAAATATTTTTAATAATTCATATATACCCCTTAATATAAATCCATTCATATTAATTTTAAATTCAGAAATAAATTATAAATATACTAAGGTTGGCCCGCTGTTTCCAACAGCGTGGGCTTTCGGATGATCTCTTATAAATAAAAAAAATATATTTATTATTATTCGAAGGAAATTTAAAAGCTAAATCTTCCGATAATATGGACAAATAGAAAAGGCACAACCATGAAGAAAGTAAGAAAATAAAGAAAATCAGAAGAAAGAAGATCAGATAGGAAGAAAATCAGAAGAAAATAGATGCAGGTGCCCCAAAAAGTAGGAAAATCACAAAATACCTATCTTTTTCCAATATTTTATGATTCCGGAGGTACGAAAACATCTTGGCAGATAAGATATGAAAAGTTACACGCAGTTATGACGAATTTAGAAGTAAAAAATATATAAATACCTCATGTTCGGACCATTTTTAGAAGTAAAGATATAAAAAAGAAAAAAATAAAAAACGGCATTATACAACTCAAAAATATTTAAAATCATCACCTTCGGAGCACTTTGAGAAGTTAAACCCAACCCACCAACCCACCAACCCACCAACCCAACCCACCAACCCACCAACCCAACCCACCAACCCACCAACCCAACCCACCAACCCAACCCACCAACCCACCAACCCAACCCCCCAAGTGGTAGTGAACGATAATCGAAGCACCGGCATGTACACAGGGGGAATCGAATGACCGTCACAGATTTGCCTAGTGGTACAGCACAGAACTCACATTAGGCCACAATTTCAGATTCCCCAAAAAGCGTCACTTNTACACAGGGGGAATCGAATGACCGTCACAGATTTGCCTAGTGGTACAGCACAGAACTCACATTAGGCCACAATTTCAGATTCCCCAAAAAGCGTCACTTGTTTTGGGAATTGCGAAATCTCGAAATCCCAAAATAGTTGCACTTTTTCGACGTGAATTTGGAAAGGAAGAGAAAAATAAGGAAAAGAAGATCTGGGGAGTCTAAAATGGCTTCTGCAGAATTCCCCAAAAAGTGACGGAATTTGGGAATTTCGGACCCTGGCGATTTGCGCGCGGCAGCTCATGTGTACCCAAATCGTAATATTAGTAGTAATTATAAGATAAATATTAAAATTCAATATAATCTATTTAGTTCATAATTCAATATATTTTATTTATATTTATTATTTTTTATTTCTGTATATTTATACGTCCGTCCTTTCTATATCCTTTATATTTCTATTTCTAACTAATTGATCATTACCCGGCAACGGCCACAATATCCACGACCACAACCCCAACGAACACAACGACCACAACCACGACGACCACAACCACAACAATTACAACAACCACAACAACAACAACAACAACAACCACCAGCACAATTACCAGTGCAACAACCAGCGCAACAAACCTGCACAACAACCAGCACAACAACCGGCACAACAACCAGCACAACAACCAGCACAACAACCAGCACAACAACCAGCACAACAACCAAAACAATAACCAGAACAACAAGAACAACCAGAACCAGAACAACCACCACCACCGCCACCACCACCACAAGCTTCACCTAAGACTGAAATTCGAAGCCGTGTCCACGTATCTTTCAGCTTTGCGCCTGTTCCAGCTTCACCGGATTGTGGTTTTGAAATGCGGCAGAATTACTTTTTTCCGTTTTATTACTTACTGGTAAAAACTTGATCGTGAGAGAACAAGAACAGGAACAGGAACAAGAACAAGAACAAGCACCACACAAGCACCACATCAGCATTACACAAGCACCACATCAGCACCACACAAGCACCACATCAGCAACACAACACCAGAAGGAGAACAAGGAGGCCAAGGTCAACAAGGACAACAAGGACAACGACCGCAACCACTGCAACAACAACGCCACTAACACCAACCAACATCACAGCCACCACAATTACCAGCTGGAACAACAACCATCATCACAGCATCCTAACTACCGCAACAAAAGCCACACCTTCTCCCACCACATCAACCGCCACAAGCAGCTGGCACCACTCCACCCCGCGCATCTCCCTCCATGTTGGCCAGTGGCTGGCCGTCAGGCGTGAGCCTTTAAATACTGTACGTTGTTTTTCAAATAACTGTATGTATGTATGTATGTACGTACGTATCTATGTATGTATGTATGTATGTACGTACGTACGTATGTATGTATGTATCTATGTATGTACGTACGTACGTACGTACGTATATATGTATCTATGTATGTAGGTACGTACGTACGTACGTACGTATGTATCTATGTATGTATGTATCTATGTATGTATGTATCGATCTATCTATCTATGTATCTATGTATCTATGTACCTATGTATCTATGTATCTATGTATCTATGTCGTATCTATGTATCTATGTATCTACGTATCTATGTATCTATGTATGTATGTATGTATGTATGTACGTATGTACCTATGTACCTATGTACCTATGTATCTATGTATCTATGTATCTATGTATCTATGTATCTATGTATCTATGTATCTATGTATGTATGTATGTATCTATGTATCTATGTATCTATGTAGTATCTATGTATGTATGTATGTATGTATGTATGTATGTATGTATTTTATTTCAATTCAATTTTCAATTCAATGTAAGATATCTCCAATTAAAATACAGTGTTAAAAGAGAAAACGTGTTCTATGTCAAACAAATCAAGGTGCATGGATTTTCATTTTTTGTTACATCAGGATTACAATGTATTTTGTATCAATAGATTCAAGATCTAGGTTTTAATGCATAGAGTAAACACTAGTTACTGTAAGAAGTTCTGATAGATATTTACAAATCACATTTTTTGTGGAGATGATGATGGATTTTCAGCCTTGTTGCGCAAATCAATTCTATTTTGCAAAGTATGCTGCTCTCACCAGAAACATGGCACTAAGGCTTGGACCAAGCACGAAGGGCGAAACCTTGAATACTCCATCTGCAAATTGCTGCAAAGTGTACAGTATCTCGGTCACGTTCGATTCTCTAAAGTTCTATCAGATCACCTCACAAATAGATTGCGTTTGTCGAAGTATCCAGCATCAAAAGTCCAAAATCTCCTAAGTCAGTCGGTGACGATAGAAACCTGGATACCTGAATTTCAATGAACCCTGGCAACATTCTTTGGACTACCATCACCGCAAAACTACCAACCTTTCGTGCCATCAAGCTGCAGCGTGCGGTCCAGCAAATGGATCTCCACCTTAGCAGGGAATAAGATTCCAACGTCATCACCAAGCGACTTGAAATTGAGCGACGGGCTTAAAATAGGTCCAGCACCAACACCCTGGAAAGCAGCACCCAATTGATCTTGGGGAGCAGGTGTCCTTGCGCATAACCTGCATACAGGAATCACATTTTCAGGTAAGTGAACCAGACATCAATGTGACGGGTAGAGTAGACACAAAGCACACCAGTATATGCAGATTAGTACACCATCGTTTCTGGCAGTTTCTGGAATATGAGCGAAGCTTTCAACTGCCTGAGCATAAGCCAAAGTAGCGCTGCCATCGCAGCTGCCAGTGCAAGAATCTCCAGAAGAGACCTGATTTTCTAAAGGAAACGAAGAAGGTGCTGCTTTCATGCAACCCGCTGCGGTTGCTGACATCACTGTTTTGCAAAGCAAAATGGCCAGGACAGGTGATGGGGCAAGGGGGGCACAGATGTGCTGTGGTCTCCCAAAACAACAATACACAACAAGAATCAACCAGAAACGATATGCCCTGGCCGTGGCCCGCCCAAGCAGGAGCTTGTACAGCTACAACTTGGCAAACACATCACTACATCGGTCACATTTTGATCATATGTAGCCGCAGTGCTAGGTTCAAGGCCAGCCGCCTGCTTCTGGAGCGCATGACACCTTGCAGCTGTGGAGTTGGAGTTTCGACATGTGCAAAGCCGGAAAAACTATCATCATCAAACTGTTCAACTTCGGTAATTCAATTTACTCATCTATTGGTCGATTTATTTATTTATTCAATTAACTATAACCATATATGATTGTTAATATATGTTAATATAATTTAATGTATATATATTTTTTTTATCAATACACATTGCATCGTACAGTCACACATACAAGCGCATTCGTAATTTCAGCATCACGAGGCCGATTCATTCTCTAGCTTCCATCCTATGCTTGGGCAATACCAAGGGATCAATCGTTGAACGAGATGTCAATCTTCCGCTGAAGAAGGAAAGCAGTGACATTACCGAATGACATTGAATGACTTCTTGGATCTTCTTGTGCTACTCTGACCAGGAGACTGCAGTATAGGCAAATCCTCTGTTGCAGATCCTATTTCGCCATTGTACTCATCGATTTATCCACCGTACTTGTGCTGCAAACGCCTGGCTACTTGGCTCGATTCGAAGGCGATAGACCTCCACCTGCGATCATCCACAAGCCACTGGGAATCTCAAGCTGCATACGAAAAACACAGAGATATACAGAGATATACACAGAGAATCACAGAGATATACATAGATTTCCAAATGTCATATCATATCCAAATGATTCCAAATGTCGTAATTGAGTCATAATATCCTGGCCATTCCTGTGATCTTTGGAGATCTTTGGAGATGAGTTGTGCCCAGCACTGCCCAGCCTGTCCAGTTGCCGGACTCGAGAGTCGCAAATTCACCTGTGATCAATTGGGGTGATGGAAATTCCCAATGAAATCAATTGCTGGCACCATTGAATATCATTGTACAAGTAGCATCATTCAATGATTATAAATTATAATGATCAATATTGCCAAAACATATGAAAAGCTGGGAACCAGTTGGAAACCGAAACCAAAGATAACCCAAGCCTTGCCAATAAATACGCCACAGTGCCTCTTCTGGGCTTCCCCAATCGACTGGATCGTTCCATTGGATTCGAAGGGCAGTCACCGGTCTCAGTGCAGTTGCAGTTGAGAGGATGGGAAATGAGCCAATGAAAACCTCCAACATGGGTCTAGGATGGTACAGAGTGGTCTAGGATGGTATTGGAGGAAACCACCCTCGGACCTATTTGGAACTGACATGAACTGACTACAGAGTTCCCAAGTTGGATTGGGTGTGTACTATACCCACGATGTCTTTGGATGTCACCAAACTTTGGTTGATTTGGTCAACCATAGACTGAGAAGCTGGCAAATGCGACGGTTGAACCTCCACAGAAACGCACACAATCCAAGCTCCAGTAACTAGAAATAACTAGAATGACTCTGGCAACTCCCACCCTCTATATGAAGTGTTTGTGGCATGAGATGTCCACCGGCAGGGCTTTGTCACAGCATGTCACGGCCTCCAACGTCAAGTTGCCCCTTCTTCTGCTTTTGATCTGACCATCTAGGTCTGCCTCACCAAGTCGCCATCTGTCGCCAACCCAAAAGCACTGTGCCACTGTGCTTTTGCCAGCAGCCCGCTGGCCTCAATATGATGACCTCCTGTCCACACGGGAACCTGACACGGAGGCATGTTCGATCCAAGAGAGGGGACAAGGTACACTTCTGTTGTGCCTCTGCACTTGGGCTTGATGTGGTCAATGTGGCACACACCTCCCCCAAGAAAACCCAGTGTTGCTAGCCAAAAAAAACTCTCAAGTAGATTGCGTTTGCTGCTGCCTGTTAATTCACCTTTTTTGAAGCCCTCCCAATCTTGAAACTCTGCGAAGAAAGACTCGCCTGTGAAGGTGCCAGTGCCTCATTGGCATCAACCAATGCCCCGGACTCAATAGAACTCAATCGAATTTAATGGGAAAAGATTACAGTAAGCTTTTAGTTTTTCAATGTTTTGCAAACATTCAGTTCCAATCAGCTCCATGCCTTTCCCACAACGAACTGCGGAATAAATTGCCACTCCACTGGATGACCTGACCAGACTCTTGGTTGCCAACGCTCGATTTCACTAGCATCGAGGGACTACTGCTTCTAGCTGCCGCATGCTGCCGCATCTGTTTACAATCTCATCAATCTCTGGCTGACCATCAACCAATGCTCAGATCAACCCACACTGATCGGCTGGTACCACCAGTGCCTCTACTTGTGCTGCCTTGCAAAGTTGCAGCCAAACCAATTTGAAGCGGAGCTGACCTCGCTGGCAAGGAAAGTTGAAGAGTACTGCAGAGACAAACAGTTCGGAATTTGAGATCTATCAAAGTTTATGAAATGACATGAAATTGGCATCGAAAGATTTGCAGTGAAGGGCCACAAAATGCCACAAACCATAGGCATGGCATGGAATTGGCACCGAGATGCACGGAGCATCACCAAGCACCGGGCTGCAGCAAGGCCGAGTTCGATATGTTCGCTCTTGGCTTCAGGATGCAGGTCTCTCCCACGGCCTCGAAGCTGAAGAAATCTCCCATTGCCACCTGCGCATGCGAAATGTCTCCGTAGAATCTATTGAATCCATAGCTAAAACATGGTGGTTTAAGCCTTGTTTCATGTTGTTTATCACTGCTTGGCTGTACTTCATGGCATCTGTAGAGCCAACTTTCATTCTTGATATATCACGATACATCATGAGATAGATCTACAACCTTTGTTTTTCGGCCTCCATGGGCTCGCACACCAGCCGAATGTTTTGCGCAACGAAGGGTCCGGACCTGAAACGAACACGGTGCCACAGTGCTGGACATGTGACAAATCGCCTCCAAAATCCCAGTGTCAGATCTGTGCCCAGTGCCGAAGCTCGTCCTCTGTCTGGGCACCACCCTGACATTTTGCCGATGATGCAAACGGGCTAGTGGGGGAACATCTCCGTTTGCAGGGCCAACTTTTCCGTCTCCCCCCAACATCCCCCAACAAAGCGGCATACCTCCCAACATGTGAAAGACATTAAAACATTATTTTGTTTCCTGCACTAGGACACTAAAACAAGTGAACTAGACCTCCATGTTCACATAGCACGATGTAGTCAGGCTCAGCACTGGACAACACAACGACACATGTCCAGCCTCTCTGAATGATCGAAAGCTGACTGCCAGCTGCGAACTGACCTGGACATAGACGGCTGGATGGACTCGAGCTGTGGGGTGTCATGATGCCAGTCTCCCAATGAAGTCTTGACAATATACCAGTGTACTGTACTGTGTTGTATATGGATAATAATTAGTTATATAATCAATTATCATCATAGCACGATACTGTACAACCAGTACAACAGATCACATAGATCACAATATAAGGTGTAGCCTCCAAAAGCGATATTGTCCTGCCTGGTTGGACAACAGATTTCGGGCTCGAAGTGCCTCTGTCGGACCGCCCTGGAATTTGTGCATCTTTGGGCAAATGACTCATTATCGCCACTGCCAGGAAAATGTGCATCAAGTACAATTCAACAGAATTCCACCCCTGCTAAATTAAGGGAAAAAGTCAGGTCCCAGCTAGGTGAATGCATCGCGGATGCTGAACCTGCGGTGGCTCTGCTGGAAGTAGCTCACCAGGACGAGACACAATCACCTGCCCAGTGCGATTGTAGGAGCCCTGGTGGAGGAAGTCTTGCTCGAGTTGATGGAGATCCCATGATCTTTTGCTTCGTAAGAATCCAAGGCAGAGAAGATTGTGCGGGGTGGATATCTTTCAAGAATAATTTCTTCCCAATGTCCCAAATTCTGCTGCAAATGTCTGCAAACCAAGTCTACGAACACAGAAAAACAGCTGCATGTCAAATGCCATTCAGCCTGAATATCAGCTGAGACAACGCCATCGCAGTAGCGCAGGGTCGCGACACCTCTTGTGGCAGAAGATACTCAAAATCACGTGTCACTGGTGAATAGGATATTCAATATGAATCAAGATGATTGGATATGCACCATGATAAAGCGACAGTCTGCAGCGGAGACAACCAATCAAGCTGAGTCCAGGGTAGGCTTCTGCAGTTGAAGTCGAATCATCAAAACCAAGGAAATCAATGGAAATCATGACTGAATCTGAACAAAACATAAATAAAACATAACATATCTACATCGTTCGCCAAGGTAAGAATGCCAAGTCGTGGGTCACCTCGCCACCTCGCCTGGTGCTTGCGCGATGGCATGTGGTGAAGCGCCAACAGCTTCCACGGCCAGCAAGCGGGGCTGTGTCGAGGACCATCCTGCGATAGATCTGGACCTTAGCAAAGCATAGCAAAGCGTCATCCCAGTGTGAAATGGTCTGAAGGTCTGAAGGGATGGTGTATCCAATGTGCATCTGAGTGCATCCAATGTGCATCCATGGAAACATTGGAAACCTCGTCTTTCAGAAACGGGTGCACAATGACCGCCCACGTCTGCTGTGCAGCTTGGCAACTTGCCACAGGCTCTCGGAGCTTGGTGGCAGCAAGAGCGACACCAAGAGGAAGGGACCTCCAGCGAGTATTGGAAAGTGCTTCTCCAGATTTCACTAGTGTCCAACTTTGGACACTTCGAATGCTTTTTAATGCCTTTTTTGCGCCCTTTCGTTGCAATCGTGACTTGTAGCAATCTCTGGGATACAAACGCAACAGCCCTCGCAGCGTTGGTCTGAATGACTGCTGGCCTTCGAAGCTGCGGTCACAGACATGACGAGGATGGGAGTAGATGCCCCAGGCAACCCCGGTGGCTCTAGGCTACAATCCCAACATATCCCAACCCAAACCGATGACCTGATATGACCTGGGCATACCTTCACCAACTATGACCAACTCATCAACTGCCCATTGGCCCAACATCAGTTTCTTTGCCTTTGCAGCGCCATGAACTCCCCAAGAACGGTCCAGCAGTTGGAGCCTTGGCTGCTCATCTCGCTTCCACACCATGCAGCCCTGGTGCATGCCATAACTGGACCAGTCACAAGTCACTTGGATCCGCACGTTTCACTTCTTGAAACATTCTCCTGTGGTGACTTTGGTGAGATCCGAAAGCACACAGGTTCCGCTGATGAGGTGCTCCTGCCACAACACCTCTGCCAAATCGAACAGGCCCAGTTCTCCACTTTCTCCAGCAGCCTGTTGATGCTAATAGGCAGTCATTCAATAACAAGCACAAAGTAAATTTCCAACAATGGATTATTGCGACTCTTGCATCCTCCACGCGTGATGTACACACACCTGCATACAGAATGCGTATATTCTATATATGTATATGTCGAGATACATACCATACCATTTTACATTGTGTTGCCTGGCATTACATCGCCGTACCTTAGATTACATTGTGCACTGTACATTGTCAATGATTGTCAATGATTGTCAATGATTGTCAATCATCATCATCATCATCGTCATCATCATCATCATCATCGTCATCATCATCATCATCATCATCATCATCATCATCCATCTATAATCTATAATCTATATTGATCTACTGTATATGAATCTATCATGTATCATCATCTATAATTTAATGCTTGTTTGTAGACTACAGCCGGCTGCCATGCCTCGGCAAGGTCGCTGGCTGAGACCTGGCGGTCTTGCTGTCGCCATGTCCGGCGTTGTCCGGAGAACGGTATCCATGGCCTCCATGAAACGTATATACAATCGCCATCAACGGGAAACATATATCATGCATATCATTTTATATCTATATATACAATTATATACACATATTGACATATTTTTATATACATTTATATACTGTATTGGTATGAGTTGATGTCATTCAAATGATACCCAATGATCATAAGTCAGAAATCATAAATATCATCAATGATCAGGTCAAAGTGTGAGTGACATGCGATATCATTCGAATGATACCAAGCTTGCCAATACTTGAACCAAAGACATTGCAAAATATCATAGCCTTACAGGTCCTGTCCATAAGTAAACATGATCGAGATCCTCTGGCCTCTGGGAATCAGTGTGTCGAATCTTATCACCCCGGGCTAGGTTGATGGGCCTATCTGGTAGGTGGATCAGTACTAGGTCATTGGCTTTGGCGTAGACTCATTGGCTGTGTGATTCAACCAAATATGAATGATTTACCAGTTTTCTTGGTCCAGCTGTGTCAGTGGATGTCAGTGGCTTTGTGAGTTTCATCAAGCAATTGGCATGGCCCACATGAGTTCACCCCCGACCGAAACACGTGGCATTGGCACCTGCAGGTCAACTTCCACCTCTACAACCACATTCTCTGCCTGCCACAAAGTTCATCAGTTGCTGCTGCTTCTCCACTTGACTACATGCATGAATCCGTGAATGACTACGAATGACTACAGTCTTCCAGTACGACCGAACGAAGCGCGAAGCACATCTTGGGATCGAGACGGATCAAGCGCTTATCTTTCTTTCAGCTGTGGTTTTGCTTCATTTGAATTCATTTGACATCACTATACAATGTCATCCGAGTCTGCATGGGCTGATGAGAGGGTGACGCCTTGCCTGCCGAATGGCATATCGAGCTGCAGTCGTTGTGACCTTACAGGCATCTCTATTTGAGCATAGTACGAACTAGGCATCCGCGTGACGGATTAACTTGTCAGCATCTCGTTTTATCCATTTACTTTGGGTCGATCCCTGGTCCTAACTGCAATCATTCAGATTTGGCTTCCAGTCCAGCGTCGAAATTGATATCTTTCATCAGCGTGGGGCGGAAGATCGAAGTAGAATGAATGAAAAATACATTCACTCTACCGAAGCTTGTTCTTACAGTTCAGCCAACAGGTCCACTTGAACTTGTTGCTGACTCTGCATCCTTGCCTCAATTGGCAGAGCTCTGCTTCGCCCTCCACGTTTGGCCAAACCTCTCAAGGCGACAGAATGTGAGGACTGGCGTTGTTCAAAACACCTTACCTAGAGCTTGGGGTCTCACAAGGGAAACATGTACCGCAACCAATGGACAGTACTACAGTCGCCCCCCATTTGGCTAAGCCGGCCTTCAGCCAGTGTTTCTGAGAGATCCTTGGCCAATGAGGATGCAGCTTCCTCCAAAGTCCTTCACGGTGCCAATCGCATGTTGACAATTTCTGAATTTTTGGGCGCCCAAATTACAACATAGACTCTCCATGTTTCCTGTTTCGGAATTGGACGATACACTTGGGGTTGAACCATGACCATGCTGTATTTACTGAGTTCTCTTCTGGAGCACATCAGCGGGTTGAGCCAAGTTTTTACTGGATGATCCCATCGGAATGATGTGTAGATTCTGTTTGGGTTCTGTCTTCTGTCTGTTCATTCACTTCAGGACGGATGTTGGGTTATTGGCGTCTTGGGAATTGTTGGACTCAGTCTAGGCTCAGCCAAGTGTGCAATGAGATACAATCAGTACAATATCATGCTCTACAGAAGCACCAAACAGCTGGCAAGAAAAACTCAGCCATTGCTATGTCACCAGCCTGCAACTGCTGGGCATCTCCAGCAAGCGCAGTGAAAAGGCCTCTGTAGGCCCGCGTACCGTCAGTCTCTGCATCTGGGACATGATCCGTGTTGCACAATGCCGCAAAAGGCCAAAAACGATCCGAAAGGATCAAAAAAGGAATGCAGTAATTATGGCTTTGTTGATTGCTTGAGTTCAACTGTCAAGCAAGCAGGCGCTCGCTCTTTCTTTTTCCTGTGGGCATGGCTTGAAATAACGCCAAGCCGCATTAGCATTGGGCAATGTTTTGGGGGGGAACTTCCAAGAAACACTCAAGTGGTGGGAAAACATTGCCGGCGCAATGCATCGGCTGCGGACGTGGACATCAGAATCCATCCAAAAGCAATAATTACCAGTCTGCACCTTTGCCAATAACCAACCATATAGACTGGACACAGCATCAACCATGACTGCAAACAAATGTAAACAGCAGTGTCTCGGAGCTCTTATGCCTCCAGCTGGACAAGGTGTGAGATGCTCATCTTTACCTAGGTCTCTGGCGATGGGTGGTCTTCCAGAGCCGAAGCCTGGTCAGCAAAGACTTCAAAAATCTAGTCATGGGCCATGGCCATGGGCATGGATGGGGAACATTTTGCAGTGGATTCTTGTACCCAAACCAGAGGAAGCATAGGAAGCCTTGGGTGGATGCAAATTCTTCTGCGTCCAGGTTCAGCCGCGCTCCCGGCCTAGATTGCATCAGAGCAAAAAGGCAATGACATGCAATGACACTCAATTGCAGCTGCCTCTGTGAACTCTAGTCCATGCAACATATGCAACCTCTATTGGCTAAGGATGGCTAAGGCGTCAACTGTACCAAGAGTGGCCCATGGCCGACTAAAGCGCCTTGAACCACACAGACCTCTGCAATGTCTGAGGGCAGCTGCCTGCAGGCACTTGGCAAATTCACGAAGGACGGCAAAGAGAACGCCCATCCGAGTTTCAAAGAGGCTTACGGGTTGCTGTTCTAGTCATAATGTTCTTCCCTTCTAGTTCTTCAGCAACCCGTGAGAGTCTGCGAGTGAGCCTTGAATCCGGCAGTCGAACAACGAAGCTCAGCAGGGTACAGCCCTTACAGCAAGAGCAGAAAATTCAAAGGTGGAACGACACGTGACATCATGCAGGAACATTGCGGCCCGACGTGGACACCGGAGCTATTTTGACACAGTGAGAGACACAGCAAGCCTCTCCAACTGCACGCAAGTGCAAAGCGGCGCCACCAGCAAATGTCTCAGCCTCAACAGAGCCGTGCTGGCATGGAACTGGAATTGTTCAAGGGATCACTCCGAGACGGTCGGCGATGTGGCAAAGCTCCAACCCGCCTCTGCTGTCACCACGGAGGTTAAACTGGAGCTCGCCTCAACCTGCCAAGCTGCGGCAAGGTTGAGCAGATTGAGCTCTCTACCGCAAAGCTGCTGAGCTTTGCCTGGAAATTGCTGGGCAGCGTCAAGGTCTGACCAGTCGCCTGCAAGGTCACCAGGCTAGATCCACGTCCAAACAAACCAAACTCGCAGAAGATTTTACAAAACTGAAGGGTACAAGTGGCTGCTGAGATTTGCTGAGCCATCTTGGGCATTTTCAAATATTCCAATCTTGGGTCGGCACATCTACCAGGAACAAAGGGCACACAGCGCTTGCACTCAACGGTAGCCTGAGGTCTGGCAAGGTGAGAGGCATTCCCTCAGGAAGTACATCCACAAACAGGAAAGTCTTGGGAGAAATTGGGCCTTCAAAAAAAGCCACCTTGCGGCCAGAGTGATGCAACCTTCCTAAGGCCCAACCATCACTGTTGTGAAATGTCTACCGCTCAAGCGCACCTGGATGGAACAGAATCCATGCGTGCTGCAAAGACCTTGCGGCTGGACACCTTCGCAGCGTGGGTTTTCCATGCTTGCCCTGAAACGCTGGACAAAATGGAAGATCTCTGGCAATGTGTGGGTATTTCCAGGCTCAACTTTGAGAAAGTAAAGGACACAACAAGTCTCACTATTGTGGTAATGCAAGGAGCACGACTACAAATGCAGTATGGAGTTTCAAAGCCAGATCAGCTGAGTGAAGACATCAAGGTGCACTTCTTGTGGAGGGTTAATTTACAGTTCTGTGGGCCAAACCGATGGCCTCACACATCAGACTCAACAGTTTCTGAAGTGCGGACTGAGATTTCCATTGGAGAACTGTAAAGAGAAGCCAGCACCTGCCAGACCCAACACAACAGCTATACACCGCGGCTATCGAAGCCATCCAATCCGATCTTTGAAGGTGAGCTGACTGGAAACATCAGAAACCATCCCTATGCCATCCCTATGCCCTGCCTCCACCTTCAATGAGGCCTCCCCTTCGGTCAGTCCAGCTTCAACTTCCACCTTCGCTGTCACCCAACATGTTGTTGGGTCAAGTGACGCAAAGAACAATTTCTTCCAAAGGATTTGCTCCGACTCACTCTGACTCACAGAACTCATTCAACTCATCGGTACAGACCTGTGTGGCACTATATGGCAACTCTTGGGTCATTACAGCATGGCAAATTCCAATAGAACAGCCCACTATCCATCTAAGCAAAGTTAGAGTTGAAGGGCATGTTGGAATCTGCTGCCAGATACAGCGACAAGATTTTGCTCTGTGAAATCTTTGAGGCTGCTGCCATTTCTGCTGTCTCTATCAGCTGCACCGCTGCTCCACCCAAAATCTCCACCTGGCCATGCTGCATCAACCGGCTCTGCACCAAATTCTCTACATCTCTCGACATCTCTCGACATCTCTCGACCTGTTTGACCCAGAGACCCTTGTAGCATCTTGTAGCCTATTTGAATCACTGAGCCTTGAGTTGCGATCGAGGCATACTAAAGCTAAGAGGGACTCGTCCATGCAAGGGAACCTCATAGGTCCACAGTTCCCCAGCTGGATGGGCATTCAAGAGTTCGAGAGAGATCACCATTTCTTCAACACTTCCAAGTTTGCGAGTGTCAGCTGTTTGACCCGCGTTGGCACAAGTCGCTGAATCACTCCAGGGTTTCATTCCTACATAATTTTCAGAATATAACCACCATCAAATTTCACACGCGTCCACATAATCCACATACAAGGATTCTTCGCTGAAAGCGGTGATGTTACCTCACCACCTTGGGTCCGGACAAGGATACGAGGATATGCCGAACATGGACCTGACCAAGCAACATTTGGATCTGCGGACACCGCAGCATGGGAGTCCAAGCCTGTTGGAACCAACAGCTTCAGCATCGGCAGCACAGGCAGAACTGTCTTCGCCTGCATCAAGCTGCTATCAAAGTTTCACGGAACATTCACGCGCAATTTGCAAGGGGCCGGCATTGCCAAGCACAAAATATAGGGTTACTGTAGATCGTCTATAATCATACAGTATGATAAAATCAGCAAAGCAAATCACTAAAAAACACATTTACAATTCAATCTATCAATGGATTTTGCAGTTAAGATTGAGATCACTTGAGAAAGGCACCTCCAGCTGCAGGCTCTCGTATCCGCGGCCCAAGGGGCATTCTGCGACGAGCGAAATCTCAAGCTGCTCAGGGCTGCTGGCGTTGGCTCGAAGCTCCACTGCGAGGGCCTGGGATGCAGTGCACCCTCTTGGAAGCTTGGAGAAGGATGGAACTGGGAGACTACCAGGTAGGCATATGTGGACATGATTCATCATGATTCCAATGGAAAAGGTAGACATGATTATGACATGATTCAATCATGATTCCGAAGAATTCCAAAGATGCCTGTTGAGAGTTTAGATGAGTTTAGTCATTTAGAGAAAGAGTTACTTAGATCTCGAATCCGGACAAACTTGCACTACCATGTTTGCAATGGAAGGCCACAGCTCCAAGATGCTCCAAGCGCCAAAGGTTCTGAGTGCCAAACCCCAATTCCCGGTGTCAGAGACACAGAGGGATCCGTGGTCCATATGAAACGGCAAGAAACTCCCTGGGCAGCTGCTGCATTTGCTGCATCACTTCCCGATAAGCCGCTCGAGGTGGCCAGCTGCAGGGCAGTTTGGCTGGCAGCCTTCAGGCCACGGGTGGCGTTGCTGACTGGTCAGGTTGACCTTCCATTGACCTTCCATTGTTTTAGAATGTTTTTGACAGGAACCACTGTCTTTTATTTCAAATGCAACACGCCTCTGTGGCCTCAACTATGGTCTCACCCATGTCCAGTGCCGTTGTCAGCAGGTTCTTGCCCTTCAAGTTGCTGGTCAAGGGGCTCACCTCACATAATCCAATGATATCCAATGCTGTGCGATGTTTGGAAACTTTGAAGCTCAACTCATCTTCCTGTAGAAGCGTGGCCTTGCTGGCAGCCAAGGCCAGAAGCAACGGCGTCAACTCCAAGTCACCTGTCCGCAAGCTATGTACAGCAATCCCTGTGGTTGAAGCATAATGGAGCCAAATCTAACACAAAATAAAAGTTGTTTCATGTGGTTTTGTGAAATGTTTCATGGGCCACTCTGACAGTAAAAATGTCCTGCAAACCATGGAACAAAACTCCAATGTCTGTCAAGTTGCCAGACCAAATCCGGGCTCTGAGCCGCAGGGGATCCTCCAACTCTCTCAGCAAAGCCGGCGAGGTCTCTTCCTTGGAAGCTCCTGACAGCTGGAATCAAACTTCGCCATCGCCATGTCTGCTGGCTACCTCTCCACCAAACCATATAGAATCCAATTTGAATCTATCCCTACTGTCATATCTAGTTCACATCCCCATATCATTTCCCGAATTGTTGACAATGGATGCTAACGATCCTATATCAATCTATATCATACATAATAAACCTTATGGGCCTCAATGGTTGGTATTTCGTTGCTCAGCACCGCCCCTAACACCACCCCTGTCCTGTCAAGGACTCTACTGCCCCAATGGATGCAGCTGTTGGCACCCTGACTTTGACATGGGCTCCTCGAGGGGCATGATAAGTGAGGAAAGATGAATGATAACATCCGGAAATATAAGAATATGCAGACAACTAGCTTGTTTCAAAGGAAGCAAATAAATGAAACACAACATGTATAAGCACAAGATAGATCAACAGAGTACAAGTATACAACATCTAATTATACATGATTGTGTGTCTATATGACTATGTAATACTATGTGTGCGCAAATATCCTCAAAGTTCAAATATCACTGGGAGCATCTTGAGATCATACTCTGCCTCTGTCATCCAAAGGAGGTTCATGGACATGGACCATGGGATTTCTATGGCTTTCCAAGATATTTCGACAATCTTCTACACATTTCCACAATTTTTCACACTGGATTTCTACAGATTTCTTGGAGTTCTCCGGAACGGATAGACAGCAAGGAACCCATCCCGGAGGAGCCCTGTCCTTTCCGAGCGATCTCGCGCCCAGAGGGTCGCTCGAGAAGCCGCACCGACAGGTCGGCTTCGCCAGGTTTCAAAGCGAGAACCAAACCCACCTCGTTGTCAATGCCTGAGCCGAGGCCAGGGGATGCCAGGGGATGCCAGGGGATGCCAGGGGATGCCAGGGGATGCCAGGGGTCAGGCAAACGTCTGAGATGAAGGTGAAATGACCACTACAAAACTGTTGCATGACCCATGAAGTTCTCATGAACTGACTTGACTTGACTCCTCTCGCTTCTGGTTCATCTAACATATTCCGAGGTCAACACTTGCAACATCTGGAGCACTGGATACATAGTCGAAGTAGGTGCGTTCATTCTTGGTAGGTCCCCCAGAGAAGGCCAGCTCAAAGGCTTGCCCGGGCATCACCACGATGTCTTTCAGTACCACATCGAACCTCAGCATCGACACTTCGTGGGGGGACAGCCCTGCTGGAAACTGTTCAACTCATGCCCGACCAATTGAGCAGCCCACTCTGGCAAGCATTCAACATGCAGGACGCGTGAATGGATAGTACCATTTGGATAGTCCTTTCAGGATCTTTCAGGTACTTCTACCAAAACGAGAACATCAGGACTCAAACTGGCACCAGTAATTGGCTCCAATGGTCCAAGTCCATACCAAATGATGGACTGGAAAACATGTGCTTTCAGGATGCCTCGTGGAGAAGCACCACCCCTTAGAGTAGAATCATGAAAGGAACGGTGCACCAATCTGCAATGTCCATCAATGTCCTGCATATCTGCGAAGAGCCTGTAGGTCCCAGGGGTATGACAAAGGCACCTCAGGCTGCAGCCATCTAAAAAAAATGCCGATTCCTGGCTACTTCTGGTCATGCATCGTGGCGAGAGGTCTCGAACAGTCTTTGTGACCAGTTTTGGATGAGCTAGATCATGTTAGATCTGGATTTCGTGGAAAAATCTTCTGGCTTTGCAGCACCAAAGGCACTCGTATTCTCCGCATCTGCTTGAATTCTTCACCTCCAAAGCTCCTGTCATCCACTTCTCATAATCTGTGGAAACTCCAGCAACTGTCAGTGACTGCCACGTCAGACTCATTGAGAGTCCTGGGTCACTGCTGTGCACCTTAAGTCCCAAAGGCAGCCAATTCACCATGCCAAGTGCCTACAGCAGCTCGGATGAGACACGATTAAATGTCGAAACAGCAAACATTAGCTATTAGTTATGGCAGAAGGACTGAAATAACAAATATTACGTCTGCAGCGAATCCAGTTAAAGTGCTGCGGGACTTCCAACAATTATATACATGAACCCAACTAAATGGTTTGATAGATTTGTTCATGAGTGTCCAATCGCAATAGCCTCTGTACTTTCTGCTGCTGAAATTCAGATCTACATTCTCCATGTTCTACCTCACCCAGCCTGTCCATCGGCATCTCGCACATCAACGCGCAAGGGCCGATCTGTGCCGCGCACCACAAGCACTGTGCGGCCGTCGTGGGATGTGTCCTGCAACCAGGTCGGGTGCATATCCAAAATCATTTTACTGAGGTGGGAAAAAGAAAACTTTGAACCTAAATCGGAAACCGGTTCAGGGTGTGTTGATGTCGACGCCGTGTTTTGTAGATGTTTTTGAGTATGGAGGTTGAAGCTTCGCAAAGCAATCGATCAATCAACGCCTAGGTTTGTGATACGGCTGACAGACAACTTCTATAAAACAATAGAAATATAAAATAAATAAACAAACAAACCAACATCAAATCCAAAAAAAACAAAACCTAATCCAAACCTAACTCAGAAAAAAGAAAAAACAAAAGCAAACAAATAGCAAAAACGAAAGCAAACAAACGCAAAAACAAAAGCAAAAAGAAGCAAATCCAAGATACTTTTCCATGCGGTTGTTTCTTGTTCCACTTTTTTCATTTTTTTGCATTTGTTTTGCTTTCTTTTCGCTTTCTTTTCTCTTCTTTTCCGCGTATTTTTTCGTTTCTTTAGTTTGTTTTTTCCCACTTGTTTCCCTTCTTTTTTTCCTCAGGTTTGTTACATTTTTGAAGAACCTGGTGACCAGGTCACCTGCGAAAGAAAAAATGCAGAAAAAATGCAAAAAAAAAAAAGCAAAAACAAACAAACAAAAAAAAAGAGCAAAAAGCGAAACAAAAAGCAAAAAAACAGCGAAACAAAAATGACCACATATAAATGTACATATGTATATATACATATGTTGGATTTTGGGATTTGCTTTTTCTTTTGATTTTTTTGCTTTTTCAAGATAGTCGATTGGTTTTTTTTTGCTTTTGTCTTTGCTTTTCTTCAAACAGTGGTTTGGTCTTTTTCCGCATTAGTTTTCGCTTTCTTTTTTTCGAATCCTTAGAAGTAGGCTCAAGATGGCTCAAGGCATTTCATAAGCCTAGGTTGAAGCTCGCAAAGCAATCGATCAATCAAAGCCTACAGTATGGGTCTAAGAATCCAATCTGGCTCCAAGCACCAGCCCATCCACGGAACTTTGTTTGAACGCCAGAATGCTTCACAAAGCCCTACAACACCCAATGCAACCGTACTCAGGATACCATGGATATCCGCTTTGTGCTCCCATCCTCTCCGAGCAAGCTCACATCCAGCTGTTTGGCTGCACGGATGGTCACTTCCAGTGGTTGAGGTCGGGCCCCCAGGAGGTCCGGGTCCCAAAACGCCAGTGAAGCTGTGCCTGGCCAGCATGGTCAGCTGCGGTGTCATCGCAACCATCATGACCACTGCCAGCATGGCCACTCACTCTTTGCTAGGCGATGTAACCGATGAATGAGGCTTTATGATGAGTCAAGGTGTGGAGACAACGCACTCGATGTTAGAGGAAACAAGGCAGTTTCCATTAGTGATTTCATTTGCACACGTTCAGTTGCATGCACCCACAGCCACACTTATGTGATCTAGCGAGGCTGTGATTGATTGTGGACGATTGCCGAGCAAGGTCACAGTGCAGAATAAACGTGGCCTTGACCAATGGGAAGCAGAAACCAACGTTGAACGTCGTCTGCTCTCGACGCAGTGCATGGGGACCCAATCCACAGAGCCTGAGTCCATGTAGGAGAACTTATTTTTTGCTTCAGGACACTGCAGGCCAGTGCTACCATGGATCTTCTCAGTTTTTGCCACACCTTTAAAGAGTTACACAAACCAACAATTTCGTACACCAGAATCCCGGGTTGAGGTGGTCAGATTTGCCGTGACTGATTTCCATTCCTGAGCTCTTGGCTGGCACACAAGGTGCTGTTGACAGCTCGTGTTCACCACAAGTCTGTGAAGGTTCCAAGACCTGGTAATCAAATGTAATGAATGTCAAAATCAGGGCGAAGCTGTCAGAATGCTGGTGATCACATTGAAGATGTGGCGTGCTGCAACCATCTGCAACCGTAACACCCCCATGGCAACAAAGATAACAAAGGCAGAAGGAGATAGGGGTCAAAGATCAGCAGCTTTGGGATGAGCTGATGTTCAAAAGAAACTCAACATACTAAACTCAAAATACCTCAACCTCAACCAAAACCTGACTCAAAAATACTCAAAATACTAAACTGCGCTTGGACGCACCAAAACCGGCAACGGCTTTGGCCCGCCGCAATCCGCAGCCGCCTTCAAGATGTCGTGGCCGGAAAGGATCTCAAGGCGCGCCCGTCCAGTACCAAAGCCAGCTTCCACAACGATAGACCTGCGGCTGCAATGGCTGCATGAAACCTCAATCACAATTCCCTTCATCTATCATTGTTTGAGGATGGCAACCATCATGATTAATTGATGTGTGAAGAATACTGAACACTTGGGGTGCAGGAATGCACAAGCACGGTCTTAGAACACATAAATGGACTAGTAACAGTCTCAGGATTGGATGTGGGAGATGTGCTTCTGGTCCTTGATAGAGTGGTAAATACTCTGCCATCACCAGCTTCAAGATTGAAGAAATTGAGATGTGGATTGTGTGCAGCCAGGTGTCAAATTCTTGAACATCGCAAAGCGCGCTTTTTGAGGATGTCCCGGCCATCGTAGTTCCTTGGTGAGAGTGGCATGGCATCTCCACACCGTTCCAGTCGCAGAACTTCAGTGACTTGTGCTAATGCACAAAGTTCAATCCCGAAAGCTCGTGTAAAATCGTGTAAATTCGTGTAATCAAAAACATCCTAATTGCCAAAACATCCCAAAACATCCTAAAGCATCCTAAAGAATCCTAAAACATCCTAAAACTAACATCCTAAAACATCCTAAAACTATGCCAGTTTCAACCAAACCCTATGGAGCAGGTCAAGCATCCAATTTCCTGGCGACCACCACTGGTAGTTCATCGCTGCTGGGCAGTGGGAGTGCAGCCAATGTGGCCATGGAGCTGTTTTGGCAGAGACTTGCCGGCGGCAACGAGACCTAGCACAAGTCGTGCTGTGACATCACTACTTGTGGTAAAATGTTGCGAGAAGTTCTGCGATGCTTTGGGGACGGTTATAGATGGTGATATAGAGTGATATAGCTTTGTGTTCGACAGAGCTTCATGGACAAAGCCAATCGATTCGTGGCTGAGCCAAAGTCCCAGCCTATCAGCATATCCCGCCTCTAAGCCGAGCTTGGCAGTGGCACCAACAGTTGCATCCTTGGGAACGTTGATGGCAGCGGAGGTCTCCTTGGGTCGCAGATAGTCTCTGCATGCCATGAGAATTTCAATACCTCCCTTCTACCTGCAGTCCCACAATCGTTGGCTGCTTCTGCTTCTAGTTTCATTCCTTTGTTCTTTTGCTTCTTGGAAACGACTGTCATGTTGTGGATCCCTTCCATTGTCTCCATCGATCCCAGCTCTCCTTTTTGATGGTGAGCCAAGCCTAGGTCCCACAAAGGTAGCACCAGAATACACGAGATCACGTCAGGTACAACGGGAACATGCCACTCAAAAGGGTCTTCGAATGGCACCTACTGGAGTGAAGAGGCATTTCAAAAGAGCTGCTGTTCACCCGCGCCTTCTGAAAGGGCACACCTTCTTTGGAGCTTGGAGACAACGACCATCGCAGCATGTATTCTGATGCATTGATCATGGTCCTGTGCAGCAGCTGTGGAGCCCGGCTGCATCACAGGATGAAACAGCAAGGATCAGCAAAGTTATCCAACAGAGACCTGGTGGATTGACAAAGTCTCGAACGTGGTTTGATGCTGATACTTCTGTGTATAATATGTGCAGTATACGGTATACATATGTAATCTAAATTTCCGTCAGTTGTCGTGGGAATCGATCAGTCACTGCAGACCATGCTGGCAGCGTCTCCTGCCAAAGGCATCAACAAAGCGGGCACGAAATGGCGTTGCCTGCCCACGCCTGGGTTGGAACAATATTGACACTTCCTGGATCTGATATGCTCTCCATTTGCTGCGCTTGCTTCCCATGAGGGCATAGCTGCACTCCCAAGGCAAGTCTTGGTTCCTGTCAAATGGCATGGTCCAGCAAGCTTGGACAATTCTAGAGACACAATTGAGACAACCAAGCGGCCCCTAGAAGCATTGCACAATCACAAACCGATACTTTCCGTGGATTGCAATTAATTTGCTCGGACTTCCCTTTGACAATATATATTTGTTTGGTCCAGCTCCAAAATTGAAACTGCCAGCTACTAGATCGACTAGTACAAGGATGTACCAAGCCATTCGGCAGCTTTGTCAGGCTACCTTGTCCACCACAGCTTCATCCTCCAAGTCATCCACTTCTGCTACTGCCTGCAATGCTGAGCTATAACTAAGCGGTGTTCCACAACATGTCGACGATTGTCCATCTTCATTACTATCCGTTGCTATCCATCTACTCCACATTACTCCACCTATCAAGTATATTCAAATATGAAGGCAAACATAGGCAAACCAAGTAGTTTCACGCTAAACCCAAAGGATTTTCCTTCGGTGCACCATGGAATCCACGCGAGAATGGACCCCCTTTGGGGCCACTGTGGCACCATGGTGGCACCTGCACTCTGGCGGGGACTGAGCATCTCATCCAAAGGGTCAGGTTGTCCACCTGGGTCCGGTTTAAATCTCATCTGAGAGGTGAAGCAGGAAGATCTCCAAAAGCAAAACGAAGGGGTTTGGGATGGTTTGGGATGGTTTGGGTACCCGGGCTATGATCAATTGCATGCGCATCTGGCTTTCGGCAAACTGGTGGTGAGTGTCAGGACTATATATCTAACTTCTTGGCAGGTTCTTCGTGTGAATTTCAACAGTTGATGCTGAGGCTTCGGCAAAAACCTCTCCATGTAAAGGGTCAGCTGGAGCATGCCTGTCATATGAACGGGGGCTACAGCTCGTGTAATCGTGGGTTGAACAGTTCAACCATCTTGATCTCCAACTCACGGTAGTTTCATCATGTTTTACAGCACCAGCATGCAACAGCTATATAATTAGTGTGTACGAATGTATATGATAGCTTGACATCAGTCACAGGATGCTTCCCACAAAGCTGAGTCCCTGGAGAAGGTTCCGCATGGTTTCAGAATATCTAGCAGCCAGCGACGGCAAAGTAGCATGACAGCTTGACGTGACTTGTCCTTTGAGTCGCACGGGTCCTTCGCACAACTGCCGTTGCTTCCAAGAAAAAAATCTGGTCAAATGAGAAGAAAACACGATCTGCGAGTCCGTTCGCCTTTCCACAGCAATATTTCACTTGCGTGATGAGTTCGAAGCATAACAAGCTCAAGCGAGGTCATACATGTCCGGATGACACTCGAATTTCAAATTATGTAAATGAGATCAATGAACATGTCACTGTTTCTCATCCTGACCAAGCTCTGGTTCCACTCAAAACAATGTTATTCCATGTTATTCCGATGCAACAGTTCCTCAATCGACCTTCAATTTCGAGAAAAATCAGCCGTGTTGATCCCCTTGGCCACTCGACATCTCTCGTACTCGACCTGGCCCTGGCCTGGAGTGACTTGCATGCAGGTCACCTGAAAACTCCTGGATCCAATGCGCCACCTGGGAACGAGGACGCCACCGCGGATGCCAAGGACCCCACTGTGGAGCTGTGGGGAGTGATGTGATCTTGATGTGCTGTGTGGAGCTTTGATGATCCAAAGGTGTTTCATGGTGTTTCAAAGGCTGACAGATCCTGGGACTTGGTGATGTTTGGCCCCTGGGATTTTTTTTGTCGATCTTTTTGCTTCCTCCAAGAGTGTGAAAACTTCAGAATCTGCTAATCACGAAGCCAGTACGACAATACTGACAGTACTCCCTCATTGGACATACCTATTGGGTTCTCCAGAATGGTTTCTCAGACGGCTGCACGCTGATGTGAGGGCCCACAGTCAAGTTCCAGGAGTCACGGCCTGTCATGACCATTCGGGATATGCCGCGCCAGGATTGAGATGGCAGGTATCTGATGGTATCTGCCCCGAGACCTTGACAACCCTTAGATCACGCAAACGCAGAGATATAAAGGTGCTGGAGTTTAGAGCAGAGTGGCCAGAAACTCTTTACAACACAATAAGCCTCAATATACAAGCTTTGACTTTCAACATAGCATGGCTCGAAATCACTGTACTCATAAGGATTTGCTCTATCATGCTCTGTCTTTGCCATGAAAAGCTATGAACACCCCATTATTTTGGCGGAGCCATGATTTTGATCTGCGCCGACCTGGCACAGTCATTTGTCTAGGACCCTCCGCCAACCGAAGGCGAATGGAGGAACAGGGCGCCAGCACCTCGCACATTGGAGGGTCGCTTTTTTCCCTGGATCAAACTTGGATCTCTAATATCTCTAATTGAAATTGACCAACAAAAATTAACAAAAATCCATAAGATCGGTGAGTACTGGACTTGGTGGTCTCTGGATGTCCGTCCTGCCACGTACGAAAGCTCTGAGGCTCACACCAAGGCAGCAGCCTGATCCGCTTGTGCTGCAGCTACCTCAAATCCCCCCGGAGTTGTCATGAAGGGTTTCCAATGTCTCCACAATGTTTCCAATGAAATCTCCAGCTCCAAAATATACAAAATCTTTCGTAAGCGGAAGGGCAGTGGAATAAGATGAAATCTAATGGAATGAGTTGCTGATGTTGCCCATGCCTCGTCATGATCCTTGACGCCCAAAATCTGCCACTCGAGCGGTTTGTACACCTGAAAGTGCGAGCGAAACAAGGTACTGCCGCGCGTCACTTTCACAGTTCTATTGTTTACTCTATATACATTATACTACTAGAGTCGTATGATCTTATATGCAATTATATGCACTATGCATATGCATGTATACACATATGTATACACAATACACAGAATATGTATCACTTTTTGCTGCACAAGTAGTTCCATTTCAAGTGGTCGACAGCAGGCCATGATTTTTGTTACGATGAAGCGCATTGGGTGGAGCCTCGAAGGGAAGTGGTGTTGACGGAAGCGGCTCCGATGCGTCTGCCTGGAGACGACTCAAAGCGTCAGGTGATTAGGGGTGCCATTGTTTGCTCACCTCACTGACTCATGGTCACCAAAACAGAGCACCATTTCACAATGAGTACTTAGAAATCCATAACAAATGGCATGACTGCATTTCAGTCAAAGCGAAACCAATGGAAGTCCGCGTTATTGAAAATATCTAAAAATACACAGTTTGAGCAACTGCCCCACGCCTCCTGCGCTCTTGCTGTGAGCTGGAAACGTCCAGGCGCCAAAGGCCTATGATTGATTTAGGAGTTGAGTCTCAAAGTATCAGCGCTGCACACCCCATCACTAGTGTGCATGCTAAACTTGACACAATCAAGCAATGATTTCAAGCAGGCAAAGCGAAGTATGTTCCTGACGGTTTTTTTTCATTCAATTGGGCGAGGGATTCTCATGCGTTCACAAACGACCACTGCGGCGGGATCCCGCGTCCCTGCTGTCTGCCCTTCGCCTATCTTCATGGCGATCATCATACCTGTCGTCACGCCGATCATCACGTCGGTCATCACGCCTATCATCACCTCGCCTGTCTTCATAGCGGCCTCTGTCTTCATGGCGACCTCTGTCATCGTAGCGGCCTCTGTCATCATGGCGCCGGTCATCATACCGGTCATCCCGACGCCTGTCATCATATCGATCGTCTCGGCGTCGATCATCGCCGCGATCCCGGTCTCGTGGCCTATCATCCATCAAGGCCCTGCTGCCACCACCGCCGCCACGAGCATTGCGCCTGCCGTTGCTGCGGCTGCGGCTGCGGGAACCACGCCTTTTCTCCTGCATGAGCGCTCTGCTTCCACCTCCTCCACCACCGCCCTTGCGCTCCTTTTCTGCCAAGAAGATATCGCGGCTTGTATAGCCTTTCCTTTCATCTGCCAAGTTGTCTTTACCACGAGGCTTCCATCTTGCCTTGATGGCCACACCGTCAATGAGCACCTCTTGCCGCTCTATTGCATCCATGGCTTGTCGTGCTCCTGAAGCATTGACGAAGCGCACCCATGGAATGTGCTGGATCGGGTCACCCACCTGCAGGATTGAAGGGAGTCAATGCATCACGACAAGAAACATCGCTTCGACTGACAGTGGCTTCGGAGAACCATCAAAGCTACGAAACACTACACCATGTGAAACCATAAACTGGGGGCACCCAACAGGCTGCTAGTTTCGAACTGAGTTGACCCTTTCGTATGCTTGCCCCTTCCAGTTTGGTTAATTGCTTAATCATGCTTAATCTAAACACAGCCGATCCTTGTGACAAATGTCGATCTCTCCATATCGCTCCAACACGGACTTAAGCTGCAAACGCTTTGTTCCAGCATGGACGCCGCCCACAATCTCTATGGTGTCCATGGAGGAGCTCATTTTGGGTACGACTAGACCGGGCTGGGATGGCAGATTTGTCCATAGCTGGGCTGCCCAGTGGTACTTTGAGCCAACATGGCTATGACACAACCCAGGACCTAAATGACATCCAATGACTATGATGGCTATGAACGGCTATGAGACATGGTCAGTCTGTGAAATCATCAAATAGCTCAAGGGATCTCGGATTGGAAGCATGTTTGTTACGTCTAGTCCACACTTTCTTCCAAGAAACTCCATCTCTCAACACACCGGTCCGTCGGTCCCCTATGTCCTACGTCTTAGAAAAGTGTAGAAGTTGCCTGACTCGGATGATGTTGCAAGTGGCGAAAAGACCTTGGGTCAAGAAACATCAAGTAGTATGGTTTGGCTCCTTATCCTTGCGTGGCTGGGGATAACCCAAGTGTGACCGCGTGTTTTTTCATACGTAATCATTTAGGTACTCCATGGATCTGCGACACACTGACATCCTGAGAAGCCTGCTGGATGAGGTTGTTCCAACCGAGGCCACCGTCCGATTCGACACTTCTGCGTTTATGCGCTCTGAAGAGAAAAGAGCTGTGCCTCAGTGCGTAGAGAAAAAAGCAAAGCTGGCGTAGTGGCATAGCTTGAAGTCATGAAGTCATTGTTGCGAACAGCTCCGGCTAAACATGACAGGCTGACAGTTCCAAAAGGTGAGATTTCCTGAGCATCTGCAAGAAATTTCTGACCCATGAAGCGCTGCCAAGCTTTGATTTTCTGTCGCAGTATGTAGTGTCAGGCAGTTTAGCATGACGTATTCAGGATGATTCAGGTCCACTGCTCACTAACCACAATTTTTACAATCGGTTCCTAAGCCGAAGGGGAACTATTTAGCAGAATGGTCGACAACCTTACAGTTGAGATCTACTCAAAAACAGTACAAAATCAAAGGTATCTTAAAGCCCAGGAGTTCCTAGTTGTGTTTGTTCTTCAGTGTTTCCTCTTCACTTTCTTCACACAGCTGCGCCTTCAAATGGAGTGATCTTAAAACCCTGCGATGTCCTGTATGACTAGAAACCCCAGATCGACTCTGTTTTTGCAAATGGAACTGTGAACCACGAGACTTTCGGCGCTGTGCCCCTTCCAAAGGCGCCTACTGGAAAGAAAGCCCCAAGGTCCCGCCCAACAACAGGACTTCCAAGGCGAGCTTCGAAGCATGCGGCACATGGCCTCGCACACATCAGCCTCAGCTGCATCAGTTGATATCACTTGTCTGTTTTGTCGATGCAGTGGGGTATTCATGGAAACTGATTATACCATATTATACCTGAGAGTCCGTGGGACAAATCCTTGGGAACACACTACACATCAATGTATTCGTATGCAATCATGTCTATTCAGTGTTGACAACCAAAACTGCTGATGAACTGCACTGGGCCCAACACATCTTCACTGCCATCCTCTGGTCGGGCCCGCACTAGCACAGGCTCCTCATAGGTCATGCAGCAAGTTTGGCATCTGCTGACGAGCTGAACATGTTTCCAAAGCAGTTGGGCCCAGCTAGATATGTATATCAGGTGCTCAGGTCAGCTGACTTACTTGCACCGTTGCAATGGAATCAATGGAGCCTTCAAACTGTCCTCATCCTGTTCCGTGACCTTCTCTCTGGGCAGGCGGATTTGAAGGTATCGAGGCCTGAGTTGACCACACGAGTGTCTTCAGCATTTGTCAAACTTCCTCTGTGCAGCCACGTGGCTGTAAAACCAGCCGCCCTGCTCTTCTCACCAAGACCCTCAAGGTGAAGTTGTTGTGAGGGTTCCTGCATCACAAGCAAATCGCTGCATCATCATACCTGAGCCTCTTGATAGCCCCCCCAGGCTGTTTTTTGAGCACCAAGGACGGAGTCAAAGAGTGCCAAGCGACAGCGAAAAGATGATTCAGAAAGGGTGAGACGATATGAGACGATAAAGGCGCCTCTGAAATCTTGTTTTTTGCAGCCGGAAGTGCTGATTAGCCAGTTCTCCCAATAGCAAATCAGCTGTCCTCACATCCTGAACCGTCAGCTCTCCATTGGCGAGTTGGCCACCCGCCTTGTAGCACAACTTTCAACAGACTGCCATACCTGCCTTTCTTTCCAAAAGGAGATGTGTTTCACCCTTCTGCGATAATAATGCCTTTACTGCTTGGCCTTGCAAAACATACTTTCAGTCTTCGTGAACCTTGCAAATACGAACGGCCTAGGCTGTGTTGGGATGGTCAGCTATCCCTCTCTTGTGCGCGTGGTGTTGGCCCACTCCCATTTCATTTTCAGTTCACCCTTCATGATCCCCAAAGAGGGAAAGGTGATGGCCTGAACTCTCCCATCTTGTGACACAGTGATTGCTCCGGCAGGCTGCGAGCGGATGGCAAAAACCTGCAGCACTTGAAGGATCTGGACGGTGGCCAGGGTGGGGGTACTATGCCAATAGCTACAGTGAGAACAAAAATGATCCATAGCTGCCAGCTAAAGATTCGCTATGTTGTTCACAACTTTCAGAACTTTCACAACTCAAATTCAGGCCTGCCGACCGGTTCCTCTAACCTGGAGCAGATAGGAGTGCCACCTGCACAAGTTTGAGCTTGGCTACGGTAACAGCAGCTCTTTGCAAGGCATCTCAAGCAGTTTGTTTGAGAACGCGCAAGTTCCCCCTCGCACTGCAATGGCTTGGGCTTCCGGGTATATGTTGTGTAGCATCATTATCATGACTATCGCAAAATTCGTCTGATGTCTACTGTATGTGGATTGTTAGATAAATGGAACTTCCAAATGTATCAACTGTCCGCCTTGGTAGCAACATTGGCCCACCAACTGGCACAATGGGTTCCAGTTGTGGAGCTACGTAGAAGGCCTGGCAAAGCAGATTTGCGATCTTCAATTGTCGTCTCAGGCTGTTTTCATTCGCTCCTACCACCTCCACAACTGAAAAAAATGTAACAGCGGCCACCTGCTTCGCGAACAGCTTCAGGGTCTTGGTGTTCAAGTTCCGAGCCTTACACAAATTGGTTGAACGCAGAGTCATGTGGTAGATGGGAATTGATGGAATTTGGGGCTTACAAGACTTTTTTTGGTGCAGTTTTCTTCTTGATTGGACCAGATTCGCAGGATCTTTGCTGTAAGACACAAGGAAACAAATCTCTGGGGGGCCAGAGGGTACCAGGGGCTTTTGTTTGTGATCACGATGGAATTCAGATTCTTGAGTCCCTGAAATAGAGATGCCATCTACTGATGGAAAAGAATTTGCCGTCAAAATGATCAAATACAAAAGGGATCAAACTCGACTAAAGTCGAACAACATCGAGCCAATAGGGAATCGCATGATAGCTACAGTACCAATCGCAGCCAGTTGCGCCTTGTCATCCTTGTCGGCTTCCAGAGTGAGATTCTCAATGGTGATCTGACCCTGGACGGAGCTACTGTGTCTCTCGGCCATTGGAAATTGGAGTCCTGGTGTATCCTGGAAGAACGATGGCTATGTCAGCATGTCCAAAAGGGCAGGGAATCTCAACGAAATCCTCAGATGGGTTATGATTTCCCTCGATTTCCCATTTCAGTAAAACAGTGATTGGGGTCTACTGAGTCTACTGTAACCGTAAACAGTTGCACTCAGTTCCCCCATTTTTGGACTATTAGCAACCCATCTTCCCATGCTCGGCCTCTCCCAGCTCAACAGCCTTAAAGATCAGCACAGCAGAATTGGGGGCCTGCGACAGGCTGGATCGTTGACGGAATTAGGGTTTCGGCAAAATATGGATAGGCATAGTGGATTTATCATGATTTCTCCCATTGGCCAAAAACTTCAGAAAACAAACATGGAAAAGCAATGAGAAACCCCGGAACTTTGCGGTACCCTAATCTCAGATGAACCCATTCGACTATTTCATTGTACTAAGTAGTAGTGCTTTGATTCTTGGTGACTTGATGGTGAGATATCTCAGGTGAACATGGTGAACCTGGACCTGTGTCAAAGCATCTTCAACCATAGCATCAGCTTGAAATACATTGAAATCTGCTATACATTTTTTCCAAACCTGCAGGTTTTGTCCATAGCTATACCGTATATACCCGTAGCTGCCATGGCCTTTTCCATCCTTCTCCGCTCCCATCCTTCCACCCTGGAAACGCCTGATGGAGAAGTTGAAGAGGCGGTGCTGAAGCATTGGAGGCCTCACAGGGGCGTTGATTTTGGACCCCGGTGAGATATCATCCACAGTTGGGTGTCCACAGTGATATCTGCAATTGGATGACTGGAATCATGCGGACTTGGGTCGTAGTGATGCAACCAGCACGCAACTCATATGAGCTCCAGATTCTGCAAACTAAGTTCGACAAGTCTGGAAAGCAAGGCTCATCCAACAGTGCACAGCAATTGAACTTTGGCACGCGCATGAACTTGTCCAACTGCTGCATTTTGGGCCAAAAATGGCAGGTTCATGCTTGAGCGTCATGTTTACTACGCGGGCTGGTGCCTCCGGTGCCTTCGGCACCTCCGGCACCAGCCGGGGACTTAGGCTGGCCCCTTCGGGGCCAGCCTAAGTCCCCAGCAATGCTTGAGCGTTTTTGTAAAAACTTTAAAAAGGGGCTGTTTATAGTGTAAACATGTTTAAATAATGGGTGTATATAATAAAAATTAATGAAACTGATGTGGGGTCCATCATGGTCCATCTCTGCCTGGCAGTGTGCCTTCGCGCGCAAATTCAGAGGAATTTGCCTTGGAAGTGCGAGGAAACAAAGTCCCAGCTGAGGGATGGACCCGGATGGACTGATGAATGGATCGGTGACAAAGTCCGTGACAAAAGTCAGTGACAAAGGATCCAGTGATCAAATCATGAGTCCTTAAGGACTTGTCAAATCCAAGGATTTGCAGTTACTTGTCTCATCTTGTCTCACTTCGCTGCATCAAACACGAAATTGCACGCAAAGTGGCATGAGCTGCGAATTCTTGTCCTCAAGTTGCAGCTTCAATGCATAAGTCCTTGCAGCTGCGTAGGCAACCATTGGCTGCTGCTTCCACCAGACTTTTCAAGGGCGGAACTGATGAATGGATACTCATCCCCCCAAATATGGAGCAATACGTTTGGATCCGCCCTGATTGTGTCCTTCCCTGGACGAGCTGAAGCACAGGCTCATCCTGACAGCTGGTTGGCAACCACTCACTGTGCAACGACTTGTGTCAGCTCACCGCTTGACGTAATAAATGAAAAGTATGTCAACGTTTGCATTAGAATCCAACATAATACAAACGTGGACCTTCTGAGCATTGTGTTTGCTGGCCAGAGCGCTGGAAAGCTCGCTTAACACATGCGGATGAAATCTGCTCCGAGATGCTGAAGAGACGCCAGTGGTGGCAGTCCGAAGCAACTGCAGCTCTTCATCCTCCCAGCCGCTTTCCAAGCTGCCTTTCCAGCCTCAAATATCTCGGAATCTGGTGCATGTTCTGTTGCATGTCTAGGGAATCCAGGAAGACTTGTTTCATGGAATGAACTTAGCACAGTTGAGCCAAGGTGCCAGGAATCTGTTTCATGATGGAGATGCCGGGGGCACGCCACAAAGGTTGTGTCCAGAAACGAAGAGTCACTGGATTTGTCACCTGTCAGAAACCAACCCCCCAAAACTGCTGATCTGCAGCAAGTTCGGTGCTGAAGTTGGGCGCAAGTCGGTTGATATTGATACCGCTCCACTTAACTGAAGCACGAACTGTGTGAGCCAAGCCACGTAAATGACGGTGGCGGCTGTGTTATTCTCAATTCCTTCGGTCGAGGCTTCCAATGGTGTGTAAACAAGAGGCAGAAAACCGATCCCGCAGAATGTGCAAATGCGCAAACCGCGGGGAATCTAAATTTGTGAGGCACCCCGCACTTTGGCTTTGCGATGTCTAGATCGTTTTGAAACATGTTAGACATCAGCAACACCTGCATCTTTCAAGGACTCAGCCTTAAAGTGAATGCACGTACGTATGAGTATATGTATATACATACAAATACAAATTACATGGGCTGTATATTATATATAATTACTATACATTTACATAAATATACATATATATATATATATTGTAAGACAAAAGTATCATCAAAGCCGCCACCTGGCTTCGTCAGGGCCAAGCCACGAGAGTCCACTGCCAACACACGGCCGGAGCCCAGGCGCTGCGTCACTACTCGACCCATCTCAGGCTCAACGAAGAGCACGCCCTCACCTGCCATGCGCCCTACAGGTAACTGTAGCTGTGGCATATCTTTCTTTTTGATGGATGTTTGAGATTGTTTAAGGATGTTTTCAGGAAATTCCAGCTATGATGGAATACAATGGAATAGATTGGGGCCACTGTGCAACTGTAGCCACATGAAATTAGGAACTCGCAGCTTTAGCGTGGCAGCGAACGGTTGCGCCACAAGAGACAGTTAACAGCCACAAGAGACAGTAAATTGCATCAGTTGACTGCGGATCGAGACCCTGATGCCAGGATACACATCCGAAGATGAACAAACCGCATCAAGGTTGGGATGTTCACCTAAATCACCTAACAATGTCTCTTAGGCCATCTTGGACCGCCTTGTTTTGAGAAACAAACTGGTTGAGAAACGGGGTTTGAGTCATAGCAGCGCCTTCAACAGCTTGGGCATGCCACCGGAAATGTGGAACTGGAAGTTGAACGGGAGGCAACTCCTGGCCATCAACATCTCCAGAGGGCGCAGAATATTGTTTCAGCTGAGTTCGCGTTTGGACAAGTATCGACAAGTACTTTTGCCAACTGCGTTGGTTGATTGGTTGAAATATTGACAAGTTATGGAAAAATGCAACTCGTGCTTGGGGATGTTCGGGTAAAGATAGCCGTAAAAATGCAATAAAACCCATGTCGTTGGATCCCCAAGAGCCTCCAGGGGCCGCCGTGGGCCACGAAGGATCTTCAGCTGTAGCTGAAGATGCGCCATTGGAGGAGCATACAGCAGTGATGGCATCACCACCTCAGCTGTCCGTCAGATCTGAGGAAATGTTTGAAGGCAAAGATACACAAAGCATATCGAATATATTCATAAATATTCTAAAAATCACATGGGTTCTGGCGGAGTGACCCAGGTTGTGCCAAGCAGCTATGTTCTCCAGTACTGTGAGATGGACTTCTGGAGATACGATGACTGGTGCCCCAATCGTCAGGTTGGCACGTACAGTCGTCCTGTTCTTTGTCAATGCTCTGCGTTGAACAAATCAACAGGTGACACGTTGCTGTAAATGTTAACGGCCAATATCGCCCAATAGTCTACTTACTCTTTGACTCTGCGAGCCATGATATGTTCTGACTCTGCCAGTCCTTCCCGTTGCCACACCCTGCAATAGTACTGTGTCAGGCTGCGCTCCAGCCTGCGCTTTGATATGAGCAACTGTGAACTGTGAATCTTCACTTGCTTTTGGATTTTGAAGGGAAACAATTGTCATTCTTCCAACTCTGTCAACATTGTCAGCATATCTCAGCATATCTCAGCATGTTTGAACATATTCGCAACATGTTTGAACCAAATTCAGGCACCAAAAGCAGCAACATCCAGCACCACGGCACCATACGGCACCTCCGCCAGCGCACGTCGCACTGGGCTCAGCTTGAAAGCCGAGTCGACTAATTTTGGGCTCTGCAGAACCGATGCATCTCCAAGGCGCCACCTGAACCTGGGACATGGTGTGGACATGGAGTGGGACATGGAGTGGGACTTTGTGGACTTCTTTGGATCTCGGAACTTCCAGCTTTCATCAGCTTTCCTTCAGGAGCACTTGGAGCAACAACCGAAACCCCATGGAACCCCGTGAAGTGAACTTGTGATGATAATAATTCTGCAATTTCAGCCAGCCAATGAGACCAAGCACCTGGAGTGATCACTGGTCATGATTATTCAATTGAAGAACATCTCATGATTGCAAAAGGGTGATAAGGCCGGAAAATCAGTGCAACAACATGCTAACCAGCACCAAGTGGCTCCAAGCCCTCTAAAGAGGAGAAAACGTTGCCCTGCTTATCATAGGCCTGAGACAAACAGAGGGATATCAAAAAAAACGAAACATGTTAAAAGTCAACTTGCACAAACGTCAAATTTGGGTGTCATGGAATGAGCCTTCACACCCAACGTCTCGACATCATCCACATTGATTCTGCGGACAGATGTCTCTACCTGGCAGCTTTGGCATGTCTTGCCACATCTTGGCACAAGGCCAAGTTTGAAAGGCAGCGGAATGCAACAACAAGCAACAACATGTCACATATATTTCACACATACACAACATCAAACCCTTTGAACAAATTTGACCTGCTTTGATTACAAATTGGAAAAACGCAAACAACTACTGACAGCGCCGAAACCACTTTGACAACTTCCGCTTGCCTCTATTCGATCTATATTGGCAATGTAGACCTCACATCCTGAGGCAAAGGTACGCCAAAGGTGGGTAAAGGTCATCCCATCATATCCCACCAACGAATACCAACCAATACCAGCCAATACCAACAGAACGCCAAATACCATCCAAGTGGCGGAGTTCAACCCCTGGTTGCTGAATGTCTTGTGCGAGAACAAGGACCTTCTCAACATTCGAATGGATCTTTTCTGCAATGGATCGAATGATTGCAACTGGTTGACCTCGGAAACCAGACGATCCAGAGGCAAGCTGCCGGCGCACACTTGGATATCACTTCAAGATACTTCAAGTGACTCAAGTTTCCTGAGCAAGCAGCAACCGTCGTCTGCTTGAGTCTCATCAGGTAGAAATTGCCGGCCAGCGTGCAGGCAGGCCTTTTGGTGATGAAATATTGAACATTTTGAAAGACTCATGTGAGCAGGCCAGGCAGCAGAATCATGCAAGATGGGCAAGAAACACAAACAAAATACATCAAAATACTGATGCAAAATCTCATTAGTTTCATTTTTTTCAGATGTCCAGCAGTGGCGCCCCCGCCATGGCGGGGAAGCCGCGCCTCCTGGCAGGCCGCCTCCGCAGCCTTCTCGGCTGCGCGCCGTGGAGGCAACTCCTCCTGCAATGGCTCCTGGAGGCGACGGGATGGCGACCCGCTGTCATCCATTGCCATGGCAGGTGCCATAGCTACAGGTGACAAATGGTGCCAATGTCAGCACCAACCTTGGGAAAACTGCTATCTAAAACACATCGGGTTCCTTCTGGTTTGATTTCACTAATCGGTTTCTTTGGACGCATCTGTCAACGGTGTTTGCCCTCGCTTCTCGGATAATTCTTCGACCACTCCTCCACCACCACAAGGTCAGGCCTATCCGCGTGTGCACAGCTCAGCAGAAACGAGTCGGGTCATCTTTGGGTGGAACGAAATCAATCCTGGACATTGGTCAAGTTGCCACAAACTCCCACCTTTGAGACACCACCCATCGAAAGCAGCCGCCCGAAGCCTGCAAGGCAGATCATGGCAGATCCGTGGAAATCACAGAAGCCCGGTTTGGCCAAGGGATGGAAGAAGCTTTGGGGTGTTTGGGTGGCAGGCACTGGGCCCACTGTTCGCGGAAGAATTATGAGCCAAATATAGAACCACAGATGCACGGCCTAAGACGCTTGGAGTCCCTGCTTGGATTCCATTGGTGAGATGTTTACTGGAAAGAAGATCATGGGACCAACACAGGCTAAGCCTGGTCCTTCTGGTAGATACAGTAGCTCTCTGCAGATTGATACGGTAGATCAAAAGAGGTTCCGCGTACCGCCCACACACGCCTCTACACGCAAGCGTGCACCTGCCCCAGCATTGATCTGGCCTTGCAGAGCGCATCAAATCCCCTTCCTTTCTCGCACTCTCTTGATGAAAGGTCACATCACGGTTGGGAAATATGCCCTCACTCCCTCAGTGTTACACAACTTAGTGAGAACAGGACAGAATGAGATCATCGGGATACTGCATTCCTTCTACAAATCTGGCCTGGACCCCTTGGCGGTAGCAAGGCTGTCACAACCGATATCTTTGGCTCTGCAATCACCTCAATGAGAGCCTCGGCAAGGCTGAATATGAAACATCAGTCTGTCTCACAAATGCAAAACTGGGAAAGCACATGATGTCGAATCAGCCAACGCCACTACCAAGCCATACTGTACAAACTGACTTGTTTTCCGCCAAGAAACCAGGAAAATCCCAAGCACTGCATGGAACTGGCCCATCTTTTGGCGATCTCTGGAGCAAGCTCAAAATGTGGCTGATACTGGTTGATTCTTTCCACTACTTCAGCTCTGGGCTGACGAAGCCTTGGAGGACTTCCTGTCACGTCTGCAATGTTCCTGTGGATGATATTCATGGGTGAAGCTTTGACGTTAAGAAACTGAATTCGAGTTCTATGGTTTCTCTTCCTTGATTTCATGATATTCCCATTGGAATTCTCAAATATTCCCTCTACCTTACCTCAAGGCACAAATGTTCTGCGCGTTTCATGTCTCAAGAGTTGCCGATTCAATTTTACTGGCGCCCAAGGTGATGCCACTGTCATAGCATAATGCTGTAGCCGGAATGGCACAGTTGGATTGCACATACTTAGACAACATCAACATCAATGGTTGCAGGAATCAAGTGGAATCAAGATCTCCGAAAGTCACACAGCTTACCTAAGTTCAATTTTCAATCGGATCACTAAAGTCGAAGCCCTGGAGATCTCTTGGATGATGTCATTGACTGCTGACTCCCGTCTCAGCAAAGCGACTGGTTTCTCAAGCTTCAGCTCCCAGTGTTAGCTCTGATTCCGACAGTTGATTTCATTCATGCCCGCTCTTGACAACTCTTTTCCATTTCCGCGATTGTAAGTCACCTCTCTACTTGCGGCTGCCTCGGTATGGTCACCTTTACAGCTCTCAATCCGTAAGTCTCAAAGTTGTTCGTCTGCAAGCACTGATTCGACTGATTGATGGAGGACAGCCAGTGTTGCTGCTTGTCACTATACAGGCGGCATTGAGATCATCACAATTGGTGCCTTTTTGCAAGATGATAACATGCGCGCCCACAAACTTCATTGATTACTGCAACAGAACCTGAAAGCCTAATTTTCTAGTGACATCCTAGTGACTTTAGTACCTCTAGTGATGTTTCAATTTCGGTTGCAGTGATCAATGATTAGATCTGATCATATCTGATCTGTTGATTGCTGGTGGTCCATCCCTGGTGTGCCATGGCGTGCCCCTTGGCGTGCCGGCTAGGCACGGCGCCGCCGCCGCCCGCGGCTCCGGGAGCGGCTTCGGTCTTCCATACTGGCGCAGGACGACCGCTGGAATGGCCATGTTCAGAACGCGATGATTCGGGAATCCTTTAATAGTTCATCATAATTCAAAATAGTTCATCATAGCCTCATAGCTCATAATTCATAATAGATCATAATTTATAACCAATGACAATTCATCATTAAATTGTGTTAAATGCATTTGAAATACAGTGTTTAAATGCATTGAAATAGATCATTTCGTAGTCCATCTCGAATGGACATAGGATGATGCAAGTGATGCTTAGATACACTGCCTCAAGAATTAGAGGAGACTTGCACATCAATGACAGTGCACATGGCGGGTAAACAATCTGATAATCTGCATGGAGTGGCTGGGGGCGCCAAGTGATCTGTGGATCAGGACCCTGCCCCGTTCTGGTTCACTCCCCACAGGGAGTGTTCCTTCAATCTGCATCCTCCGTACCCCTAGATTCAGATTTGAAGGAGTCAACAAAAAGTATTTCAAGATGTTGAGTCTCAAAAAACAGATCCTCCAACAGTAGAGATTGGAATGGTGCAAGTACCATCTGGATGACAAGTGGTTAAGCAATGATATACGTTCATTGTATTTGCATCCATTAGAAGTTAGACAACTATTGAGGTGAAAAAGCGAAACAAATATGTTCAAGCATTGTCAGGTCGTCTGTCATTGATCATAGAGTCAAATAGTTAAACAATGTCAAACAGTGTCCCCAGCCCCGCCTCGGAGGCGGCATCGGTGGATATCCATACGGTGGATATCCCGGAGGTGGGTAGCCATAGGCAGCGTAATAGTCGGGTGGTGGCGGTGGATAGTAACCTCCTCAGAGGCGTCAGTTGTTGTTTTTGGTACGAAACAAAATGATCTGCTGTACGAAAATGCAAACATTGTAAAGCATTTGTAAGCCGGTCACCATATCCAGGATAGCCACCATAGCCAGGTGGCGGATATCCAGGATAGCCTGCGCCAACCAAAACTTTCTCAACATCTCTGGTATCCCGTCTTTAACGTTTGTAATCCCATTGACTCCAATATCAAATACCCCTATGTATTCAGCGCAGTTGTCGCAGGCTCCCAGCGCCTCCTCCATAAGCACCCTGCAGTAGGGACACTTCAACGCTGATCTTTGTGGTCTAAGATGGTCCAAGATGGTCCAAGATGGTCTAAGATGGTCTAAGTTGGTCTAAGGGCCCAACCGGCGGAGGATAGTAGCCTGCAGTCACAATTCTTTCGCGCACTTTTTGAAAGCACAGCAATTGCTTCAGGGTGGCTTGTCCATTGATTTGATGCATCGTGTGATCACGTTCTAAATGGAATTTTGAAACTGAATTGTGGGAACAGCAAGCCAGTGTGCAAAGAGGCTGTTGTGGCAAATGACGGCAGCATCATTTGCTGTAAAATTATTGGTACATTGGGTTGCTCGCTCTTTTCACAAAACATATGGCGAAGTACAAAGACAATCACTGGGATTCAAATTTGTGACTCTGTGGAAAGTGAACAGTTTGATCTGTTAAGACTAACCATTTCCCTTCATAGCACCCTCGATCCTTTGCCACCCTTTGCCAATCTTTGCCACCCTTTGCCACCTGGTGGTGGTGGTCCTCCTGGCGGTGGGTAGTGCATGGGCCCATCACGACCTGAAGTCCAGGTGCTCCAGTGCTCCAGGTGCGCCATGTGGCGGTCGCAACGGTCGCAACATGTCGCCCATGGGATTCCTCTCAGATCTCAGTTTGTCACGATCATCATCTGGCCCATCATCCTGTAGCACATAGCAGTGGTTGAGCTATAGTCATGAAGCATGTCACAATGTGACAACAATGTGAGGGCTTGGAGTCAGTATACCCCTCTCTAGTTCTTGAATGTTCTTGAGCTGTGGGCAGGCCAGTCAGGGTATGCGCGTATCAATGCATGAAAATATCACAAAATCATACCCAACATCAAGCAACCACATGACTGCGCCTGTCGGCCACGTTCCCTGTCGCGCATGACTTCCTGCGCCATCAGGCTGACTGAGATTTTTTTTTGTGATGGTCCATCACCACAAGAGATGTCAATGGTTTCGCAACGGTATTGAGTGGTGTCCATGCCATCGTTGGGACCAAACAGAAGCACATGTTTGAGCAAGTTCAAAAAGACCTGGTCCACAATTCCATGTCCATGCCGTGACATGCCGAAGTCCTGTGGCATACACCGCTTCACCTCCACCCACTTGTTGTCGATCTTGTTCAACTTGTCATTGGCCAAGGCAGCCTTGTGTCAGTTTTGAAATAGTGGAGCTGAAGTGATAGAGACCATTGTAAACCACTCTGTGCTGGCGTCCCGATGCTGAAACATGCCGCTAATCTGCTGGTGAAGCACAATGCAGAAGAGGGTTGCCTGATCCTGCTGCCTTTGACCAGATGTGCATGACATGCGCATGGCTGAGCAACTCTTTTTGATGGATGTAATGGCTGTAGCCTTGACATGTCACGGAGCTTGCAAAGACAGAGTTGCGAAGCTTCTCAACAACTCCACTTTGCTGCTCCTCGTCACTAGCAACGCATGCACTCTCTGAATTGGCAGACCCTGAAACACATGGTGGCCTTTGGCCAGCTGCAATCAAGGGGGCGGTTCTCTGCAAAATAAGTCCGTGAAGTTGCCCTGTCGTGCCACTGTCGCGAATCCATTGCTTTATTCAAAGCATTTCAAAATTGAGGATGACTAAGGTTCTTTCATCCTGCAGATGTTGGCTGAATGGTCCAGTGGCAACGCCTTCTCTGGCGTTTGAGGCAACTCCTACAGTCTCACAAAGTCTCCAGGTGCTTCCAGCCACGCAGGAAAAATCACCGATCCCAGATCCGCTGATGTGGCCTGACGCGCGCTGCCCTATTTGAGATTTTCGAATCATGGATAATAATGGCTCATCACTCTTCACGTGCATCAAGGATCATCAAGGATTCTATGGCACTTGACCCTTGCTTGTACCAAGAGTTGTGGACATACTTGAAACGTCTATAAACTCTTTTTTTTGTTGACACATCTCTACCTCAGCTCCCCCTGGGATTTGCCGAGTTTAACACTTGCGCAGCCTCAGCAAAGTCGGCTGAAGTCAAGCCCACTGTTGCGTTGGTCGCAAGAAGGGAAGGGTGAGGTGCCACCTGAGAATGTTCAACTGATTTGAGATCTGAGTTAACCGTTATAACCAGGAGAATGTCCCAACAATGCAAGGAAGCAAGGAAGGTTTGATGCTAATCTAACGCGAAGAAAATGGCTAGGTACAGCAAGGCCGTGGACAAGCGGTGCCTTGCAGTCCTCGGTGGATCTGGCGATATGCACCTAGCAGCCATTGAATGCCACTGAATGATACTGAAGGTACAGCATCGTAAAGGACCGCATATCTCAACAGTGTCCCAACCTGCTTGTTGGCGCGGTCGAAAACCGTGAAATAGTAGCGCAAAAAGGGCATTCCCAAAATGAAGACTTCTCCAAATTGAGACTCCTGGCAATGGATCCATTGAACACATTTGCAACTTGTGCACCTGTAGGGCATGCGGGATTTCTGGCCTTGTCCACCTTCATGAAAGCCCCTCGGCACGCAGGAGAACCATTCTCGGTGACCTCGTGACAGACTCAATGTCAACCAAAGGGTGGTGGCAAACAATAGCAAACACACAGAACCACCGTGGCACTGAACACGGTGGCACTGTGGAAACACCGGCCACATCGCCTTGAAGATGTAGGCTCGTGGAGGTAGCACCACCTCCAACGGTGGAAGCTTCTGCTATCATCCGCTCTGCGACTGTGCAGTAGACGCAGCAGAGTAAGACATAAGTGACTCATAAGTTTAAGTGAGCAAAATCTGGGAAGAAAAAGCCACGTTTGGACTCACAAATATTTGCGAACAAACTTCACAGGTTGCCTCCGCACCGTCCAGCTCGAAGTACAACGTTGGAAGCTCATCCAGGTTGCTGCAATCGCTCTTCACCTCCAACGCTTGCTGAGCTTTGGAGCAACATTCCTGGAGTATCCTGGAGTCCTATGGAAAATGCGAGGATTTCATGATATTGAAAAGTTATTTCTTTTGCAGTGTTTGACGCCGACAACAGTGTGAAGACTATGAAGAGATGTCATAAGTATGATCATGATGATTACAACTAAACCACCACAATCGCAACAACGCTTGGCCAGGAAAGGCATCCAAGCCACCCACCTTGCGCTTGAGTGCTTCTGTGATGTGGCTAGCTGATCGTGGGAAAGTCAACAGCGACGTCCCTGAGTCGATCAGTGCCCCACCTTGGCATCAAATGCATCACACGAAATGCCAAGGTTCCAGTGCGGTTCCAGCATGTTCCACTCTTCATAGGTTTTGGAAGCGGTTTTTTCATGTTTTTTCACATTTTCAGATAGGGTAACCCTCAGTGCTTTCGGCTCCATGTTCAAAATTCCAGTTGTTGACGTGGTGAGCCCGGTGAGACCAAAGCCTTGGCAGCCTTGGCAGCCTTGGCAGCCTTGGCTGAGCTCCCGACAGGAAGGTCGGCAAAGGGAGGAGGTATCAATTCCGTCCAGGTCCACCTACCATCGCTACCAAAGTTCAAAGATGTTCAAAGCACTTGCAGCGATGTAGAGAACCATGAGAACACATTCTGACACTATGAGAATGTTTTGACATGGACAAACTGTATCTGCTGTAGCTACTCAAGCTGCAGTTGCTAAAGTCAGCCAAGCTTCGCCCAGCTTCCGAATCCCGGTTCAGGCCTTGAACTTGGACAACTTGGTTGCCCAATGGCTATCCCCGGAGACGTCAACAGACTGAAAGCCTGGGAGGGCAGCTCAGAATGATGTGGGCCATGTTAAGCTTGCCTTTTTTATCTTTTTTCAGAAGAGCTCCGAGATCTTTGGAAAGCAAATTGACAGATAAATTGACCAACTTCTGGGGTATGGGATGTGAATCCACTTCTGAGTTTCTGCCAACATGCCAATTGTATCTTGAAGAAACCATATCCAACACCTGCTGACATCCCAGAGACTAATCATCAAGATTAATCGATCTCATCACCATCCACAGGCCTCGGTCACGAGACATTGCACTGATGGAAGGTCCAAACCTCAGTTGCCAGATGGGTTCACCAGTTTTCACAATACATCAATACATCAATACATCACAATAGTCCATTCATTTCTTTCATGTCGTATCCAGCTATGTTGGGTGTAGAGTGCATCCAAAGCGCTTCAGCCAGCCTGGACTGTTCAAGCCACCTGGCAGGACATGTCCAACCGACCGCCGCCCAACAGCCGCCCCATGCCCCATGGCCTCGCTGGTAGCAGAGTGCAAACGCATCCAAATGCATCTCTTCGAGTAGCGACCTGAAACCGGAAACTGTCCTCTCTTGGGTGTGTCTGAAAATATGTGAATGTGGGGTATACCATGGTATACCCCCCTAAATACCAATTTTATTGGGGAAAATGATGATTTTCCAGTGACTTAAGAGGTCTTGCCACAACTTCAATGCCTGGCCTATCCTCCGCGGCATCTCCACCAAAACCATCAGGAATTCGTTTCCTTTCTCACTTCGAATGCGCAAGTACAAAAAAAGCCAGCATGAGGTGAATCACAAAAGCCACAAAAAAAGAAAGTATATGCACTCTGCCAGACTCTACTGGTTTTGAGGAAGACGAGAAAGAGAACGCTGGTGGTCGTGGCTCGACCTTGTTAAACCTAATTCTTCGATGCAGTTTGTTTGACCAGTCATTGTAGACAAGCATCACGTGCGAAAGTCCAACAATTCCAGAAAATATGGCCTCAGGTGAGTTTTAATCCATCGCTCCACTGCTTTACTGCGGGATCATCCACAAGGACATTGGACAACCAACTGGCACCACCTGAATCCAACAACTTCCATTTACATCGAGGTCTGGGGGCGAAGCATTGCCAGTTTTCCAAAACTTCAACTCATGTTTCTGCACCATCCAAAAGGTCATGTCATTCGCGTCTACCGCGGAGTCTCCTTGGAGAACAGAAGGCTCGAGGTAAGGAACCCTTCAAACAACTTGGATGGAGGAAGTCTTGCACCAGCTGCAATGTAAGAAACTCAAATTAGAATCTAATGGGGAATATGATAAATCAATGCAAGGCAACACTTCATTCCAAGCGGTCCAGAGGTGAGGTTTGATCTGATGTTCCAACATCTTAAGATGTGATGCTGCCGACTTTCACGATAACTGCAGCACGGCTTCTTCCACCCAATCGAAGGGTCTCGAAGCCCTCACAGCAGAACGCATGCGAGTCATGGGCACATGCATCTGCCGCAACAAAATCTGAAACCCAACATGCCCAGCACTGCCAGTACTGCGGAGAACGCCACGGATTTTACCAGGAAATACCAGGAAATCTTGACTTGGCCAGGCAGAATATTAATCCCTACTGCCTCGGCTGTGACCACATCGCCGCTGACGAAGGCGTGTTCAGCAATCACCTGCATCGTGAGCCCTGAAAGGATGGCCCTTTCCAGCTCAACGCAAGCAGCTCTGATGTTGCGGCGGAATTGACCTCTGACAAGCAAATCGTGTGTTGCATGTGTCAGGATCTCCAAGGCTTTGACATGCGAAGGACTTTCTCTGAAAGAGCGTGACTTCTTATAGTCATACCTCGATTGGCGATTCTAAAACCCTTAGTGCATCCAAAATACTGATCTGCACCGTGCTGAACGGCCAACAATATCTCCAGCTTACATCACCAATCAAAATCAGCGCAATGACATGAGCTGTTTTGGTGAAGCCAAGAAGCATCGACAAGGTCTTGACGCAGTTTGTGCACTTCGTAGAGAGCACTAGAACCTGCATGTGACAAAAGGTGACAATGGCCTGACAATGGCAGAGTATGCAACTCAAAATGGTGGCTGAGGTTCGATCTGTTGATACCATTGGAATAGTGAGTGCGTGCACAAAATCGTGACATCCAACAGAAAGATACAGAAACATAATCCCAAGCATCACCAAGCCTCTTTAAACAAGGATAAACACAGTATTTTGGAGAAAACATGAGAAAACACCTCTTGTACCCTGCGACCACCATCAACGCTGAAAGGCGGCCTCGAAGGATCCTGTGTCATAAATCATGGGTAGTTCCTGATCGCCTGGGACCAGGTCAGTTTCAGCCAGGTCAGACATTTGAAAACATTTTGAAATGGGAGATCGGATCAAATCATATCAGATCCTTCTGAGATTTCTGCCGCCTTGGCTTCCTCTTACAGTCTTGCGGTCAAGTCTCCAATTGTGAATCGACCACTATATTGGACATTGAAATGATTGCTCAGCCTCAGTTGAGTCGGAGAGCTGAGTCGGAGAGACTGTCTTCAATGCCATCGATGCTGCAGTTGCAGTATTTGTTTGCCGCCAAGACACTCAATGCTGTAGTCTTTGGATGGAGTTGTGAACTCCTATAGATTGTTACAAAGATCATCAAGGATCGGCAACCGGAACTCACCTTCTCCGTCTGTCGAAGCTGTGGCAGCCAGATGCTGTTTCTTGCAGTCCTGATCCACGGCTTCGTTTGTAGATCCTTTCTGAAGGCTACCGTCCTGTCACATTCGCGGATCAACTGCAATGGCATCCTGGACTCAAGCTTTGCCAGATCGTTATCAGTGTATATGTGGGATACAGGGATACAGCAAAAGATGCAAGAGTTGTGAAAAGCTGGTTGTCACTTTCACTGCATGATCTGGCCTTCTCTGCTACTGCTACTTTGCTGGCCAGGTCAACTGCACTAACCTCTTTGACACATAGTGAGAAGCCGATGACTCCGGGCAGATGGGAGGGTTCACATGGTCAGCCAATCAGCCAACAAATATCGATACAGAAAAGCACGACTCGGCACTGGTATTTCAGACTTAGAGTAGTACGGTTGCACGAAAGGACCTTCTGCCATTCGAGAGTGCCTCACAACCAATCTCAGCAAGCGCCATGTGCTAAAGCTTTGAAGGGCAACCCATCAGGTACTTCATTTAGAACCCTGGCTCGACAGTAGATGGCCCTAACATAGTGGTCTGTTCGAATAGAAAGCCACGCCTGCAAGTAAGATGTAGAAACATCCAGCAAACTAACCGTAATTGAATCTGATTTCGATTCAAAGGAATGAATATGCATGCAGCCAAGAGCAGGCATTTGATACACCATAATCGAGACCCGACTCGGCAGTTTTGGAGGATGGATTTGAACGGATATGGCATTGTCGCACAGTGCCCACCACATGGCTGAGTTTCCCCACTGAATTCCCATCGTGAGCAAATTTGGTAGCCGCAATTGGTTGTAGAACCTGGCAGCAGGCAGGGGGCGGCAAGGCAGCTGTTGAAACGCGGGGTGCAGGGTGCCGGCAATGAACCTCTTTATCAAGTCCCTCCACTACTTGTAGCTAAAAACTTGGCATTTCACCATGGGTAACACAATGGAATCTTTTTCTTGGTGCAGCTTAGATGCGAGTAAAAGCAAGCAAAGGCTAGTTGACCTCAGCACAACATCTGCTTCAAATCCATCCATCAGACGCGCAGCCAGAATTCTCTCTGGAGCCAAGGCACATGGCATGCCCGGCCCATCTCGAGGCCATACGCCTAGGTGACCTCGACGCAAAGGCACCAGAAGGGCACCTCAGGCATTCAAAACCCTTGGCTCAACGGATCAAGGTCAGCGAGGGTCAGTGTCTGGCTCCCACCTCTGCAGCTACAATTGGTCCTGGAAGAGCGCCCTTCACCTTTGTTGCTCCCAAACAGCTCAATCTTCAGCCACAGCATCCACTTGTATAGCATCTACTCAGGCGCAACCTATTTGGACACCAAAACCAGCAAGGGGTTGCTTGGCCGATATGAAATAGAGTTCGCATCATTTGGTTTGTGTCAAGATGCCCAGCCAGCCGCTGGATGGAAGCGCCCTCCAGTTCCAAGTTGAGCCACAAGTTGCGGCAGTTGCAAGAGATATCAACACTTATTCTGGCAGTGTTGTTGATGATTTCCAGATATTGTTTCAAGGTTTTCCTTGGCTGGTTGCGCTTTGAGTGAACGTGTCAAGGAGCATGAAAATGGAACCAAATTGTATAGAAGGTCCGTATCTTCTCGAGGATTCAAGGCATATCACTCCATAAAGTCAATACAACCACTTGATGTATGCTAATGTCATATTTCATGCATCAATGGCGTTTTTGGTGTGTTTTGGTATCTACCACCCTACTGTAGATGATATCACACATTTGGGGCTACCCCATATATCTGATTGCTTCCGTACTGAAATCCAAATGGGAAATCTTATGAGAACCCAAATCTAAATAAATCTAATGCATCTGCCAACCCGGCATGACGAAGATGGTGCAACTGCGATGCCTCGACCCCTTTGGACTCTTTGAAAGTCACAAATCCAAAGCCACGGTGCCTGTGGCAACACCACAGATTCTGTCCTTGATGACTTAACTCTGAATATGCATAGTCTACGAGTACTTTAAGGTGTCTTTATGTATCTTTATGTGCTATATCAAGTTGCAGATCCATGGGTGCATGACAGCAAAAGCTCATCCTACTCGCATCTTGGAAGAATACATGTGTGTTTGGCAAACATGCGAAGACATCGTAGAGCATGTGCTTTTATTAATCACATATGACTGCTGTCCCTGTCACACCGCTGATTTTATTGCACTCGCTGCGTGATCTTGAAGCCCCCAAAAAGATGTGTTCCCATGCACTGAGAGTGTTCCAACATTGCCTCTGCGTCTGAGCATCCATCATCACCTCAGTCGAGGAATCCATGGAGTGAGGGTTCAGCAGTCTGCTTTTCCAGATTATGCTCTTGGGTGAATTTTGATGCATTTTGGCCAGTCTGCCCCTCCTAAAATACCTGCTCAATTTGAAGTGCAGGGATCCCAAGAGATTGTGGACGGGTGGACAAAATATGACAGGATTCTGACGGGGTGTTGATGACTGAAGCGCTTGGGGTTCGACCACAGCATCTTGAATAGCGCCAAACTGTCCAAAGTGCTCCTTGAGCTTCTCCAGATCGCAGGTGGCCGGCAAGCCGCCCTGCCATTCCAGGCATGGCGGAAACCATGGATCGATACATCCAAGATCACCAAGGTTGAATGACGAAAACCTTCCTGGAAAACTAATGTGTGAAAGATTGTACAACTGACAATCTGCAGTGGCAGGCAAAGAGATAAAGCTCATGATCAACCATGCAGGCAAGACGACAAAAATCTTGACGACGTTGTACATGCCACCAGCACCCCCGCCATCATCCTAGAGTGACATTAAGTTCCTCTGTAAATCCACATTCAAAACTCACAACTATCGTTCAATAGCAATCGGCAAAACCATACCTGCACAAACCTTTGCGCCGTGCAGATGAAACTCGCGTGTATATTGCTTCCAGTTCCAACATGTGCCAACACCGACTGATCGACTGCATCCTTCCATAACTTTATATGAAGTCTTCTGGACTTGTCTGAGGTCAGGTCATGCTTCCCACCACCATGCCTCGTCTCGCGCATGGCCTTGGCACAAAGACGCTCACAGTGATTCCAGTGGTGATCGGCATCCAATGGCATGGCCATGTCGGTTGATTCAGGGCCCCCTGGCCCTTTTGCAATTCACGGTTCGACCATCAATCTCATGGGAAGCACCTCGGCCCAATGCCGCAGTGTAAGGCAAGGAAGCAGTCACAAATGCTCCGGAAGCTAAATATATCTAAATATGATTAAATATGAATGAACCATTCGCTTCATGTTGCTCCAAACTTTGACGACTGTAAGACTATAACGTGTCAGATTATTAGGGTTTCACTGGAGCTGCCGTGGAACCGGGATGAACCAGGTTTCATCAGATTTTCCTACATGTAGATCAGCAAATCCATCTAAAATTATTTGATATCCATCAAACTTCCACATCCTTCCACCACTTCTGGGCCCACGGACGAACAGCCGCATCCATGGCGGCACTCGTGGTGAACGTCACAAAGCCAAAGCCACGAGAGCGGCCGCTGTCCTGAGAAATTGAAGACCACTATGATTCTGATGGAAATCTTTGATGGTCTTTAATTATCTTCAAACTTAATTTTACTGGGGCACACAAAGATGTGGTAACCAGAGAACATGGGATCCATTATAGGAATCTTCATAAATATGAGATGGCGTCAACCTTTGGGCAGAGCAAAGCGCTGCAAACCCGTGCGGCGCCAAATAATTAAGGTCAGAAATTACTTAATGACTCTCCAAGATTCTCCAAGCACAAAGTGTTGTCAGCTGTAGAGTGTTGACAAGTCAGTTGCAAAATCCCAGCTCTGTGTGAACTAGTGAAGCACTTCGTTCTCGACAGGCATCTCATAAAACTGAAGACTTTCAAAAATTTGGAAAACAAGGGGAAGGATCCAACATTTTTCTGGCGGCTTTGCAACAGTGCATCAAACTCAAGACTGATACACCCTGGTGAACATCAAAAAATTGACAAACATGATCAAAATAGATAACCTGAGGTGTTCACTTCTCGTTTCTTGTATTTAGATTTGATCCAAAACCGCTTGCAAAACATCCAACCAAAGGCCCATAACTTTCCGCATTTTGCACATGGAAGAAAGGTCCTTCTCGGTCATCACCACGCATTCAGCAATCTCGCCGTAGTGCGCAAAGTGATCCCTGCAGTTGGAATCAGTGCGCATCGCAAAGTTTCAGGAATCACAACATTACAGATATGATAGCATCGTCATGCCACCTTTAGTCGGGTCGGCTCCGTCTGAGGCCTGTCCATTAACATAAACAAAGTAAAGAGATCCTAGAAAGTGTCCAAACTTGAGATAACTTGAGGGGTCGGATCAAGTGGAACCAACATATACAGTATATGAACCAACAGAAATCCAAGACCTCAACTTGATTCGAGGGCCTCCAGGATGCGCTGCTTTGCAGCGAAACAAGTCTTTGAGCGAAGGATGCTAAGCTGATCTAAGCAGTATCTACTTCAGGTATCGTTCTGAACTATTGGGAATGGCTACTAAAGCTTCGATAAGCTTCGGCTACTTCAGCTACGAATAAGGCCATTTGGCGCGCACGTCTGGCCAAGCAAGGCTCGGGAGCTTAGAACTGGGAAACACTGTGAAAGTATCTGAATAGCAAACATAGGTTGCTTGCAAACCGATCATGTTGCTTCCGATATCTTGCGATGAATAAATTGATGGTTCGTGCCAGAAACTTGGCCGCTATGGGCGCTCAGCGAAATCCGGATGCAAAAACTACATCACTACCAATTCACTACCTAAGATGCATCTGTCTACCTGGAATCTACCTTCTAATCCAACTACAGTCACCCAGACAGTTGGCACAACTCGTCAGTCGAGACGACCTGCTTGGTTTCACCGTCGCGGAATGGTTTCCATCTGCTATGGTGTGCCAAATTCAGTGCCAGGTCAAAGTTGGATTGCTGAACTACAACATACATAACATACTACAACCATCTACAACCATCTACAACCCATATTGCAGAATTTGGCAAAACGTTACCTGTCGAATCCCTTGGAAACAGGAGTGCTTGGCTTGCAGCTTCCTATCATTCCCACCGGCAGAAAGATTCTGTCCAAATCATTCAAGCGCCGCACTCGAGGCTTTCTTTGGTGGTACTGTGCGCCAAATTTCCGACATATACCTGGCAAGCAAAGGTTCGACAATGTTCGACAGCTCAAAGCGCAAGCTGTGCTTTTGCTCCCTCCTTTACAGTCAGATTCCGTGATGATTCCGTTGGCTGGTCTATTTGTGCAGACTAGGTGGCTTGGACGCATCGTGGGTCACGGGTCCAACGTCATTCTGTCCGGAGAGGAAACAAGAAAGCATGCTGTGTTCTGGTCTTTCGAGAGAAATCAAGGTTGTCCTGATTCCGGCAAGCATGTCTATCTTCCCGCCAAGCAGTCAGGTTTGGACGTTGGCGCCTTCGTCTCTGACCCCATGGCTGCAGAACCGACTGCAAAAGCTAGGGGCTGGCAATCTTATCCCATCAACGATCTCATAGTTGGCTTGGGAATGATTGCTTCAGGCATGCTGCTGTTCTGCTCAGATTCAGCTTCGATGACGACAAGTTGTTGGAAAAGCGTGGCACTTCGCTATGAATCCTTATTTTCCCATATTTTCCTTAGTTAATCTGATGGTTTTGGGGGGGATGCTCTTTTGAGCAAGGGCACTCCCTGAGATTTGTGTCTTAGCACTCTGGGAACAACTCTGATATGGCCGCGCATCACATGACTGGCACCAACTATTGGTGGTTTCAAGTTTTTGGTTTGTACTCGGAATTTCAACACCGTGCTCAGCACCACGCAGTTTCAAGCATGTGCAAGTCTTGTCACTGAATCTTAACGGGTATCAACCTGACCTTTAGATTCTGTGTGTTGTTCAATTGTTCATAAGCAACTTGTCTTCAGGGTAGACATTGGATCAGCTTAGATGCATTCAAACAAAAACTCAAGCCGCTTGCAACTCTTGCGACTTCCATTTCTCGTCTGCACACAGCTTGGCTGCAAGACCATCAAGACCTTGCTCTTTGGCCCGCTTCGCAGCACTCTTGCCCTGACGCGGGCCCCTTGACACCCTGCCCAAAGAAAGCGACAGAATCTCAGAAAGATCCTATCAAACAGAAGTCACACACAATAGAAAATAGATCAATAGGATTAATAGGGGCGTCTGGCCAATGTTTGCATGCTTCGCATGATTGCACATCTTTGATTCTATCCACTTTCCAATGGAATCCAAGCCCTCCGGGTACACAGCTTCCGCATGTTGCTAACTCTTCACATTTCTTCACGTTGTTTATTCGAGTCTCCCAAAGAAAACTCTGCAGCTCCAGCTCCTCTCTCCGCCAGCCTCATTGTCTTCATCTGTGACGCATGCGCCAGCTTCCAACAGAGCTTCACAGCAGCGTGGATTTCGCGCTGCTGCAGCGACCATCAGTGGCGTTTGGCCGAAAGGGTCGGCCTTTCCAGAGATGTCATCCAGTTGCATCTCTTCCCTATCTTCCAGGCATTGACTGGACCGTGATTTGGAGAACCTCAACGAGACTGTGAGTTTAGACCAGGCACGTCCCGGCCTGGTTCGTGTCAGCACGGAAAGCCAAGAGCAGCTTTGTTAGGGCGAGACCTTGAACAGAAGCAAGGGTCAACGGTTTCTGGACAAGAAGGCGGTTGCAAGAGGCTCAATTGAATTGTTGAGCTGCACAAACGCATTGTCTATCAAACAAGGGGATTCTGATACTAACAGAATTCTGACAGATACTGACAAGCATTTTATTGATGATTGATGGTGGGATTGTCATGAATTGTCATGGAGAATCCTGAGAAAGGCTGTTCAGCATTTGCTCCGCCTTGATCTGGAGCAGTACACCGGGCAGCAACTGCCAGCATGCTGCAGCCCTTGCTTGCCTCCAGGTACGAAAGAAGGCATCAAATCAGTAATGGTTGTGGACCAGTGGTGGACAAGGGGGGAAGGATCATGAAGACTTTTCTGACCTTCAGGTTCCCAGGTTCCCTACTCTAGCCTCATTGCAATCAGCAGCAGCTTGCAGAAGCAACCGTGCGCAACTCGTACCTTGGGACAGGGTATTGGAGTCCTGGACCTATCAGAAACGATCCCAGCCACGGCGTGCTACCTCTCTCGCAAGCTGCGGATAGAGCGGTCAGCTGTGAGCTGCTTCTGTGGTTGATGTCTGCCTGGAAACGACTCTGGGACTTCACGTGCCTTACGGCAGGTGTTCCTTTGCGATATACCATGCACCCAATATGGATTGTGATGGATAGTGATGACTATGGAGGTTTCCATCATTTGGGTGTGGAAAGAGTAGGAGGGCTGATTGCTTTTCATCCTGACAAATCTTGGATTTGCAGGATGCCGTCAACTATGAACTGGGCCCACACTCTGCTTCATCGGCCTTGCGCTCAAGCAGTGCTGCAGCAACATCGCAATGACCATGTCCTTGGCTGATCAGGTGCACCAATGGAATGGCTACTAGTACAAACAATCTACAAACACCTCGCAACGGTGGCATAAAAACTAGGTAACTAGCATCGCAACATCTCCGAGCAGAGCTAACACCCCAAGGCTTTGGACTGCACGGATGGCTGTTTTTTATCGCAATGTCAGGATCGCTTGAATTCCTGTCCCAGTTGCTGCAAGCAATGGTAAGCAATGATTGAGATCCAGCTCCTACATGGTGACTCAAAGTCCCACGGCATCCCATGGCATCCCATGACATCCCATGACATCAAACAACTCAAAGCTCAAGCGGATCCAAATTATCTTGCCTGGCTCCACATAGGACACATTCCTGGGGATGCTGGATGTTTGACGAAGGACTCAACACAACTAGATCAGTTGTTCGGTTTAATGGTTCATTATGTTAGATAGTTTGATTCTCTGTTGAACTCTTGAGTATTGCAGAAATTCATGTAAATTGCATAAGGACTACAGTACTTACTGTTCAACAAACGCTGGACTCAGCTGAGACTCAAATCCTTGTGATGGAGCCACAGCAGTGCGCGATACTGCCGCTCCGCATCGCTTGGAGCGCCCGCAGCAGCACTTAGCACATCCACCTCCCAGCATTCTCCAGCCGATTTTGCCTGTCTTATTGCTATGTCTTGGTATTTATATGTATTTATTGGTATTCATTGATATGTTTGATGTTTTTTGATATTTATTGATATCTGTTGACATTTGTTGATGTTTGTTGATATGGATTGATATCCATTGAATTTTATTGATATCTATTGATGTCTATTGATATGTATTGATATCTATTGATATCTATTCCTATCTATTGATATCAATTGATATCTATTGATATCTATCTAGATGTGTTGATATGTATGGATAGTAAGTATGGATATTCATTTGTATGTATTAATGACAATTATCCTACTTTGCAGTACTCGATACCCAGCTTGGAACCATGATCAACTGCCAAACAGTCCCAGTCCCGACATGTCCTATCTGTTTCTGTCCAGCCTCTGCCTTCTTTCCAGCTTTCTTCAAATCTGCTATCAATCTGCCGGAGAGCAAGGACTGCAGTGCTTGGATTGTCAGTTTTGTAAACTTGTGATTTGCTGAAATGCCCAGGCGATCAACTTTTCAAAGGTAGCCTGAGTGGGAAGGCTAACTCTTACTGTCAAGTGATTCTTGAGGAAAAAAAAATGGTCGAAGGCTTCAAAGTCACTAGCCAAACACCTTGACCCTCTAGCTCTTCCAACCCGCCACGCCTTTGGTCCAGTCTAGGACTGACTTCCGGCACATTCTGCAGCTCCCATACCAAGCGCCTTGGCTGCAACCATTTTGTTCACTCTGGATCTTATCATCAAATTATCTGCCACTTCAGGAAGAGCAACCTATTTGCATCCTATTTGCATCCTATTTGGCTGTTGAGTCAATAAATTTGCTGTCCACAACATTCCACAACTCAGCTATTCTGTTGAGCAACTGCTCCGCCGTGAGGTCCTTTAAAAAGTCTGCCAGCTGGTCATCATCGGCGTCAAACTGCCGCTTGAAGCTCTCCTACAAGGGTTCAATGGCCGGTTCAAAACGAAAACGATCCGCTTCTGGAAGTAAAGTGCCATTATCAAATGTTAAGTCTTGATGCGAGTAGAACTAGAAGTTTTAAACATACTAGTAACACTGGAAACTGGCATCTTCCAATCCACATCCAGCAGGTTTGAACACAGACCGAGTGCGATGTGAAGTTGACGTGAACTTACTCTCTGATTCATTATGAATTCTATAATCATCAAGAAAATATGTCAATGGGTATATACATTTATACACTGGAACTGTAATATTTAAATATATTGTTTAGTTCATTGTTGTATAATCAATGATAATCATGTATCCGGACTCTTCACCCATTTGATACGCTTTGCAGTAAAGTTTGGCTCCTCATCCCAAGGGTTCTCCAGTGGTTTCGACAAGTCAGCCAGAGCTGCGGAGAGGCGCTGTTGCAACTCATCCGTGTCCTGGGAATGCCAGGGATATGACATGACATATAGCTGGTGAAATGGTGATTGAATGGTGCTAAAACTACGCGTAGACATGGTTAAACAATGATGAGACTTCTCTTTCTTGACTTGAGCTTTCACAAATTCATGTTGACCAAATGTGTTCGTCTCTCACACCTCCAGAACGATTTCCTCTGACTGGGTGCTCGCAGTTCCTGGCCGCGGTCCAAGCATCAGATATTCTCCAACTATCAAACATCATCGAACTTCAAATTCTGATGAGAAAGTGCTATTTTGATCTATTTTAATCTATTTTGATCTATTTTGATAGATGCTCGAGGCCATAGACCGCTCCACGTGTCCTTGTCGTAGTTCTGCAGCACACCGAGGCAGCTGCCCGGCATCGCTTCCCTGTCGTAGAGCCTCCAAGGTTTTCTCCAATTCTTCAGCCTCAGTTACAGCCAGGTCTGTTGACGTCTGCACCTGTTCAACTGGAATCAGTAGGTTTCAAATGTCAAGAGTTCGGGTGGTATCCTCCAAGGAATGGTAGGTCCTCTTCTTGCAAGTTATGGACTTCCACAAACTAGTGAAATTTCCTTTTTGAAGCGCAGGAACAGCATATTTCTTCCAAGAGATCTCCTCATCCCAGCTCTTCAGCTCAGCAAGAATCTCCTCTTTCTCCTGTAGTCACATAATTGGGTTCTTGACGATATCCTGGCCTTTTCATTGAGGTGCAAACAGCAGTATTTTCGTAATGGCCCATGATCCATGGTCATCTTGGGTGGATAATGTGGTTGGTGAGCACCAGCCAAAGATTGGTGTCCTTGAGCAATTGAAGCTCTCTATCTCGGAGGCTGACCAGCCCGGCTCGCATGGCTCAAAATTGGTGGTTTCCCGTGTTTGGCGTCCCATCAAGGATACCTCCTATGAGGTGCTTTAGATAAGTTGTCATATTATAAGTCTTCATAATTCTAGTTTTGTGTGAAACACATCATGAAGGGGGCTGGTGCCATCGTTCCATGGCTGGAAATGGCAAAGGGATGAAGGACCACAGTTCACCAGGCTCATGAGAATTGTGAAGCACTTTTGAGGACTTGTAGATGCATGTCCTATTCCAACTTGTTGACCAAGATGATTCCAATATATTCCAATGCTTTAGAAAGAAGGCTGGAAGTGTTGGCTGATCATTCAAAAGTGAAATGAAGGAGTGACCTCAAGTGACGGGTTAGCGAAAGCGTCTCTGTCCTCCCTGGTCCCAAGCTGCACAAATGGATCAGTTGTAGCTACCATGGAGCATCCGGTGCCGCCCAATTATGGGCTGCAACATGTTGACACGTTGTGAAGGCAACTCGCAGGTGGGCACAAGGCGCACGAGGTTTCTTTACATTGCAATCGGCCAGGCTTTGATGGTCCGTGAGAATTACAGGGTTGCCAAAGTCGCTCCCAAAGTTTAGACTCTTTAGACATTGAACAGGTGATTTTGATTCTTCGGAAGAACATCGGCGACCCTGCAAGAAACACTGCTGCTAGATAATGTACAACGAAAACATTGACGACGGGGGAACATTTCCTCAAGCGAAGAGCTCCCACGTGCAAGGGGATCAGACGCGGCTCCCGTGCAACATTTGGTGAATCTTACCTAGGCTCACTAGAGAAGCTTGCAGGTAAATTCACATTTATCCACAAGTTCCAGGAAAGCTTCCCTTTTGATAAAAAAGAGAGTTGTCTTACGTTCTCCACATTCTACTTGATTCTGGTTCAGATTGTCTGCGCATCAATGACACAACCATAGACTATAGATGCTACATAGAACATCATTTCGCAACAGGGGTCTGCAAAAGACATGGCACTGATGAAGATAGAACCGAGTGAAAGTCATCCCTGCGTGCACTCTTGGCACGCACATAATGCCCGATTTGAAGCACAGCATACGCAGCATTTACATGCATTTATCATCATTTGTCAGTATCAATAATTATCAATATGTTTACAGGGCATTTTTGGTGCTCTCCTAACTGCTCTCCGCTTCGCACCAGGAATTCATCTGAGGTCATGACTGTTGTGCACCTTCTGCATGGTTGACGTCATTTGTTGCAAAAATTTGTTGGCCAGTGGCCTGTCAACATTGTCTCAGCTCAAATTGGGCGGACGTTTTCTTGTCACAGATTTTGGTGCACCGTTTGGCTGGATATGGATACTAACTATTGAGATTAGTTCTGTGCTAGCAATAGCAAGTGTTTTGATCCAAGGTAAAACAAGATGACAAGGTATGTCATCGACCAACATGGCAATGCGTTGTTTGGCCCTCTAGAGAGATCAATCAAAGAATTGCGGTTTGCACCAGGATCAACCCTGTGCTGAGCACCGAAAACAGCAGAAGATGAAGCAAAGCGCTGCAATTGACCTGGCTCAGCTCTTTTCAAACGATCAGTTTATTTGTGAGAATGGGACTCAAAGAAGACACCTGTCTGGCAGCAATGGAATTGATAAATAGTTTTTGTTAATGAAACTATACACATCCCTAAATGGATCATGTATTCTGAACAAGCAGGAGGATACAACTTGTACGTTCGAGTTTCATTCCCGCAAGTCAACAAGCCAGGGCGACCCAAAAAAGGCAACCTGGTCGTAGTGTTTGATGCGATTGTTGTATCTGCAAACATCCTGGAAGCACCTTGGAACACGGCAGCAATGTGTTATACAAAGCTTCCCGCACAGCAAATCAAGCAAATGCAACAAACACAATGGCTAAGTTCAGCGGAGAACGATTCACTAAGCACGCAACGGAAGACCCTCGTTGCGACCGAGACCGAGATCTGAGCATCAGCTTGTGACACAACTCATGATTATCAAGCTACTCACAGATTCACGGTGATTCAAGATTATCCAATGATTATCCGATGATTATCCAAGGTTCGAGCCTTCCAAAAAAAAGTTGAAGGCTTTCGGTCGTTCTTGTGGAGGATCATCGCCTCAGTGCTCCCGGTGACATCTGGTGACGCCAGTAGTGACTCAGTGACTGGTGGCAGCTGAGACAACCACAGGTTAGCTCCACAAACTCATCGGTCGGCCTGTCATGGCGCATGGATTCAGCACAAGGCCACAAGGCATACACTTTCGGATTCCCGTAAGACTTCGGTGAAAAACACATTCACAAAGCTGGACAGGAAAAATGTGAACCAAATCGGCCTGCAAATGTGCTGCCCAGGTTTGACGCCTGTTCCATCTAGCTTCGCCTCACAGATTTTTTGCAACGCAAGAATGGTCTATGTTGCACAAGAACAGCACTGATTTCAAGCGCTTCTAAAATCTACGTTGCACATCTTCGCAATTTAGATCAGTTTGCTCAGGGCTCTAGGCATTGAAACAACTGACAGCTTCATCGTGTTCTCCAGAAGGAAGACAACATGATGAAACATGTGTCTGTTCTCATATCTCAGCAATCTCGCCATTGCAGCACTGTTGTTCCTTTGCAGTTGGGATAGACTCTAAAGTAGCATCAACTTGCAATATGCCGCAGTGGCGGATGGTCGTAGGAGATAAAGACGTCTAAAATCTCGAGAAAAAAAAAACGCAAATTGCATCGTGTCACAGCGCAAATGGCGTCGATGGATCGCATCGCCTCAGTTCTGCTCACAGCGTTGCTGCATTGCTTGGAAGTCTTGAGATGTCTTGAGCCCTAGCTGCCCTAGCTATGCCACGCTGAGACATTCTGAGACATTCTGAGACATTCTGAGACATTGGCGCATGTTGGCATTGGGAACTCGTGGGGCTTCCACCTCAGGCAGATCGCTGCATTGTGAATTTGAACCGTTTGAACAAGCTGTAGATCGCAGTAAGATCAGTATAAGATCAGTCAGGAAAGCTTTGGTGCCCAGTTTGGTACAAACGGTCTCTTGGATACAGACGATTTTGCGATGGTCAAGGTCTCAAAAGAATCATAGCATTTTTTCACCTTGGCAGTGTGTGACTGATGGTGAAGGCAAGGAATCATGGAAGCAATGGACACTGCAAGCACTCTGAGCTTCAAGCGTAATATCTGAATGAACCATACCCAACAACAAAGAGAATAACAAAGAAACCTCAGGCTCATCCAAGAAGCAAGTAGACTTCGTCAAGTCATGTCAAATCATGGTCATTCCTGCAAAAACCATGCGTTGCAAGAAAACAACATAAACAAGATGGGGCCTTGAGGAGTGACTAGATGTATTGGAATGTGTATTGTGCCACTCCCAAGGCAGCACGAAACAGCCCAATGCTTTCCAATTGGCTGAGGATGGAGTACAAGCACTGGAGACAACTCCTGAAGCAAAGCTGACTGGAAGTCACATGGGAAAACATGGAAAACATTATGATTTTCCAAGTGGAACCTTTCAATTTGACATTTGTCATTTGGCGTCCTCATGTTACTGAGCCAGGCCAGATCCGATTCCTCTGGCTCCTGCCAAGGACCAAGAAATACAGTGTTTCACAAATATGCAACGACACTTGGATGGTCTTGGATTCATCTCAACAATTATATTACATGCGCGAATACTGACGTGGATACGCAATGATACGCAGAGAACATTGGATACATTTGGTAGCTGGTGGACAATCGGCCTGAACTGCGTTTCCGTGACCATCCACCAACGGAAATCTTTGCTTCACCGCCACCTGTCGCGGAAGTAAGGCAATGGTCACCACAGAAAGCACCGCAGGAAACGTCGGAAACATCCTACCCGAAAATCGATCGATGGCGACGGGCTCCATTTTGTATGTGCGTCTTTTCATCAGGACAGGATAGGATTGGGTATCCCAACTAGAATCCTAGAACGATTGTGTTTTTTGCAGAAGTGCGACTGCGTCTCTACTTGGTTTTCGCAGCAACATGACGGCTCTGCCAAAGGCTGTTCTTCGAAGGGCTCGTTGGTGACTGGATCGTAGCGATCTGGCAAAACCAAGAGGGTCAACGTCGGCAAGCAAGCCATTGGCAAACGCTCAAAGCACGGTGACACAACATCTGCCGGCAAAACCCCATGTGGCGATCCGCACCTCAGCACAGTTTCGCGTTTTTGGGGTGTTGTGACTGTGACCTGTGCCGTTCCCATTTTGAGGAATCGACTGACATCGTCTGATTGGCATGAAATCTGTCCAGGCGACGAACATCTGCATGTTCCACACCAAACGTGAGACTGATCCTTGGCACAGCTTGGCACAGTCTCGAGATTGAGTCCTGCCGAGCATCTTCACCATCTTCAGCAAATACTTCTTGGATACATCTCACAACATGCAACATGCGATGCAATATATTGTAAGATCTCCTGTCACTAACCTCCCTTGTCAGTACCAGGCATCAGCAAAAAACAACTTGCGTTTTCCGCTCCGGCTCTGTTGGAACATGCAGCTAAGTTGGCCGCCAAGGAGGCGTCTCTCCGACTCCCTGTTGCGCATTCCGCTGAAAAAGCTAGAGGCATTTTGTCGTTCAGTCACTTTCGATTTTTACCTTGTGATCCCAGTCTGATTTCAGATGATTTCACGATGCAGATCGATGCAGGTTGTCGAAATTTGCCGAACCCCCCCAGGATCGCCTCCCTGTGCGGATCCTCAGGTTTCATGGCAAACCTCTTGGTGCACTGCGGCTCATCCTGCGGCAAGATCCAAAGGGGCCCTGAGATCTGAGCATATCTCTTGAGAAACCAAACACTTATGCATGGAATAAATTGACAACAATGGCCAAAAAAGGAAACAAATAACAACTCAGCTTTGATGCGAAACCTGGAAGTATCATACCCCTTGAGTCATTTCTGCTTTCCACAAGTCACGAGTTTTTGCTCTTTGCAGCCTCGTGTGCCCATTCTGCAATGGCCCGGGGATCCAATCTCACCTGAAAATGAAAGCTGAATCATGAAAAAACATCCAGAAGGGTCCGCAACATTGGGTCCATATCTGCAACCATCCTGCGATGCAACCCACGCCTGACATAGTGGCCAAACTCCGATGAAATAGCTGCTGTAAACAGTAATTTCCACCTCGGCATGACTGACCACTGCCTTTTCCTTCAAGGGTCGAACAGCTGGTGTATGAATGTTCTACATCAGCATGAAGGGTCTTCAACTGTGCAAATGATGATGAAAAAAAATGGAAATGAAAGAAACCCTATGGCCACTCCGTGTGTCCTTGGTTCACTATATTCACATAGATTCCACCAGTTCTCAGCCACCGAATTGGTAAACTGCACCACGGAGGTTGCCTTCTCCACTGGGCATCCCAGCCAAGGAGTCCCACATCGACTCTCGAAGGCGGAGGGTCAGCACCTCCCATCCCACATGAAGTCTGTCATAAGGAAGAAGTGATAGCAAGTCATAACAAAATCTAGATGGTTTCAACACACAGAGACTCATTCACAAGCTGGACGTGAGGACACCAACTTCCTTTTTCCAGAATTTCAGCTGCTTCTCCATTCCTTGCAATGTAAGTAATTCATCAGAACCCCGCCTCTGGAAAATGCACAACCCGAGGGTCTTTGTCCTGCAAAATACAGGTTGTCAGATTCTACGCAGATCGGGAGACCCTCCTGGTGCGACCCAGACATGGTTTGTCCAAGGGGTTCTGAAACAACTAACCCCAATGACGGCCTTGAAAGGACCTAGTCGACTTAGTCCAACTTCAGCAGCTTGCCCCACCAACACGGCGACTAACCGGATGGTAACGGCTGGCTCCTCTTGCACTGCGCTGACAATCTCCCTCGGATTGGGCCGCGGGTTTCAGCTTCATGAATGAAAACACTGGACTGGACAATACGCACCTCCTAACCCAAGCTTCAACGACTATGGCACAAATGTTTACATAAGATATTTGTTTTACTTAACATCTAGAATATTCAAAGTATACAAGTTCGTAGTAGCTACTGTTTCATAGAAAATTATCTAAATCAAAGTTTAATGTTGTTCATCTGATATCCAATATTTGGGATTCAATACTTTGTGTAGAATATTTATACATACATATATGTGTAGCATTATGTAGCAAGTATCTTTATATGCAATAGATTTATATTTGAAGCAGACTTCAGAAATCTTCAGTGACTCAGCTTGCCACGGATATTTTCCACACTCGATCTTAATGTAGAAGGAGCCATAGCTGCAGAGCAGAAGGTGGGATAGTTGGGTGGAAAAATCAACTCAAAAGGAATCAGCATTCTATGCCCCCAAGAAAATCTGTCGGGCTACATCCACATCATCTCACTTCATCCCGAGCCAGTCATGTGCTGCCAGCTTCAGGGATGCCAAGCTCGTCAAATCTCGGCCTGTCAGTTGGAAGATCTCCCACGACGATGTTACTGAGCTCAATCGTTCTGGACCTGGGCGGAGTCAAACTTGGTTCCGAGATGCAGCGAAAAATGAAAATGCTCGGGAGGCGGCTGAAACTCTGGACCTCCACCTTTACCCCACCAAATCCACACGCAATTTACCATATTCTTTCCTTTCAAGTGTTCTTCACTGTAGTCTGTATCGTCTTTCTCTTTACTTTTTTTCTTCTGCTCCCAGTATGTTATCCAATCCTAAATGACCTTGGCCTGCTGGCCATCTTGTGAACTCTAATTTCCCGCGATGTCGGCGATTAATTTCTGGGGCTGGAGGATGAGTCATGATTCTGGACCACAATAGTTTGGGATGCGCCACAGCCGAGACCAACGAAACCCAACTGGGTCTCATGCGTCAAACCCAGCTGCTGTCCCATTAACTGGCCAGATAGTTTGTGTCCGAAAATTGAGTCAGAACTTACCGCTGGGAAAATAAATAACAACCATGATCAAAACATGTACTGTAGCAAAGGAACGCAAGGGTGCTCTGCTAGAAGAATAGCTAGTCTGCTAGCTGACAAAAAAGAAACTGTGAACTGTGAACCAACAATTCCTGCAAACATGTGGAACCCAATTCAAATCAGCAAGGCATCACATGATTGAGTATGCTAAACTTGTGAAGTGATTGAAGAGTGTGATCTCCTGAAAAGCGCAGCTCCAGTGCAGAGTGGTCTTGCTTCGCCAAAGGTTGCAGACTTGATGGGAATTGATGATGAGTCTCTGTGACCATCAGAATTGTGGTCACCATAGGTCACCCTTAGAAGTGCTCAAACACAAACTGGGGGTTTTACTATGTTAAACATTGTTAAATGATGTTTGTTTGTGGATTTCCAGTTGATCCATTGGAACACAGCGCTGGCACCCACCAGCACCAGCACCTTGATGGGGTGGCTTCCCCGCCATCGCTTCGGACAGCAGGGCCTCGGCCCGGTGGCGACTCTTGCGCTTCAGTGGCGAAATTGCACTGATTGTGTCGAATGGTGTCGAACTATGTCGAACTATGTCGAACTTCTAATTCAGTATCTATTCATCTTTTTTCCTCATTTTCTATTATTTTCTTATCTATTTGTCCATCGGTTCATTGTTTCAATAAATCTGTATCCATTTGGCTCCTGATATTTTACTGGCATAGCAAAGGTGTTGTTTGGGCATTCGACCGTACAAAGAAAATGGCAACTATCTATGTAGGTCGCTCTTTGGGCAGGTGTGGCGACTCACATTAAGTTTTTGGAACTATGCCCAACCATGATGTCACCAAGAGTCTTCTGTGGACTTTCTGAACATCTGTGAAAATGCATATGTTGTGCAGAATAATGTCAATATTGCAAACTCCACTAGAGCCCACCAAATCACACTTCCCTCTCAGCTTTTTCGGGAGTCTGTGCACAAGCACAAAGAATGAGTTCGCAAAGGGTGTACAGACGGTGTATCAGAATTTGCTCTGTATTAGAATCCAAGACTTTTCTAGCAAAGTCTTGTGCAGGGGGGGGAGTCTCTAGGGATAGTTGCACCTTGGTTTCTGAGTGCCAAAGACCCAACACTCTTAGTTTCCTGCAAACTTGTCAGGCAAACGCACCACTCAAATTTGCAAAGGCCGCCGCATTGGCACCTTTCTTGTGGGCTGGTCGTGACAGTACAGAGAATCAAGGAGAGGAAAAAGTAAAATCTGGATGAAAAAAGACACACACACACACACAAAAAAAAAAAAAAAGTGCATTTTTCACAGCTTCGCACATCTCTCCCGGTTGAATATCTTCAAGTACTGAGCCCCGGGCAGGCCATACCAGCAAAAATCTGGCAGCGTTGCATGGATCCTGAGACGCAAGAAATCTCAGTCGCAGCGCGTAGAAACAACATCCAGAATGTCCCCCAATGTCCAAACAGAGATATCAGCGCACTTCGAAGCAGAGGTCTGTTGAGGAACTGTTGAAGGAGCTAATACTCCGGCATCATCTCACGGTGCCTTTCGGATACCCTGCCTACTAACATATACTACATACATAGTATATATACACATATATGTCTATAGTACATACATATACTGACATGTCGTTGTCATAGCACATCTAGAACAGCATTGCCAAGTATGATCCCCTAGTGCATCCCAATCAGTCAACACCGAGTTCAGCACAAAGTGAAAACTTCAAGCCAAGCCAGTTACAGTAGGTACAGGTAGTTCCAAACTGACCAAAATGGACAGTCAATCGTCTGAGACTGGCACCTGTCGTCTCCAGTCAACAAGGTGATGACATCTCTCCTGGGCAAGGTTCAACTTTTCAACCAAAAGAAGCAACTTGCAACTAGCAGCTGGGAATCAGCAAGGGTTGTCCTGTAGCATCAAGCATGGGAAATCCCTAAATCACTAGTTTCCCTGCTGCCATTCGTAGCATGATTTGGGCTGGGCATATCTCAACGCATACCCAGGTGTGAACATGATCTCCGATGTCTCCTGTGCGTGTAGAGAAACAGCAGCAGCACGATTGTCAGAATGCAGACCTTGTCATGAGCTGAGGATGTGGTCTGGGACATCAAATACCGCCACTGATGGCTGACTTGACAAGGGTCATGATCGCTTCATGATGGAGAAGAAAAGGTTCTCCCCTTTTATTCGCTGTTTGTACAGCTTTGATCAGCTTTGTCAGTTGGGCGCAAGAACCATCTGCAGGACATGCACACGGGGTTTAAAGGTTCAATGGTTGAAGCATTAGTGCACTTGTAACGTCATACAGGTTTAACGCTTGGGCAACCTGTTGAGAATCTGGATTGCACCTTGACCATCCAGAAGCTGAGCTCTCAACTAGAACTTCCTGGACCGTTTTGGTCGGTCTGAATTCGTGTACGACCGATAAGTCGTTTAGCGATAGCCTCGGTGCAGCTGAAGCTGGCGGGGAGTCAATGGACTAAGGGATGCTCATATTCAACAGTGCAGCGCCTTGTAGCAAATGCCAATGGTTTCTACAAATTCATACAAATTCAAGAGTGCCTGGAAATAGAATTAAAACTGAAGTAAAAGAGTATGATATATATATATATATATATTGGTATTCATACTACTGTAATTAAGCAGATATTTTTGGAAAGTCCAGATGGTGATATCCAAACACCTGCGCTTCTCCTATCCTGTCCTCCCCATACACTCTGACCAGCTGAGACAGCAACAAGCGGCGACTGCCTTCCTCTGCTTTGCACAGTGGGAACTCCAGCATCTCACTCAGCGTCAAGCCTTCCTGCCGTCGAGCCAGGGTCGATTGTAGAATACCCCTCTCTGGACGATCGCTCTACGATCTCCAAGTACTTGGCTCCAGGAGCCTGATACGTCCAACTGGATCCAAATGGTGCATATAAACAGCCCTCCATTTTTGGGTCTGCGAGTTGTCTTAGCGGGAAGGTTGTGAGAGCACACTTGGTGGAACTCGACAAAGCCCCAATCAGTGCCTGCTCCGCCACAGGAACCTGGAATCAAACACAGCCACGATCTCTTGCTTAGACATAGTCAAGGAAAACATAGAGCTGCCAATAAGCAGCCAAGGCCTATCAAGGTCTTAGGTCTGACCCCAACCAGGAAAAAAGCGGCCCAAAGCTGTTTGCGCTCGGTGAGCGTCAGACAAATCCCTAGCGTCTGGCAACATCCCAAAATCGTTCGAAATCCCCATTGACATCAAGCTTGCCGGATTCACGACTAGAGCTGGACTGGGCGCTGCTGGAGCAGGTGCAAACCCAAAGGGTGCTGGTGCAGATGCAGCTGGCGCTGATGCCGTTGGAGCTGGCGCTGGTTGTTCAGGTGCCGGTGCTGCAGGTGCTGGCGTTCCCTGTGCCGCTGCAGGAGCGGGTGTTGCTGACCCTGCAGGTGATGCTGCAGGTGCAGGCGCGGCTGGTGCAGGCGTTTTGGGCTGCGTGGTCGTTGTCTCTACTGGGACCAAAGCTTTTTGCCTTGGAAACAGTTCGTCTCGAAGCTGGCAATGAAGCGATCACAAACACACAAGCAGAAGCATGCATGGCCCGGCATGCCTATTTATTGGGAAGCAGGAAACATGTTTCTGTTGCTATCATCCATCTGAGTGAAAACTGAGATGCCGCACAACCAATCAGGAAGCTGGAAACCATTTGAAGGCTTCCTGCTGGCAGAAGTTGGAATCCATCAACAGACGAAGTACAAATCACACCTGCAAGACAACTTCACTTTAGAATACTTTAGGCTTGAATATCATGGATTTGATTCAAGGAAAACCAAAGAGATGTTGACGCTGCTGCAGGCAGTCCCTGAAGTGGTTGCCGCACCCCTGAGTTGTTGGCAGCTCACGGAAAATCAACAAAGTCTAATGAAACCATCTTGAGCCCAAGATCCAGGCTGTTTGAAGCCGCCATTTGCAATCCATGCAGCATCTGCATCAGAAAACCTTGATGTGACCATTTAAAAAAAGCCGGAACCGATCGGAAGCATCGACGAGCTTGCAGAACCCGACTTTGCAGCACCAACTCTACCATTGAGGTAGATGAATTCGGGTGCCCAGACCCCCCCGGAAAAGCTTGTGCATCTCCGAATCTCCAAAGCTGGCAAGCCAAAACCTTGGCAGAATCATTAGAGTCATTGGCCAGCAACCGAGACCATCTACTTCTGTTTGAGGGCGAGGCTAGGGAAATGAGTCTGTAGAAAGATGAACCTCAGCAGCCAGCAGAACTGCTCTACATGTGTCGACTGTAGGTGATGGGACCTTCTCTCTCACTGGATCAAAAGCGTTTTCTGGCGCTGAAGCTAGTTCATCATATCTGGTCAATTTGGTCAACCTGCCATTTGTGACCCGGTACTCGCATACACTATCTAATGGCTGTGCGTCCGCAAGTTCGTCCTGAGTACACGTATTTCAGGACTCTTTACAGACAAACATCTTTCGACCTGACCAAACAACAAGAAGGTAGTTGAAATGTCTACGAAGCAAAACGTATAACCGTGCTAAGTATTGTCTAGGAGTGTCTAAAGTCTAAAGCCTAAAGTGTTGACCCAGAAGGCTTCTCTTGCTTGATCCTGGCATCTCTGGGTTTGGAGCTTTCCGGCATCCTGTTAACTGCACCTGCACCGCTGGAGAATCTCAAGGCATCCATCCAGAAACCACCAGCGTCCACCAGCACTTTCCAGCAGGATACAGCAGGCCTCTCTTCGGAGGACTAAAACGCAGCTACGCGATGGCGTGGCTCCTCGGAGCAGCCCGGTCACACTCGGTTTGACAAAATGTTCAGCGCTGAGCCCAAGACCCTGGGCAACGGATTGGCACGAACACCGGGACCAAAGGGACCAGAGCCAAGAATCAAAGGGCGGCAGGGTCGGATTGATGGCTGAAGACATTGTAACTGACGGCAAAACCGCGAAGAATCCTCACTGATATGAATCTGTGAACAAGTAGTAGAATTGCTGACACTTCCATGTGACATGATTCCATGTGTGCTCTCTTTCAGTCAGCCAGCCAGCCAGCCAGTCAGTTGGTACCCATTGCCATCACATCAACGTTGATTGCGTCACGGCGCCAAGCTCTTTTGAAACCACTGCTGCATACCATTCCAGAGCCAAGGAAGCTATGTTTGCTCAAAAACAAGTAGTTCGCCCGCACCGGACTTGATGACACGTACACGAACAAGGCTGAGGACTCCTTTTTACAACACATTCTTTCAAAATCTGTGTGTTTATGTTTGGAGACTCAACTTCCAGTCTTTGAATGATCTTCCCTGTGACCTCAAGTTCTCTGGCTGTTGATGTTCAACCAAACTCAACCGAACCTCTTCTCTTGACTGTTGATAGCTTATGAATCAACTTATGGATGCTTATGATATCTTGTGAATCTTGTGGAATCCCAGCAACTGGGGCCCTCGGCCTGATCTGCTGGGAGTATCAGTCCAGCTCCATCTAACATCGGCATCAATACGGCGTCGTGGGAACCAGTGTCATGAAATGGCAAGGGCAACTTTGGAAGAGATACCTTCATGAGATTTGATGAAATTTAATGTGATTTGATTTTAGTTTTTTGAGACTTGATGAGGGAAATTTCATTGAACCCTTCGATTCTGATCCCAAACCCGTCGCACGCGTGTTCCGCTCACTCAGCTTCCATCACGTTCAGGAAGTCTGAGAACTCATCGCTTCTCTGAGTCCTTAAGGATGTTGGGCAGCTGGACCGTTTCAAGAACCACCAATTCCCCCAAAACCTGCTGTGGTCAACTGGAAAAGAAAACAAAAATCACAGTCTGTATGATACGAGGCCTCCCAATATCACAATGTACACCAGGTCAATCCAGCAATGCGCTAGTCTTGGGCTCAAACGTCCATTTCTCCTCGCACTCATTGCGGAACTTAGCCTCAGCATTTTCAAGACTCTGAAACCCTCTGATTTCACTGCCGATGCTCAGTGGCTGAATGCATGTTATCGATTCTGGTGCATGGGAATATGTTTGAAGCACCAAAATTGCGACCTCACCAAGAAACTAGCATGTAGCCGGGCATTTCCATGGGAATCTCACCCTTCTCCTTCTTCCTCATGATCTCGTGCCACCAAGGCCACATGATGTTGGGATTCCTCGGTTGATCAATGTCTGGAACGTGCCAGCAGGTCTTTTTGCTGGCGACAGTGCAGCCCAGGATCTTTGAACGGTCCACCCCATACCTTGGCGGAAAGATGTCAATGCGGGATGCAATGGGAAAAATTTAGGGGAAAAAAATAGCGGAAAAAAATACATCAATATATCAATGTCTATTACATACTCAGTCTGCACTTTACATCGGTCTATGTTTCCGTTGTTTCGTTCCGGTTGGGAATTTCCATGAGTCCAGGACTTCATAAATGATCACCGGGTTATCCGGGTTGATTGAAAAAATTGCTCGTGATTTGTTTGGCTCACTATACAACCATCAGTATGTCTCAAAATGGGCACGCCCAAAGCCATGGGCTTGGCCTTTGAAATGGATTGGGAAATCGAGGTCCAAATCACAGCTAGGCCATGCTAGACCCCTGACCACGGTCCAAAAGCTCCAGCTCAAAATGCCAGCGCTTCCCAAAGGCCCAGGACAGTGGAGACACAGAAACCAGACATTCACAGTGGGAAACACCAAGAGACGTGGAAAGAAGCTTGGAATATGGATCGAATATGGCTTGTCCGAAAATGGAGTACCCGCAGTTCCAGGGTCATGCGTCCATATGTTTCCGATTTAGATTGCCATGTTGTATCGCCCATCCCACAATCCATCTCACAAGTACCGTATAGCTGAGGTCGTGGCTGCTGATCTGCCATGAAACCAGCAAGGTTGACAGAAGCAATGAAGCCCCAGTAGTAACGCGTGAACCTGCAGAAAAAAACTTGAAAAATCAGGGATCACTGGCAGCAATTCTGTGGAGTCACATTGTTTGCATAGTTGCCCTTCGTCAAGTTTGGCAACTTCTATTGAATACAGGGGGCGAGCCAATTAATACAAGCTTGGTAATTATATACTTTGGAGATCTCTGGAGTACAGACTAAGTTTCTTCCGGATTCAGCTACCAGTGGCAGTGGCCAAGCTGAGTGCTATCACCAGTTGGGATGGAAATAGCGGCAAGCACCACCCATTGTGCCGAACCTCAAATCGTGTGGTCGGCTCAAGCTGTCGGCTCAAGCTGTCGGCTCAAGCTCCGGCTTTAAGGATCCGACGGTCAGATTGGCTTCGGCAAAGGAACCCGTAAGACTCCCCTCTTGGTCCACTGATGTAACGAGGAAGACAGATTGGCGAGGGAATCCTTTACCTCCGGCTGGTTGAGACTTCTTGTTCCCCACTACACAGGCCAAATTTGCATGAACTCAATCACAGCTGAGCGCTTTGTGCCGCGTTTTTTGATCACGCTGAGACTGCGCTAACAACCCAGCAGGCTGGGCTCACTCGAGAGTGAGATGGTTCCTTCCGGTCAACCAAGGTCAAAGAGGCGTGAGCAGAATGATGCCACATGATGCCACATGATTTGTCACATGATGCAACATGATGCCACATGCACAAGAGTGAATCGTATAAGCGAGCAGGGAGCACGACACATTGAAAAGCTCTTCCCAGGTCAAGCCTGGGCCAATCTGAAAATCACCCGTTGGACTGAGAGATTGCTGGCCAAATTTGAGACAAAAACATTCACTCAGCGCGCTGATGATCTCCACTTCCATGGCGCAAGGGTCCTTGACGACGCATAACGCGCAGAGGAGCCCAATTGACTGGATCTCTGACATCTACATTCTTTACCACTGAACAGTTGCAACGATGCCCCTTTCACCATCTATTGCTGGTGGCTTAAAAAACCATCTTCTAGGCATTGCGTTCGGAAAAAACAGCCCTGGCAGAGTCTCTCCTCCACCACTTCCAAGTCGAATGTGGGGCATTCGTAACCTCGGCCACTCAGGTTGGACCTTCCGACCTGATGTCGGCACTGATTCAGGACTGTCTGCTGGGATCCATGCCCCAGTTCCCAAGGAAGTCGACTACAGCCATCCCATTGCCGTGGAGGGAGAACACCACACCTGGCTTTGGAAAGCATTCGGACTCTCAGTGGTCGCTGGAAAAAATATGAAAAAATATTATACATACTGGCACCGCAAAGGGGGGCCTGTTTCATGTTTTCTCCGGCCGGCAGCAGAAGGCCTCAAAGGACAGCAAAATCGGTTCGATCTCAATTGATCCTTAATGTGCGAAATGATCCCAAGGTGACCCCGCCTCAAACGGACTGCCACACCAGGGCGGATACGGTCTAATGCCTGAGCTATGAGCAATGAGACCGTGGGAACTGAGTTTTAGTCACTCCTTCTACCACATTTCATGATACAAAGCTTGCTGCAAGAAGTGAAAAGCATGACTTCCATCTCTAGCTCTGATTACGTTCATTCATGTCTTCGTCTTCTTCTTCTTCTTCTTCTTCTTCTTCTTCTTCTGCTTCTTCTTCTTCTTCTTCTTCTTCTTCTTCTACCAGCTTCAAGAGCCTGAAACACAACTTATAATTACTAATTCCCCGATAGAAACACTAGACCCCAGCAGTCACCAGCAGGCAGCATACCAGACTGACCGTCCAAGCCCCTGCCTCATCTCGCTCTAGTTGTTCCATCGCTTGGCCTTGAGTGTACCGCACATCTCGAAACCCTGTGGCCGCGCCAGTTGCCTCAGCATCTCGATCATCTTCGATCATCTCAACTGTCAAATCTTGTGCTCCCACATGCTCCCACCCCATAACATACCACAACAATCCAGGCTGCATCAGGAAAGCGCACAGAGATGGAGTTCATTTCTGCAGCAAGATCCTGCAATAGATCTGTTGGCAAACAACTGCACTGTCTCCGTACATCGCAACACTGTGTTCCGTGGCATGTTTCAAACTTCCGCATCTCCAAATCTGGCAATTTGCATCTGGGTAGCCTTTGGGTAGCATGTGGGTGTAGCCTTTGGGTAGCATGTGGGTAGCATCTTGGTAGCATCTGGGTAGCCGGGTAGCCTGTTGATTTTGGCACAGGAGTGCTACATTGCTATATATCAAATATATCAAACCCCACGGTGCAGTGCTACAGGAGTTGCCCTGAGCGCACCTCGCAGACTCGCATCACGATTCCAAGGGTTCCAGCAGCTGGTCCTTGGCCACGTGGCCCAAAGCTGTGCAGTTTCGATGAGTCTCAACAACTCAACGCTTGGGCTATCTGGGGCTCATGTTTCCACATAGTGTGGGGAAATGTAGGGAACAAATGGAACAGCGAACACATGCAAAAAATTAGTAACTACGTCTACTGCTTTCTGCATATGTTTTTGATCACAACCTGCAGTCTCCCAGTTTCATCACCGGGAATTCACTTTTTGCAGCTTTGCAGCCATCCTCTACTCCTGCGAAGCTGTCGTGCTCGCATGCTCGCCTGATGTTGGCTCTCATTTGCGTTCGTTGCCAACGAGACCAGTCAACCTTCTTGGTGCCCTCCTCTCGGCAAGGAAAGAATGCAGCCAGGCAGCACGACGTCACCCACACTGAAGGGGCTGCCTAACCGCAGGGTCAAGGCTGGCATATTCTTTACGGGGATGCCAAAAGGAGGTGAAGGAATTCAATATCAACTTAAGCCAGCAGCATGTCTTTGCAATTGTGACAATTCAATTGTGGTTGACCATGCTGATACCGCGGCTGGTCAAGCCGGGGCCTCCATCTTCTCGTGGTTTCAGCACGGCCAATGGCATGCGACAACTTTTGCCATCGGCTCGCAGCACACTCACGTGAAGGTCGGCATCAACATCCTCCGCACCTGAGTTCACATGGGCAAATGCTATGAGCACTGCCCGAAGCGTTCACGAAGGCAAGAATCACCAAGCATCCAGGGAAGCCAAAATCAAAGGTAAAATTTGCAAAGGGAAGCAAAGGGTGCCCATTCGGAAGGCCCATTCGATTCAAATGCCAAGTCACGCTGCGCTTCAATTGCGTCCAAGGTAGTCACAGATCCCACCGAAACAACGCCCTCTAGCAGGTGTCCTGGCGTGGTGTTTGCCAGTCCACCCGTGTCAACAAGGGCTGGGCAAGGAAACCCTGGCAGCCCTGGCTCATGGAGTTGCATCACTTCTCGCTGTGAACTGGCTGTGAACTGTGAAATCAACAACACTCACCGGAGAGCTGAAGGAACACAAGCTGTCACCGAGCAACGACCTCCAGGCCTTGATGAACTTTCTGAGGCGCTTGCGAGCACAGAAATTCAGAAGCTCTAAGCAAACAACTCAGGGTAGAGAGCTATCCTTTTCCAAACCATTCACTGTCTAGAAAGAAGACTACAAAATGGAAGCATCTCCACAGGAAGTCCTCCATGTGGATAAAAAACTTTGGAGCCAGGACGTGCCAAAAGACCCAGACGTGCTCGTCGAACCTCCTCTTTGGGCACGACCCAATGGCGATCATGGCCTGTGTCGATCTATCCGATGTTCAACGGAAACCATCCGCTGAATACTGCAACGGACAAAGTACACTCAACTCTCATTGAACAGTTTGCAATGTCTGCAAGCCCTGCGGCTAGACAGCAAGACAGATCAAGACAGCCGGCTAAACGGCTACCAAGGCCTTGATCTTGCAAAATCTGCACCATGTCTGTCTCCACTGCAGCAGCAACTCCCAGCACATTGGAGCCACGAACCAGCCGCCCAGGCAGCACTGCAGAGCCTCAATTCACTTCAGTCGTGAGGGACCTGCAGGATTAGCTATTTCTAATGGTTCTGTCTATCTATTTTCGGGGGGTTTAGTCATTCTTGAAGCCATACCCAAATGGGAATATTCAGAAAGCTGGAAATGGGGATGTCAACCAACCCAAATTGGAGATATGTAATGACCCACAAATACCAGATGGATGCTCAACATTTGAACCTTTGAAGGGCACAAGTCACTACACATCAATCTGGTTCTCTACTTGATATTGACTTGGATGTATATATATATATATATACATATTATGTGTATATTATGTGTATAAATATATATATATATATGTATATATCCAAGATATGTAGTGCATGATAATATAGACAGTGTATATAGTGTATCATACAATATATAGTGTAAATATTGTTTCTTGTTGCTTCACATCTGTCCGCTCTTTCCCGCCACGTGACGCAGGCGCTCCAGGAGCTCGCTGCTCCGCTGTGCCTGGCTCCGCAGCTCTTCCAGCTCCGCCGCCTGACGCCCTGCGCGTTGCCAGAGGCGACCCACCTCCTGGCACCGGAGGCACCGATGGCACCGATGGTCCAACAAAAACTTGGAAAAAAACGCGAGCCCATATAAACCTACTGAATCCTTCTGAACTAAGCAAAAAAGGCGGATGAGTTCACCTAAAATTGGGATTTAAGATGATTCAAGAATGGTGATTTAGCCCAATAAAAAATCCGGACTTGAGAAACCACAACTGGGAGAATAACCCATTGGAATGGGAATGTGACTATCAAAAATTAGGGCGGTGTAGCCAATTGAGATGTAAGCATACTGAACCTACTAAAAATATTGATTTCACCGTCAAAAACTGTGATTTGGTGACTGACCAATACCTATGGACCTGGATGAACGTCCACAACTACTTGCAAATTTGTTGTGAACAGCGGGGTGCCTGGTTTTGATCCGTATCCACTTGTCATGGCCACCCAGATTTTGTAGAATCAGAGCCTAACCAACCGTGGGCTCTCTAAAAAAAAAACACAAAACTTGGCACAAGGCCAAGTTTAAGTTAATTTGCCTGGCACGGCAGTCCTCCGCCAATGTGCCATAGAAGCCATCCTTCTTCATGTCAGACACCGTCGCACCGTCTTGGTCGCTCCGGAGCAATCGAAGCAGCCATTCCTGTTGTCACGCGCCCACACTCACTCAAAGGTTAAGGTCTTCAACGCAAAGAATTCAGCCATGATGGCACGGGGATTATATGGTTGTTTGTCAGTTTGTCAATGCTCTCTGATCTGCAATCCCACAAGCGCTTCGGTGTGTATGCCTGCTCCTCCCGAAAACTCTGCAGCTTGTTCTGCATATCCCGCCAAAGTGCAGGATCCACAGTGCAGTAAGCCTCTCCCAGTCCACTGCAAACTTGTGCCAATTTTCCTGTACGCTAGAAGGCAAAAACCAGTGTGTGATTTTCTAGAAGTATCCTTCAATTGCCTTGATCTCATCATGTTTCACATTCTTCAAGCAATTTTGGCATAGGGGTTAAACTCTTCTCAAACAAGGAATACACTCACGCAATATCCACGTTTTGCTCATTGCTGCAAGGACCAAAAGCTGGCTGTTTCCGCCAACCTTGTCATGTCCACCGTTGTCGTCGGCTGTCACCTGTTTGGTTGAAATCATATTCATCGGAACGATTTTGCAACTGCCGGATTTGCAAAAGAAATCTGAAAAATTGCCAGGTACATGGCAGGAGCCCCTGAGTGCCCTGACTCGGCTAGGGGGCAGGTGATTTGGGACAAAATTTCAAAAAAAAGGAGGTATAACATGGAATAACCACTGCGGACCGGGTGACACCAACTCGCCGTATGCGCTTGCTTTCGCGCTGGCCCTCTTCAAGAAGTGTGGTGTATTCCACATTGTACCTTCTGTCGAGTGGAAGATAGTACATAGTAAAACTGGACAGACTTAGGGGGTTGCGTCACAAGCTAAAGGTCACTGTACACTAAGTCCCAGCAATGACTGACATCTTGCTCTGTAAACATCCATGCCAATGTGCAGACCTGTCTTTCTCTAAGTTCTGCGCAGGAAATTGTTCCCGTGGATCTGCGAGCGCACCTCCTTAGAGATCATCCAGGTGGATTCAGGTGGATATGGCTGGAACAGATTTGGTTCAGCGATGACACGTCAGTCCTTCAAAGATCCATCACTTGGCATCAATTCATCCCCTGCTTGCAGGTGAAGTTGAATGGAAAGCAGTTCATTCTGATGGTTATCGTTTGCCTCCATGCGTCGCTCGGATTTTGAAGCCAGTTCCGATAGGCCGCTTCCAGCAACACTGAAACATTTGGAGAGAAGCCCCGCCAATGATCCCCTTCCTTAAACTCCCAGTAGGCCTCAACACAACAGCTATTGCAGCAGCTGGATGGCTGTAACAGTAGATCTCACTACAGTACAAACAAACGGCAGCTCCCTTTGAATCTCTCTCATTGGTAAAGCAGCTTTCGAGCTGGGCTTTTGATGTTGCATAATATGGTTAGAAGCTAAAACCAGGGAGCTCCTCAAGTATGGCAAAAGCCATACAAATCTCACCTTTAAGTTTGACCCCTCGATTGCCCCAGCAACCGATCCTACAGCGATTCTGTGCCTTGACCAAAGTCCGGCTCTGCTCGAGTTGCCGGGGTTGTCTAGCACCACCTGAAGGGCCCTTCGATACCGAACCCGGTGCATAAGCCAGGCAGTAAGGGCAGCTCATGCGATCAGAATAGAAAAGCGTACAGAGGATACGGACGGTCTATAGTTTATCTGCTGTCTTGTCAGAAATCGTGCAAGAATAAAAACCGCTGCAGGCCCAGGAGAGCAATTCCAGACTACGCTGCATGTATTGCACTTGTTTTTGCTAGCAACCTGGCTGAAAGGAACCACTAAGAGTTCTTCTTTGGAACCAAACGGCACTGGCCAGAACAGACAAGCGTTTGGAGGCTCGGTTGGCTTCTGTGCCCCTCTCTTAGTCACGCTGGGATTTTGGCCTTGCCATGAGGCATCTCCATTAGGGCTCCAGGCTGTCTAATTACTTACCTTTGCATTGACTTGTATGTGTGTGAGTTGTGGGGTTCGTGCCTCATGTAGCTCCTCCTCAAGTTTGAGATTCTGTGCCTCTCTGGGGTTCCAGACTGGATCAAAACTGACTGTTGAAGCTTTACCCCAAAGAACAGTGCTTAAGTGAGGACCGGGTGTACCTGCTGGTCACAAGTTTGGATGCCTGAATGTGGGAACAAAGCAAGTTGAATCAGTTGACAAAAAAGACATCTTTCTGTCAGACCTAGTGGGAAACGTTCAGCGAAGACCAGACATCTCGGAGATCTCGAAGCCTCGCGGTGTTTTTTCCGTTTCGCATGCGTCCGAGGTGGCTCCACCTTTTCACGGCGTCCGTTGCGCCTTGGGACGTCCGAATGGACTGGGTGTCCTCAGCACTAAGAGCAGATGGATGGCGTCCATGAACACCGAAGATCTGGCGTGGCTAAAGGTCTAGTGGATCAAACAATTTTTTGATATCAAATGATTTCACCCTAAGTGTCACCCCCGTTGGTTCTTGCCTTCGAATTCCAGTTCAACATGGTCTTTTGCTGCAAACATGAACCAGACTACAATCTGTCCTAAGTTCATTTCGAGCCACGTTAACATGCAAGCTTTGGACTTTCACATCAGCAAGTACATACAAATACTGACAAATTACTTTTAGTGTCTGCTGAAACAAGAAAGCATGAAGATATTGCAGGAAGCGTGTTTCAGCTTGCTGATGTTGGCTGCTGTTCACGAAGAAAGTTGAGAAGCATAGAAATGTAAGCAGATGTAAGCTTTGTTGGATTATATATGATTATATATATAATCCAAAGCCATGTTGTAGCATCTGCTCTGTGCTTTGCAAACGTCGATTGGCAGCTATTGAAGCGGCCCCCTACTGTATGTCCTGGGGTATCTCCTGAAACTGGCTGCCTGGTTGCATTGCCTTTGGCAGTCACAGGCTCTACCAGCATCCAAAAGAGCAATGTCTTGCCCGTCAAGATCCGTCAAGTGTTTTTCTCTGCTATTTTTTTGTGTTTGTATCTGTTTCACCAACCCAGAGTTTATTGAGTTTATTGGATCAAACCTCAATGACTTTTCCAATCAGGAGATACTTGCTCTAAGGCAGTTGTTCAAGGAAATGCCTCACTTCTAGGCAATCCTATCCCAGAGGAGCCGTCTCGTGCGGCAAGGAAACTGAAAACCTGAAAAGATCCGCGTGATGTTCCCTCATACAGTCTCTGCAACTGCAGTCCCTGCCTTCCTTGTTTGCATCGGGTATAACGCTTGAATGGACTAATAGACTCTAACCTTCAAAACTGTCTGGCTAAGCCCGTGCAAGGTCTGCTGTGCAGAAGTTGCATGCAAAGAAATCCATTGGGCCACCCCTGGTAATTAATACAGCCCTTCTTCTTATCAAATCATACTGGATGATTACAAATTCTGCTACTAGTGCAAGTGAGTACAGGCTGAAAGTTGAAAGATTAATTGACTTACCAGATCTTACCAGTGGGTGTTGCCTGGACGTTGCCAGAACCTTGTCATCTGTCAAGCGTCGTGCTCTTTGAGCTTGGAGTACCCTATACTTCACTATTCTGCCGTCCATGCAGCTGCAATTCTCTGGTGTGTCATTGCTACAGCATCCACTGACCCAGGATGTAGGCGCGATCAAGAGATCTTATCAATACGACTGAAGTCCATGTAAACTTAGTTGCAAACCGTTTGTTGGGAAAGGACGTGGTTTGGCGCTGCACAGCAGCATGTCACATTGGCCATGGCACTTTGTGCTGACTAAGATTTGTCGGACACGGGCACAGTAGGTGTCCCCAGTCTAACAAATCAGAGGTGACTCTGTGCATCTCAAGCAGACACGCGGCCTTTGGTCTTTGGGTCGGGGAAGGACTCGAAGTTGCCTGCGCCATGGGGATGGTCCAATGGATGTCCATGATGTCCAATAGATCCAATTAGTCAATTCGTCAATTAGATGTTGGGATTACCAATGGACCCTGGAGATTCCCGGAGATCCCTGGAGTGGATGCAGCCGCCTCCCTCGTCGAACAAGCGAAGTTCGGTCAACACGATGGGGCTGTCAATGCCCTGCAAGTTCGGGAGACATGAGGCAACAATGTGGATATGCGGTCACAATACTCAAAATGACCAAAACAAAAACTCGTCCCCTGGCCAGTGGTGCACATGCTTCAGATGTTGTGTTGGAAAAGTTCCCTTCCTCCATTTCTCCTCTCCAGCTACATCAACACTAGCAGCATCATTATGAATCTGACAATCACCCTCGACAATCGCAGCCACTTTCACAATCATCACCATCATCACCATCATCACCATCATCACCATCATCACCATCATCACCGTCATCACCATCACCACCACCATCAACTCACTGTTGTAAATAAGCGCAACAATCATTGTTCACTGGAGCCGGTTCGTTGTGTGGATTAAAGAAATGTCTTGCAGCGGTTGTCCAATACTCTTTTTATATATGTTTATGACAATCAAATCCAGCTTCCCTGACTTTTGAAATCCAAACAACCACATCTGGCCTTGAGTGCAAAAGCACCTAAACGCTGAAGAGACCAACCTGGAAATGAAGCTGGGCTGCGAATCATCACATCTGAAGAGACACTTGCCAACGGGTCCAAACCCAGTCCAGCGCCGGTGACGAGCCCAAAAAAACAACCCTATTTTGACCACAGAATGTCAGAGTCAGAACCGAGATCCTTACAAGAGAGAGGCCCCAAAAGTGTTTTCCATCCTTAGCCGCCTTAACCATTCCATCCTTCTAACCTTTCCTATCCTTTCCTTCAATTCCATTCGAACGGCCCCTTCCACAAGCCTGGCGCGCCAGTTGGAGCACTGGGAGCAGGTGACCCGGGCACCGCACCCGGCCGGGGCGGTGCGCCCTGAGGCTGCACCATGGGGTGCTGGACAGGCTGCCCAGGCTGACCCACTTTCCATCCTGTGATACCAGGATACCTGCGTCGAAACCAAAACGGGGATCAAAGAATTCACAGCGGATCAATGCGGATAGTAATGACGGAGGCATTGCCTATCTTGAGTTCAGGGAGCTACCTCTGCATAGAACCACTACTTGTACCAAAAAACTGTCCCAAGTGAGGGCAAAAAAATGAAATGCTGCAAGTTATGGCACTTGTTTGGTGACCAATGTCACACTGGGAAAGAACAGAAGTAGTTGTCCATACTTGCTCCATGAAAAAAAGGAGAACATGGACACCTTGTCAAACATGCATATTTTCACATGGCCAAGATGCAGCAGAGAGGGCGCAGCCGCCGTCGTCACAGGTGGTTGTGGAACCGCGGGCTGCGGGGCTAGAGTTGGCTGTGGAACCATTTGAGGATAGCCTCAGGGCAACAAAACTCAATACCTTGGCAAAAAAAGGCTTCAAGAAATTCCAGCAAGCAGTCATCCAGCGTTTTTTCAGGTGACAACTGCCATTGGTGGACTTAAGTTGAAGGTTTTGGTCTTGTATGAATTGATATTGATGCTCACGAGGTACACAAGACTTGCAGCCAAAATCTTGGAATCACTCCTCTTGTGTAGCAACTGCGAGACCACTTGAGCCGCCATAGCCGTTTGCAAATGAAAGTTCCGGGGATAACATTTTGAACATTGATACCATATGACCATATATCTTAAAAATGTTGGTACAAACATTAATTTGCTAAATACATATGTGAGATGGTGTGAGTACACGCAAACAAATGTAGCTGGAATCCACAGTTGTCACCCTGGCAGCCACACCTGGCAAGGCCGGAGGCTGCTGCCATTGCAGCCCTGGTAGTCGGCTCGTGGCCGCAGGGTCTATGGGTGTGTCACCACCCAACAGCACCTTGGTCAAGCACAGTCAAGAAAGAAGCAAAGGGGATCAAAATCACCCAAGACTCATATCAAGTTTCAGTTTCAGCAACCTTGCCTGATCAAAAGTCCTTTTTTTTTAAGAAGTCAACTTCCACAATGACAGCATGGTGCCAAAAACATGCACAACCCAGCAGTTTCTAACGTGCCCTCCCCACACCACAACCGATCCAACTCGTTCAACAGCACCTGTCCAGGGTGAGCAGCGGCTGCAATGCGAGCAGTTCGGTTCACTATGGTGCCGAAGTAATCTGCCTGCAATGGTGTCAAGCACTAGGCACTCTCTTCACACTTAGCAGAGCAACAATATGCACCATGGTTCACCATGAAGTTTAACGATGTTGCATCTCAATAATTGAGGATGCGAGGTACAGGGTCACAGGATTGCAATATCAAATATCAAACGTGAATAGCATATGGTTCATATATAATTCATATGTAATTCATATATAATTAATATACTACAATAGTCATATAGTACTACAGTAGTACTACAATAGAAATGCAATAGTATTACACCAAGAGAAGAGGCGCTGGATGCGCTACAGGCGCTGGGTTCCGCTCCACTTCAGCCGGGAAACTCGTCCAGTCGAGGCATGCGGTCTCCTGGAGGTGTAGCCACCGGAGAGTGCCTCAGGTCACAGCAGCCTCCAACTCGGAACGGTTCGGAACGGTTCATACTGAGTTCATACGATTTGATGTTTCATGATGTTTCATGATGTTTTATACATTCTATGATTTTATACTATTACACCAACCATCTCTGATGAGTCATTGGGGTTTATGATGATATATGGTTTGGGGTTTACCGCTTTCACATACTTCAAGATACTCTAATTCAAAGATACTTTAAGATTCTTTTAAGATACCTTGAGTCTACTTATCTTCAGTCACCTCGGTCCAGTCATTTGCCATGGCACTCCTATTGATACCCGAAGCCCTCGAGCGGTGTTAGGACCTCAGCGCCACACGCTTGCTGGAAAAAGGTGGCGGTAATTTACAAGTATTACGTCAAACTGTGACTTCCAAGGAATAAGACATACACACATACATACATACATACATACATACATACATACATACATACATACATACATACATACATACATACATACATACATACATACATACATA
>BGPT01000062.1:544802-571424 GCA_003297045.1 Symbiodinium sp. clade C Y103
ACATACATACATACATACATACATACATACATACATACATACATACATACATACATACATACATACATACATACATACATACATACATACATACGTATAATATATATAATATAGTTTCTACATGTTTCTACTTGGGGGTCATTGAAATGAATGGGAAACATGAATCCCAGTGCTGTGTTGTACGCCTCTCCTAAGGATCGGCCGGAAACTGTTTCGGACACAAAATTTTCCAAACCAAGCGACCCCTCATCTTCAGGCCTTCCGGCCATTGAAGGTGAGGCAACTTTCGCTGCAAGAGGATGGAGAAAACAGCAGCATCCAACATGTTCGCGAAAGCCAGCCTGGGCTGTGAATCTCTGGGCATTTCGGAAGAAGGAGAACATGGAGAACGGGAAACAAAACTTTGTGGCATGGATGAGAACTCAGGTGGATATTTCAGGGAGCTTTGTCAAATAGGTTTACATGGAACCGATTTGATTCCAGGGCGGGAAGCCTGGAGACGGGTATCAACTCACGTGATCTCACGTGTGCTTGTGAAATGATCTTGTTGCAAAAGCCAAGCTGCATGAATGCTCCCTCATCTTCTTGGCATTCATAGCCGCTACCATCACCGGCATTTCGAAGCACGTCTCGCAAATATCCACGCCTGAGCTGACAAGTTCGGCACCAACAGTCAGCTTCAGGCATACCTCTTGTATCCTCTCATCATTCAAGACATCAACCTGTCTGTAGATGGGTCTCTTTTCCGACCCCAAACTTCACAATGAGTAGTCTTTTACGGCTGGAGCCAGCGTGTCCCAGCAAATTGGGAGTATACGCAACTTCCACCGAAATCGTCTTGCTTTTGCTCAGATGGGAAAGTGTGGAACACCCAAAGTCGGGGTGCACATCCCCCGACATTTTTAGGCAAAGTCATTCATGACATGTTTGCACTGTTCGCATGATCTTTCCTAAGCTTCCCACAATAGCCCAAGGGATTGATTCGCGAGCATGGGATCAGTGGCCACCAACTCCCTTGCACCCTGGGTGAAAACGAAGCAGAGAGTGATGGATGGCCTCAGACGTTGGATATGCTGAAGTCACCAAAAGCCATCAAATTCACCAAAACACAAAAAACATAGTATGAATGATTATAAATGATATCATAGAGAATTAATGTGAGTTGCAGAATTCCTGAATCAACAGCACCATCCCGTGCATCATGAAGTCTCACCTGACATAGTGAGATCAGCTTCCTCTAACCTTTGCCGAGGCCTAGACCCTGCAGGTGATTCCACAAAGCCAGGCAGGACTCTCTGCTCGCTATCGATGGGTGGAAACAAACGGCCACCTGTGAAAGATGATGGATCTTCTTGATCCTCACCTCGGTGACAGGGGCTTCCAGCACAAAGCTATGAGGCGCCTCTGCTGAATTGGATTCATGTTGAAAGTGATGTCAGATGAGCTATGCTAAGAGCCTTGATAGATTTGAAGGTCGTAAGGATGTGATTGCGCACAGCTGCCGCATTGCTTACGCCGCTGAGGATTTTCATTATGCAGGGGGCCCAGGGGAATGGGCTTACGCAAGGCTTGCGCGGCACTTACGCCACTGCGGTTTTGGCTTACGTGGAAGCTTACGACCTCCCAGTTACTTCACAATGCATAAGGGGTTCTACATCGTGGCTCGTATGAAAAGACAACAGAACTCCTTCGCCAAGTTCATGTCAAGTTGCAGGAGTATGCATGAGCCAATAGATCAGGCACTAGTTGAATAAGCTGCACTTTGGCTCGGCCAGCGCATCCAGTTCTGGATGCATCCTCTGTCAAGCCATGCCCTTCCAAAATGTGTTCTCCCAGGTCAACAACCTCACAGGGCGCTCAGGCATAGTGATTCAAACTTTCACCCAGCCTTCCTACCCGTGGAATTCTTGGCCCTTTTCAATCATGCCAGCCTTTAGAAAGCTTGAGGCCAGGTCCAAGGAGGTTTATTCTGTATGTTGGCTGTGCCCACCTGATCAACCTACATACTTTTTTAATCACGGTCAGCTAGGCTTTGGGAGGAGGTACTACTCCCAGGTATGATACTGCGTCACGAGGGGGTGGGAACAACTCGGTAAACTTGAGACGACACTATACTCTTGACTGTATTCAATGTCCTTTCCAAACAAAAGAATATGTCCTCAGAATTTGGAGTGAAACGCTAAAAGCCCTGGATCTTTCAAGGAATAGGTATCGGTATCGTCGCTATACCACCTGATCTACCTCGATTTTGCCCCTGTATCGGAGAAGAAACAGAAAAAGGATGAAAAAGGTTGAAACACTAAGGAGGGTGTGCCCAAGCGCGAGTTGGCAAATTGGAAATTTCATGAAAATGCTGCCTTTGTAAAGCCTTTCTTGATGCTGTCCTGGCCTGTGGAGTACCAAGGAGTGTCAGCAGTCCATCAATCAGGTAAAAGCTGCTCGCTGACATGATGATCTGACCTCCATGGCAAACGCCCTGGCAGCGGAACCAGGTCGAACGCAACGGAATGGCTGGGATAACATGAGACATTTGTCGATCCATTTGTACAGTTCCCCAAGAAAATGGTGGCTGCTCACAGCAAAATTCCTGGCCACATGTTTTCAAGCCGCTCCGCCTCTATCGCCTTTGCCATCGCCACTGACGGCCCTGCATATCGTGTGCGGCCAGTCACCTGCCATGAGTCAGAGATTGGTTTCGGTCTGGTGGTCCGACCAAGACAGTGACCCCCTTTGAGCAGTTGAGATTTGTTCCGCGCACAGCCATTCCAGTAACCATTGGATTTGGGACCGCTTGGGCTCGGTGCTGTCTGGTGCATCCTGCCTCGTGCTTGGTGACAGAGGCTGGCCGACCAGAATGCAGACCCATGCGCACGCGAAGGCCTCTCCACGCACCATCACTGCTGGCCTCATTGACGACTCAACATCAAAGTAACTCACTCTCTGGCTGAGGCATTGCGGCATTTGCAATTGGATTTCTCATTGATTCCTGTAAATGACCACAGAGATTAGTCATGGTCACATTTTAGTGGCTTCAAAGCTTCCTTCCGTAAAGCCTGGCAATGGTCGAAAAATATCGAAAGTATCAGTGGTCGATCTAGGCTCTGTGCGGCAGCATCAGGATGTTGCAATGTGGCAGCCGGCCACTCGCATCGCAGCAGCTCTGCCTATTTGCCACGTCAGCAGACTCTCAAAATGCCAGTGGTTTCAATTTGGAAACATTTCGGAGCATGTCCAGAAATGCAGGTACAACTGTATAACGGTATACCATACCCCAAAAGTGCCATTGGATTCTGGGGAATCCATGATGATAAGAAATAAGATGTGGGGATTTGAGGGTACTCTTTTTGGGACACACCCATTGTTCGGGAAAATGAAGCTGGCAACTTGCCTGTGTATCCAGGCAAAAAGCCACAGCGTCGCAGGTGTCGTGGAAAGCGATTTGAAACGCATCTCCTTCGGTTGTCACCTGCATGGTTTTGATGATTGAAACATGGCGGAGATTCAATCTGTACTGGAATCAGTCAAACGGAACGGCTGCATGAATCTCTTCCATGCCTCGTAACCACTGTGTTTGGCTAAGACTTGGCGGATCGTCGCATCGTGAAGTCTCAACGCCATTTCCATGGCCCTAGGGTTTGCCTCCCACAGCGACGTAGAGCCTCCCACGGAATCGTTCAAGATCCATGAAACTGGGTTGATTGGAAAAACATGGAAATCTCTCAAGTTGAATACATTTCAATGCCTTGACTCACAAGAATCATGAATCATATCTAGATTGAGAATTCCAAATTCCTGGACCACCCAATGGAAACTCTGTGAGTCTCTTTGCCTTGCACATCTGTGAAGACCATCGTGAAGTCGTCGCTCTTCCCTTGGGGCGGCTTGCTCTTTGCTGTGATAGCCAATCGCGCTCTTGGCTGCGCCTGTCGACAGACCAATGCCTTGTTCTTCAGAAACTTTCAGCAATACACGTCATGGGGTATCCTGCTACCAGGCTGCTACCCAATTTTTTTCTGGGCTTCTCAAGCAAACATGTCTTGGACCATGTTGGACCCGCCTTTGGAGCTGCTGGCCGCTCAGCTCTTCCACCACCTCCTTGCACTGCGGGGCCAGAAAGTTTGCTCTTGATGAGCAGTGGGAAAGGTGTAAAAATGGTCCATCGCATTCTATCCTTTTCTTGGAACACAAGCATGCCAACAGATGCCAGCAGTTTGCTTTCAGCAGTGTTGGATGGGGAACCAGTATACAATACTATACAACAACCAGGACAGAGCATGACAGAGCCATTTTCTGGGTGGTCTCAGCTTGTTAGAAAATGGAACAGTATGGAACAGTCCAACAGTACGTACAAGCGGTACAACTACACTTCAGGGATCTTCAGGGAGGGAGGTCCTCCTGTGGGGCTGATCTCTGCAATCTTCGTCACCACCATGTCCTGCAGCGCACTCTGCAGTGCACTACGCACGTGTTACACGTGTTACCTCCAGAAATGCAATGTCTCTGTCTCTTTCATATTCTTTCATATTCCTTCTCGTTCGTACTCAGAAGTTCCATGAAGTTCCGATATCTAGGCAACTCATGTGGTCTCTGGCAAGAAAAAGGCTCTGGAATTCCATGCCAAGCTTCTGGTAGGCGATCGTCAGTCGCATTATCTGGTCGTAAGTCGGAGCTCCATAGTTGATCGAAGCTGCTTCTCTGGGTATTGTCAGGACCTGTCGGCTGGGCTGTTTGAAATGTTTCGGGAGGATTTGACAAATTTGCCAACAGCTGCAACTGCCCAAACAGTTACTGTGACAAGTTCTCATATGTGTGAAGGTCCTCAGAGTCCTCAGAAGTCTTCTCTCAACAGAAGCAACTGCAAAACAGGTTCCCAGAGTTTCCCAGGCCCAAGCTGGCCTCCATAAAGATGGGTGCCGGTATATGTGCTTTTATCATCAAAGAATCGCACATAGTCGGCTTGTGTCCCCGCATGCAAGACACCTTCTGATTCTGCAACCCGCCGGAAAATCTCATCCTCTTCGACACCTTTCTTCTGCGCCATCATTCTGAGTGCGAGTTCGAATTGATGCAAGGTGATCCGACGATGACCTCTGGAAACAACCTTTGCGAAGATCAAGTCTGCATCGATCTGTGTGAAGACATCATCCACAATCTCGCAATCTTTGCACAACTTCACAAAGCTCTTTCCATCTAAGTCGGGCTTGTTCGCGCAATAAGCTCTAAAAGTGTCCTGAACACTCAAATAAAACGACAAATATGGACAGCAGCAGCTGGAATATACACATGGGCGGATATGTAGCACATGGGTGTGGTGCAAATTCCTTTGACAATTTCTTGTCTCTTTCATTTTGCCCTGGACTAGCAAATACGGGGAAGCTCCAAGAGTGGTGCAGTGATGGCTGTCCTCTACGGTTCCATCCTTTCCCCTCAACTGCTGCGCAATCTTCTTCTCGCTGAGGCTTCCCACTCGACCAGTTCCACGTCTGCCGTCGTCTAAGATTGAGCCTACAGCACCTACAGAGCTCATCGCTGACGGAGGGCTCGGAAGGCTCATGATCGTCTCGAAGTCCCTTGGGGAATTCGGGACACCTGCGCTGGATGGTGTAGTCGCGGACCATGTCCTCAGCGATGGGACATGGGCTACCCACTAAGGCGTGGAAAACTCTCTGAGAATGACCAAACCTGTCTAGTGACTAAAGCCAATCCGAAAGAAACTGAGAGCCGTACAATCCGGTACCCCTTCCTTTCCGGCCAGGGTCAGGCCCTCCTTGAGCATGCGTCCCTGTGTAGGTGCTTTTGTCATCATAGAACCGCACGGTCTCCGCTTTGGTGCTGGTGAGCACTGGGCCACCGCAACACCTCCGAAGTGTGTAAAACCTATTGACCAATACTGTGGTACAACCTCACGTGGCATCCCAAGAGGAATGTATTGATGAAGAGAGTTGACAAGGCAAATGAGCAAGCGATCCACAAAGCATTCACATTATTCCACGTTCCCTCTGGCCTGACGTGAGACCAGACATCTTCTAATCGCATTCCCTTCTTCTCTGCGATCAGTTCCAACGCTGCATCAAAGTGTTCCAAGCCAATTCGGCGGCCGCCTTTCCTCGGGGCGCAGTCCAGCTCTAATGTTCAGTAAATCATGTCCACGGTCAACATGAAACACCTGGACCTAGACCCACCCGCGACAGGTTGTATTGTATAGGTGAAGTCTAGGGAGTCTGGAGGCCTTGAGTATGATCACTGTGTGACTACAAACCATTTGGTTGAACCAACGCTTTGGCTTAACACTTCCAACTCCCCTTTAGTGCATGTGGGACTGTTATCTTCACTTCGTCGGAAAAATACAGTAATCAGTAATCAGTAAACATCCCTTGAGTATAAACTTAAAATCCAAGATAGAACTAGGCGGCCAAAGCAGGCAAGGATCTGAACCACTTTGGCGAAAATGAGGTCAACGTCTGTCTTGGTCAAGGACTTGTCTACCATGTTTGCATCCTTGCCAGGGAGCCTATGGATCAAAGTCTCTTCATAACACATTGACTGGCACAAAGTCTTGAGAATCAACCACATCTACGTGAGGACACAGGTTACTTTGATGTTCCAATTTCTAGTTGCATGAGTTCATGACATGTTCTGCATGGACGGAACAGCAGAAGCTGATGGTCCGCCCATTCAAATCCATTCAACCACTTGTGAGTCAAACGTCCTTGCAAAGCTTTGCGAAGGTCTTGCCATCCATTCCTGCAGCTAGTGATTCCGTCACATCACTGCAGCCAGGTTCGATCAAGGGGAAGAATGTCTGAAGAGGACACCCCAAAAGTCTTGTTCAACAAAAAGCATCGCCACAAAGGAGAGATTCTTGAAGAGGTCAGTGGTGTGAATAAAGGGTGGCAGTGCTCTTCTATATCTTCAATTAACGAAAACCTCCACTGGAAACCTTCGATGCTGAAAGAAATGGACACAGCTCCCATCAGCCCTGCCTGGTTTGATTCCACAGAAGGCCTTGAAAGTTCTTTCCACTGTGCCCCAAGCCCTCGGAATGTCTTCATTGACCTCCGAGATGTCGCCACTGGAACCTCACCGCTGCGAAGGCATTGGTATTTCCCAGAAGTCTATGCAACAGGCTGGCACATGAAGAGCTGTGGAATCTTGTTGCTAAATGTTGGCAGTACAGTTGGGCCCAAAAACTCCACTTGGGAATACTTGCAAATCCCGAGGCCAATGGAGGCCATGTGTCGCAATGTGATGAGCCACGTCTCGGTTTCACTCCGTTTTGGGTGTAGCAACACTCAGCTCCAGGCGCCGACGAGCACGTGAAGTCTCCAGGCTGCCATTGCTGCCAGCCATGCTTGGGCAATGCTCATCGTCAGTGCCTAGAAAAACACGTGGTGGACAGCAGAATGCGAAATCATTCTGCCGAAAAACCCATCGCTTGGAGATCCGAATCTTCCATTCGTCTCACCTTGTATTGAATATCATTCGATTCTGTTTGGCTTAGCTGTCATCGTTTCCGGAAACTCCGATTTGAATGAAAGGATTTGCTGTCATTGCCTCCTTGCAACATCCGGCAGCGACTATGATCCAAGAAACCGCTTGGAGATGTCACTGCACCTGCAGGGTGGCTGCTTGAATTTGAAAGGAATGATCACACGACTTGGCACAAAATGTCACGAAAATTGCCACGTTTGTTAGAGCTGATGCTTGATGTTGCATGGATATCCGCAGGGGGTAACAGCAAATTTGTATCAAGTGAGGCAGCGTCATGCTGAGATGCTCACATGCCGGTGATCGCGGGGTCGTTTTCGCCCTACTTTCAGCGGAGTTGGCTGTCTCTACCTTGGATCGAACACACATCAAGGTTCAGAATCATCACCGCTTCAGAGAATTCATGGTCATCAGAGTCATCAGCATCCTGCTGTGTCTCACGGCCCAATCACTATCTCCAAGTAAGTGCTCCAAGTCAGATCGTGGGCCTTGCCTTCTAAGGCCGCAACAGAGCTGCTCCTGGAGGTCACTTGGCCCATTCTTGGTGGCAGCAGCAACGGTGAGGATTGAGCCTGCATCCAAGCTGTGGTCAAGTATGGTCAGGTATTGTCATGTAGTCAATTTGGTGCCGGAATTTAAGGAATTCCCTGATCTTTAAACACACAGCAGTCGCTTCAATTTGGTGTGTGAAAAGGACCAACATATACAGGAACAACACAGCATGAATTGCATTGAGCCTGTTTCTTCAACAGTGTCTTCCTTCGCAAGAGCTCAGCCGAGGTTGTTGACTTTGCTGATGGCGAAGGAGATTTGCTTCGCATTCCTCCACTGCTGTCATTCGTAGCACCGCTGATTGCAGGTGGGTGAGTCGATGGGTCAGTAACAATGACCCATATCAGCTTTGGGCCTGTGCTTGTCAAGAATAGTCCGCTTGTGGCGGTGGCTAAATTTTGAATGCACGCAAACAGCTGCTTACACTTTGCTATAAAATGCTATGAACATGAAGATTCCCCAAACTGTCCAGAGAGCGGTTCGGAATGAGTTCCACATTCCGCAACAGTACCTCAGTTGCAGAGTTACCAAAAACAGCTGAGTTTGATCCGCGAAGATATCTCACATCATATCGCAGTATTTTGTCATGATTCAGGCAAGTTGCTCCTTGTGACAGGCTCACAAATTAGGGCCTCAGAGACTTGCTCACTTTGCTGAAACATGTCTTCTGGAATCGGATTCTTGAACGGCACATACGGCACATTCATATACTGTATATATATATATATATTCTGGAATGTCTCTGTCAGCGAGCCTCATCTGAATCCTCAGGCAAACTGCGTGAGCGAACAGGGCTATTCTTTGCAACCTGGCGACGCATATCAGTTGCGATTAGACAGCAGTGTTTAGGTGGGACCTTGTGATGGCTGGGATATCTGAAACGGTCATAGACCACATAAAAAGCATTGAACACCATTTGACATCCATTACTAGTGAACGTGCAATGTAATCGCCAATTATGTCCGGGCAATAGGTTGCGATGGTTGACTTTTGGATCAAATCATCTACCACTTGGGGTAATGTACTGCTCAACTGACTGCTCCGAAGATCGCCGGCAGCACTTTGTCTGTGCTGACGTTCCTCTTGCGTGTAGGGCTTGGAGTTGTTCTACCGCCACCGCGATCTGGACATCCAGGGAGTCGCCGAGGCACAACCTCCTGGCGTTGCGCTTGGCCGGGCCCGAAAAGCACATCTACCATACACTGGAGATCATCCTATTTTTCGAATGTGTCTCAAATATCAACCTTCAAACTCGTCGTAAGTGTCTGAATGTGTCTGATTGGTTTCAGTTGCATGAGGGTGTCTTGAAGGAAGGATATCCCAACAACATAGGATTCTCCGACCAAACTAGACCATCAAACAGTCGACAACTCTGGATAATTCGGGATATTCTCTGGCGAAATTCCAAGGAATCTGTCGGATCAATCCGCGGGTGCATCGGCACCGCGGTGTTCCCATCCTTGTGCTGCAGCGGCTTCACCTGCCGTTGCGATACATCGGGGGTGCAGGGGGGCCCAGGGGGGCTGTATGGCTCAGTGCGGAGATGAGATCGCAAGAGATCCAAGGCCCCAACTGGGACACACTGTACTGTGACCTCAACAAGTGCAGCATAGATGTGTCACTGGCAGTTGATCACCAGCAGATTTTAGTAGATGAAAATGATCAAGTAGATTTTAGTAGATGTTTAAGTTGACTAAGTTGACTAAGTTGACTAAGTTGACTTTGAATCGCAAGTCTGCAGGAAGGACTTCTTGGTGCTCAGGAGGCAGCTGCAACTTGTGGCCGCATGGATGGAGTGGAGCCCCGTGGCTCCGAATGCTGAGCCACAACAGCAACAGGGAAAATGTTCACCAAATGGTCTAAGAAACAAAGTCAAGAATTAACATCAAATAAATTCAAATGCAATGTATACTCAATACTCAGGAGTGACAGGTCAAATCAGAATTTGGACTCCATAAACGAGTTTGGAAAAAGCTAATCTGGGCTCAGCCAATCTCCTTTTGCACCTTTCACGCGGTGTTTGCTCTGCCTTTGAAGACTCTCAACCTCAGTGCAAAACACACTGACTCACACTGTGTGACATTTTGGGAAGACGATCGCTACAGCGTTGGGCACCACAAGTGCCTGCCGAGTGACCCAAGGCTTCAAGACCTTGCGGAGCTCTGCCTGGGTGCAGAGTCTGAAGCCCAAAACAACAGTACTGTCAAGAGGACACCGACAAGGACGATGCAAACTGAAAAACGGGGTTCGCTCGGTCCCTCAAGCAATGTCAAACATTTCACATCTGGGTTTCTCCGAATCTTTCGAAGCTGAGCCCAGCCTGAAAGGATGTCCAGTCCGGCTCTGCTTTGGACCTCTGACTGTAGCGACAGATCTGCTCCACCTCCGCGGACCAACAGCGAATTTCCTCTGGCGCATCCCAGCACCTGGGACCGGAGGGGACCAGCGGCTCCAAGATTTTCATATTTGGAACCTGGCCTGGAATGCAAAGGCAGTTTGTACAGACCATTCTAGGACTTTATAGACCCCAAAATACGCAGAGACTCAGAACAAGTTTCTCGCATACCAGTTATCCCAGCTGGCTTTCACATCGGAAACTCGGTCCAAAGGAGAAAGGTAGCACATTGGCGGTCATGATCAGAACCCTTTGAGAAGGCTCTTCTGCTCAAATGAAACTAAATGGAGGAAAGGGCCTTTCCCTTTGATGGCACTACTAAACTAGAATGGTCTGGAATACCGGAATACATCTGAATACCAAAATATGCCAGACAAAAGCATCAGCCAAGTGACTGCTGAAGGATGCCTCCATCCCACCTACATGGCAGCAAGTTGCTGATGGATATGCAAAGCAAACATTAGTTTTTCGGCAGTTCATTCCAGCAGAACATCGTTTTTGGCAGTTCATCATAAATAACCAAGAGCAAGGCACACTATGGAATCGCTATCAAGTACATTTGGCCGCCTCTGCACATGCAGTTCGCCCACGACAACCCAGTCTTCCACGACAGGCTTGTGGGAGAATTCGAACCTCACAAAAGATGTGTCCTTCATCGTGGACTCCTCTTCCCATGGTGGGTTGGTGCAAAGCTTGGACTGTACAGACTAGTGACTAGTGAGACTTGGTGCTGCCAAATCGTTGCATTTTGAAAAGAGTTCAGAGCTCGAAAGATCAAAAGAAGTAAGGCCATCAGTGGCATCAGTGACATCAGCCATAGCAACTGTTGAAGCTATGTCTGAGGCTAGGACACCTCGTGAATTACAGCCTTGTGCTTCAAAAAAAGCAGGGAACAGCTGTGTTTTGAGTTTGGAACCTTGTGACTTGCTGTGTTAACAACCATCGTTTGGCTTTATGAACTCCGATTCAAACTGAAGCAAGCAAGCAACGTGGATTGCTGCCGTTGAAGCAGCTTGATGTAGAAGGTAAACAAACTGTGGCGCCCCAGGGTGTAGGACCTGAGTCCGGGGTTGCTTTCAGTGTGGTTGACAATGGGCCTTCACCATTCGTGGCATAGCACTGGAAACAGACCTTCTGCAAGGGCCAGCCGCTCTTGTGTGAATGGATCCAGATAAAACCGAGAAATTGGACAGTTAAATGCATACTGCAGTGCAGTTCATAAAAAGCTGCGCATTGTTGACATCAGAAGTTCTGCAAATATTGGACTTAGGGACTTACAGTAGGGGTCACCTTTACACCTCTGAGTGTCTGGCATTGTCTGCGAAGAAGCGAACCAGCGGCTCTCGCCGCTGTTGCAGCGCCATCAAGGCAAAGTCGGGGGCGTAGCTGGAAGATTGATGATCCAAGACCTATATGGACAGATTGCAGTCGAATTTTGATGGCAAACTGAGGACCCAAAGAAGACGAATGGCTCAATTCTCTATGCAAAGTGTGATATCCCAAGGCACTGGCGATCAGATCTGCTTGTTTGAAGCGCTGCGATTCAGCCCTCAGTGCCGAAATTCGAAGGGTGCCAAAACTATACAATCACAGCGACCGTCACGGCAAGCGATACCAGTGAAGTCAAGTCGCCAGTCCTTGGCACGGCCTGACAGTAGAGTCACCTGTGTCATGGACTGCAAGGATTGCTTAAAACATGAAATGGATGGAAATGGATGGAAATGGATGGAAATGGATGGAAATGGATGGAAATGGAATGTCTTTTGGAGAAGCTGTGCAAGGTTGCAGATCCCTGAGAGATTGATCTGGTAAATCTGTCTGCAAAGCATTTGAGATCTCTAGATTGGTTCCACGGTTCCACGCTCCTTCTTCACTGTGGTGGCTTCCAACCCGCTAGGCCTCGCATTGCTTCGGCGCAGCCCACTCCAGAAGCTTTTGTGCGATTAGCACTGCAGCGCCATCTTGATCGCATGCAGTCCTCAGTTCAACCGTTGGGGTTCAAACTTCAAACCATACTTTTGCTTTATTCCCTACATTGCTGTGGACCAGCTGTGAGCCCCTGTTGAAGCCTAGGAACACAGATCCTCCACCTCCAAGTCGTCTCAACTGCTGAAGCAGCAAAAGTGAGGAGTAGCCCACGTAGCTTCCCAACCTAGCCATACAATCCATGTCTTGGGACATTCGGTAGGCTTCCTTCAAACAACAATCCTGTAGATGTCTGGATCAATCACAGCCGGGTTGCCGAAACTTGTCATGGCTGCACAAATAGTGTTGCTTCCCTAAATCTAACCTGTTTCGTTTCATCATTTTGGATCCACCTTCGTTCACTCCTTTGCGTCACCCAAGGATCAAGGATCAGTCAAGAGACTCCAACACAGCATCTCCAGGACGAAGGCAACTTTGAAGAATGCGGGCTTTGGACCCACCAAGAATCTGCAAACGCAGACATGCACGAAAAATCAAGAAAAAAATGAAAATTGCAAGGGCTCATTGGTCTGCAGGTCTTTTGTGATGCATTGGCTTTTTGACACAGCACCACTTGCATCAAAACTTGCCTTCAACCACTGGACTTCCTGGGCAAAGTGTTCAACTGCTTGAAGTGCTGCATCCAGATCACCTCTTGGAGCATGCTCTTGCACATACCTTACACTGGAGATCACTGGAGCATGAGGAGATCATTGGCAAATCATTGGTGTTCATTTCTTGGAGAAAGAACCAACATGAACCAACTGTCTTGGGAGTTCCCATCATCCATGGATTTTTGCGATTTACACAGCTTCTGCTTCCCGTCATCAACACAGGTGTAAATTCATGGTGTTGCAACCCAGCTGCAGCAAGACATTAAATTCCTTCCATGAACCCAAATAGACCCAAGGCGGTGGAAAGGGCCGGGGCATACCAGACACCTGGCGAAATCATGTGGTGGATCATCACATCCCTTGCCGGGGAAAGGCCAACATGGCTGTGAACAATCCAGCGCTTCCCTGTGCCTGGCAAGCCCAAACCACTGCACTCCAGAGCGATCCGCGTCGGTCGGAAACCTCTCCTGCTAAGACTTCTTGACAGCGTCCCCCTTGATACGTCTGGAAATCTTGGTGTGGGGTCCCAGTATCGAGTAATACCGAGTTGTACCTGTCTTCAATTGTCTTCAAGTCTTCATCTTGCAAGCTGAAAAAATGCCCAGCTCCGGACAAGGCCCTGTCGCCTTTTGCAAGGCTTTGCAGCAGCAGAGCAAGCTGCCATTGCCCTCCAGAACCCAAGGACCTGCATTAGCTGCGCAATGTCTCATGCAATGGCAGTAAGCAGCAGCGCCTATCTAGATTCAACGGTAGGGTGACTCAAGATGACTCAAAACACATGAGGACATTCCCTGCCTGGCCACCATTCGGAAATCTGCCAGTTCAGGCTGTACAGTAGCCGCCTGTCTGAAGCCAACAAGCCATTCAAAGTGGGAAACTGAAATTGAAGAGCAAGATGGAGAGAAGCTCATTGGAAGTGTTCCAAGACACAATTGGGAAGCACTTTCCATCTGGAAAATCATCGATGCGGGCCAAATTTTCCAAATTGTTCCACCGATAAACATCAACTCTACAGCATCGTTCTGTTGGTTTTTGCTTGCAACTGCCTTCATGTCTTGTAAAAGTTGAAGTGCCCCTTGCCAGAACTTCCCATGCTCAGAGGCATGCAAAGCAATTGTGTAACTGGCCTTGGCAAAGGGGCACAGCCCCGGACTCGGCACAATCTTCCAAAACGGACCAGTTCAGAGGAAATCACCATTCATATCCATTCATCTGAATTCATCTGGGGCACAGCATTTGGATCTTGAGTCCGCTGGAAAACGGACAACGCATGCTCCCATTTCGCGGCTTTGATGCAGGCGTTGGCAACGGCATTGTGGATCCTGAGTCCGTGGTGGGTGATTTGCAGGTTTTCTGCCTTTGTATTGAAGACAACGTAGCGCTACGCTAATGACCCGCTGAGCAACAGAGATCAATGGAAAGCAAAGAAACAAGTTAAATGAGTTTGTTTCAAAACAGGGCAAACACAAATCTGATGGTTGATCAGCTTTTTCTGTAATCCTAAATCTACATGTTGGGGTGCGCAGGGGGTACTGTATACCCAATTTTGGGCAAACCCGGATAGTGTTTTTTGTTGCCATCCGAAGACTATGTGCCACTCCCATCAAGCTGAAGCACATTGTACTGAACTTGTCCGCCTGTGGGGTCTTGACCGCTGCCTCGCAAGGCCCAAGGATCTTCTTGTGATTCGACACACTTGGAACATCTTGGAACCAGGTTTCATATGTTTCATCGGAAACAAATGGCTTATTGGCTTATTGCTTCAATGTTGACACGTGCACTGACCTGGTGCTGCTATCGTGACCACAAGCTTGGACCAGTCATGAATAGAGCTTCATTCAGGTGCGACCACAAGCTGCACTTCGTATTCGAAGCATTTCGGAAACTAGTTGTTCAATGTTGTTCAATTTTTGAACCACTCACACTGGAAATTTCGTTGAAACAGCTCGTCTCCATGAGCCCATGAAATTTTATCCCTGAAGAAATAGTACGGAAAAGGCCAGTGTCACGTCCTTTGTTGACATGTAGAAAGACTGGCACCATCACCATCACCATCATCATCGTCGTCGTCAGAAATATAAATGCTGCAGCAATTTGGTTCACAGCATCCAAATCCATCCCAGGTTTTCCCTGTCCATGGTGGCCAAGTCCCCTTGCCTCAAACCAAGCTAAAGCATCCTCCCAGCGACCAACACGCCCAAGGGCACCAATGACAGCATTGAGAAGGCCAGGAGTGGTGAAGATGGACCTCACCAAAACTTTTGGTATTTTGAAGCGACTGCCACAAGACCATGGCAATGGGACTCAACTTGGAAAAGTTGCATTCCAAGTCTTCTTGAGAGATCCAGCTCTCGAAGCAAAGCGAATTCGACACCCTGCCACTGATATGTTTTCTCCATGCCAAGGATCTTGTCTTGCACAGAAGCGAGTAAAGCCAGAGTCTGTTCCCAGAGTGACATTCGCTCGCATGCTCTCGCACACATCGTATAACCTTGCGCCGTTCTCTCCAATGCAAGCACCGTTCCATTCCAAAAGAAACACAATGTGTTTCCACAGATTTGTTCATAGTTGTATAGATGTGACCCTGCCCATTTTCCCAACCTTGAACCCAAGACCCCAAACCACCATAACCCCAAACATTCACAACAAAGATCATCACAACCCATCAACAAGACCCAAACATTGCCTCTGAACAATACCAATCTTAGCAAACCAAACACAAATTTCATTCAAAATAAACCGTAACAATGAACCACAACAACAACCAAACCCAACTACCAAACAAGAGTTGATGGTTTTTGGGATTCGCTTGTGTATTGCTTATGTTGTGTCACTTTCTGGAGGGGCACAATTCTTGAACAAGACAACTCTTGTTTGGTAGGTGGGTTAGGTTGTTGTTGTGGTTCGTTGTTATGGTTTATTTTGAATGAAAATTATGTTTGGATTGCTAAGATTGGCAAGGTTCAGAGGTTATGTTGGGGTCTTGTTGATGGGTTGTTATAATCTTTGTTGTAATTTTTGAAAGTGTTTGGGGTTAAGGTGGTTTGGGGTCTTGGGTTCAAGGTTGGGATAATTCGCAAGGTCGCATCTCACCGAAAGATATCCCTCCATGGAACATTGGCTCCACAGAACCCTCGGCCAGCCCCGTTTTGCTGGACCAAGAGGCTCACTTCATCTGCAGAAATCGCAGATGCTTCCATAGTTGAAAGTACTTCCAGGGCAGCAACCCAGGCACTCCAGCCTGAATGGCCACACGATGTGAGAGAATGCCAACTGGCAATTTTTGATGAATCACATGAATCACATGAATCACATGAATCACATGAATCACATGAATCACATGAATCACATGAATCACATGAATCACATGAATCACATGACATGAATCACAAATCTATGCCTTGCGGACTTCGGCCCGGAGATTGCACGCAAGCTCCCAGAACGGCATTGTAGAGGGCCGAGTCAGGGTGACAATCACCTGGAGGCGAAGGCAGTTCCCAGACTCTCAGGCTGTCCTGGTTCCATGCTTGTCACTTGTCACGACATGTTGGACGCGCCGCACCTTTTCCAGCGCTGAACTGAGCTTGAGAAAGGACCTTGCATCTGGTGATTGGTGGAACGCTTGATTCAAAGGGAATCGAACCATTTGTAGGGAGAGAAACATGGAGAAACCATTGGTTCCAAATGTGATCACAAAAGCCACTATCGTATCTACATTGAAGCTTGTACCGTCCCGAAATGAGTGAGGGATGTGCTTTGATGGCGCAGCCAATCTCAATGAATCAATCTTGATGAATCCTTCACATTTCATGCTCATCCAGATCTTTTGAACTTCCATCCCAGATCCAGTCCAGCTATGTCTCAACATGGTTGGTGGTTTCAACCCCCCGAAAAATAGTGGTCATTGCGGATCATCATCCTCATAAGGGCACTCGGGAAAAGAATGAAAAAGTTCGAAACCAGCAACCAGCAGTCAGGAAGCTACACCAGTCAAAAGACACATCGTGAGGAGGTCACGCCGTGACTTGGAACCAGCAGATTTACATCACTTGGAACCCCCAACGTCACTTACAACCCCCACCCGACGTCACTCACTTGTGCACCCAACTACTTCAAAATACCATCCCGCTGGATTGGGGTAGGGGTATTGGTGTAACGTTCACTCACACTTCCTTACCATGCAAATCCCATTCAGAGTAGCATCCAACCTTGAGGGGGTGGGGTGGGGTTGGATGGTAACATGCGTTCACAAATTGAAAGACACAGGAAAGGATACGTATAAGAAAGGTCAATGTGGGGGGCTCTAAGCAACATTATTTTGGTGAATTCAAAGCGACTGCTCGTCCTGTCACCAGATGCAAGCCTTGCCTGCCATGCCAGAGTCCAGGAACCAGCATGCGCGGCGGCCACTGCTGCAGCTGTGTAGGCCATGACATTTGGACGACCTTGACCAATAGTTATAGCATGTTATAGCTTTAAAAGAATGTAGAGTGCTGCAACTGAAGTCCACCTTGAGATGGCCACAGCATGCATAACATATCATATCATATCATAACAAATGAAAGTCAATTGAAATGAACGCGGGAGCCTCTATTCGTCTGTTTCTGATTGCAGAGAAAGCTCGAGACACGGAGAGGTTTCCTGTTCAATCTCAGTGGTCCATCTTCAGAACGCCCAAAGCTTAGCCGAGAATCGTGCCAGGGACAAGAGTTCCTCAGCTACCAACTCCGACAAATCATATCAAAGTCTGAGGATGCTGAACTTTCAAGTTTCAACTAGGAATTTACTGTGTTGAATCACATTCACTTAAGGGCGTGCCAAGCAACCAAGGCTCTGCTCCAACGACTGGCATGGGCACAAGCTCGAATGGCAGCCGCCCATCCCATGGAGTCAACAGTGGCTCTATGGCTTCCAAGCCTCAGGCGAGCTCTATGGCTCAATGGAATACCCAGAAGCTGGCCATGGATTCAAGCTAAAATTGTGCGCATATATGTTTTTCATTGTTTTTCCCCATGAACAGCCCTTTTCCATCCTTTTCCCCTGACATCCCAAAAAAAACTGGACAAGGACTTCAAGGACGGTTCATCATTCACCAAATGAAGGAAATGATTGGGAGCTTCGACGAGCTTCGACGAGCTTCGACGAGCTTCGACGTTCAGCCAGGCAGCAGTTCTAAGGCCTGCTGCCAGCGCTTCGCACGGGCACACGTGGCCAGGACGGCGCCCAAGGCCATGGCATCAGGGGCAAAATGCTGCAGGAGGTCCAAGGCAGACGACCACCTGGGCCATGCCATGCCATGCTGGGACGTGGCATCCCATAGCACCCTGGGAACTGGAAAGGTTTCATGAACCCTGAATCAACATGGCACATATGGCACCATGAATTGCACTATTGATTTTATCAACGGTGTCCGCGAATCAAAGGATAGTATCTTTTTTGGAAAGTGTCCAAGACTGAGCTGGAGACGCAGTGGCTCTCTCCTCAGCAGTAGCATATCAACATGAACGGGGCATTTTAAAAAATAATTTGACTTCAATTCTAAAAATGGCATGAAGATAGGTCAGTGACAAATGATTCCCTTTGTATTCTGGAGATTGAGGATTGGAATGTCGCCGGCATGACATTATTGTGGATACGAAACTTCCCTTCACATAGAGCATCTGCGCTCTCAAGCTCTTCGAACCAGCACTGAGGCTAGAGCACAAGCATTGATGGCAGCAGTGAAGTGATGCTTGCTTGGCATCTCCTGCTTCTCTGTCATGTCCTGCCATCCGTGAATTCAGCTGATCAACATTGCTCAAAAGGAAACCTTGCCAAATTCTACCCGCTAACTGTCACAACAGGTCACAACATCTCAATGTTTTTGCTACCTTCGGCCACTTCAACAGCTTCGGATGCCTCCAGGATCCTCAGGGCGGCCTGCCATTGGCGCTTCTCGCCCAGCACTTTGATGTGACTGGTGATGCGACTCATAGTCCCCAGAGTCTCCAGAGTCTCCCCAGTCCATTCCACCGAAGACTTGATCCAGAAAGCAGAGATAAGGACATCAATAAGTTAAGACTCATACCAGGTGCTGAGGATGGGTACCTGAGCAATTGGGATGTCTCACTGGCTTGGTTGGACATCTTGAGCGCAAAATGCCAACCAAATCAAATCAAATCCACAAACATCCACCAACAGTTTCATCAGTCTTGAGTTTTCACTGCACAAAGGGTTTGCTTCACTGAGCTCTCTTCCAATTAGCGAAGTCCTATTCTTTTCTCACAGCTGGAACGGAACTTTTGAATCAGCCAAAAATTGGTCTCTTTTGAGGCCTCTGTCATGCCTTCAAAATGGTTCCCATGGACTACTGTGCATCTCTAACTTGATGTCGCGCAGAGATCTCATCAGATCTCCTCGTGCAAACGCCACTCACAAACTCCCTGCCAACTAGTGTGGAGTCATTGCTTTTTGGAAAAAGCGGGAAGCTGTGTAGGTCCAGACAGCCAAGGTCATCGCATTGAACCACATCATCCTGTATGTGTCGGGTGTTGCACGTATCCATCTGCCATGCTCGCAATTCTGTGTATAGACTACGAGCTTTTTGCACGCGGCAAAGATCAGCAAAGGGCTTTCCTTTACTCGCCCATTGTTGGCCGGGCTCAGAATGTCAGCATCTCTGCCGCCATCTCTGCCGCAATTTCTCCTGCACGAGAGCAAACATCGTAGACACACTCCTCGAAGTAGCTGGAATCCGCGGCAGTTCCCAAGCGTTTCTGCCACACAGCCCGGGCATCAGCCTGTGCTTGGGGCTCACACCTCTGCCCGAAAAGCAAATTTTGGCCCACATCGAAGTTTTGAAGGTATTACTGGGCTTGTGGTCCTCTTCCAGACAGCTGCAACATTGAGCCTGGCTTGTGCTTTTGGCCTTTTTGGCCCTTGCGCTCGCCACTTACAAAGGCTCCCCACTTCTGATTCGCCATTCAGAGCTTCATGTTGATGTTCTGGGCTTTCGTGCTTTTCCGTGCTTGGCACGGGCCGCCTCACAGCGGAGAGCGACAATCACTCAAGCATGGCCCTGGGGCCGGGCTCAAGCCACGCAAGCTCTGTATCTGCTGCACTGCTGCAGATGTGCTTGCACTTGTCTCCTGCAGAACCTCCAGCGCACGCGCCATCTCTTTTGCGTGTTGCACACAAGCCTTGACAACTTCTGCGCCGACACTCGCGTAGTCTGTTGGCGCCCCAACAACCGCATGCACAATGGCAAGCAGCACCACACCAAGAACGGAGCCACACAGCTTCATGGCACGATTGTGGGTTCACCTGCAAGTGCTCTCCCAGCTAGAATGCAAACTTTTGCGTCTGTACTTTCAATGTGGCAACCAGAGAAGACAGACTTGTAGTTGGAGAAAACACTCTTCGGTAAACCACGCAAAGCCTCGTTGCATTCCTTTTTGTCGATATCATCTCAAGCAGGAGGGTGCATCCCTAACCACTGCAGCCAGATTCCAGTGGATTGATGTAGACAAGCAGCGAGGGCCAAAGACTGAAGTTGTTGCAAAGCTTTGTCATAACTTTTGGTAGCCCTCGCAGTGCTGCGAGGTCGATATTTCCAGGCGCATTTCACCACCTTAGCTGCAAATGACGCTTGCCCAAGATCAGAAAACAATGTCAATTTTCTCAAGCCCTGTGTTGGCATTCTTCAGACATTGAAACTGAGACCTGCACGAAGCAGGAGCTTTGGACTTGCAATGGGCCGCGCCAAATGGGGACACATGTGCGGAAAAAGAAGCAGCCTCCCCCGGCGTGGCTCCACTGCCACCACTGTGGCGGCAGCACTATCTTCCATGCGATTCAGAAGCACAGTCTCACCACCACCAGCGTTTCGAGCTTCAGAAGTCTCAGCTTTGCAAGGAGATGACGTGTTCCACAAGTAGAGGATGAAGGTGTGTGTTGATCGTCTCCCCAACTCATCAGTCCGAGCCAAATCGACATGTGCTGGAAGGCCTCCACCGATTTGCGAGTAGTGTAGAAAGCGCATGTGTGGCATCGTCACATGTCCCACTCCCAATTGCTGGATTCCTTCAAGAGCTGCTTCAAATGCCTGTCGCACCCAACCTTCAGAATCACCTGAGATGGAAAGGTCAAGAGATTGAAATTACCCCTCTCTTGGTGCTTGCTCTTGACAGGTTTGTTTGTTTTCAACCTCCAGCAGCCAGCTACCCCTCCCATTCCATATCAAACATCATTCAAGCGCGGCACAGTAGTAGCTACGATCTGATGAGCAGGATTTGGTGTTGGGTGCCACCGGCAAGGATTTGAAGAGGCTCTCCAGTTGGTCGAGAAAAGGCTCCTGGAAGCCACCATCTACCAAACAGCTGCCAGCGCCGGCAAGATCCTGCAGAAATCCAAGCTTGCAATTGCAATGATCGTAGTGACAACATGGGACAACTAATCACTTGCTCTAATCTGTGAATCTCAACGATATTGCTATCCACTATCAAATGGCCGTCTTTCCAAGACTTTCCTCTGATTTGTGAGACAGTTCTCAACATAAAACACTCACCTATCCGACTTGTGAAGCATCATGAAGCATCGTGAAGAATTTCAGTGCCGATCAGTCCGAGTCCACAGGGATGAGCCAGGTTAATTCTGGGGCGCCATTGGAAGCTAGCGGAGCCGCCAGCTTGGAGATGGGGGTCGATGGCGTAGCACCCGCCTCACACCACTTGCCACCACTTTTGTTGAACGTGCCACCAAGTTTCGATTTGTTTGAGGAGCGGTCAGCTGAAAAGGCCTAATTTGTGCTGATGTGCTGATGAAATGCAAGAGAGTAGGCTGGTCTTTGTTTCGAGACAAATTAACTCCTCTCAAAGCTGACCGCTACATCCCACCTGGGATAGCTCCTTGACAGCACCTAGCAAGAATGCCAGCCACAACGGAATCTCTCTGACGACCTGAGGTTTGGATAAGTTTGCCTATGACTCCTATGACTCCAAGGTCATCATCAACTCGTCATCTGTCGTCAACTCGTCATCAACTCGGCTCCATTCGCCTTTGCAGTCATTGCTTGCAGCACAGGTCCAAGGGCTTGCTCCCCCATTGGCTGGGTGATCCTAAGCAGAATCCAAATATGGTGCCATTCAGCAGCCGTCTGTGTCCTGAGCTGCCAGCCACATCTGCTGCAGCCCAGGCAAGCAGCTTGATGGCCTGCATGTGACATCGTGAGGTGATTTCTGTGGAGTGGAGAACCCCGGCCATCTTGATGATGAGAACTGCTCCACGTGAAGCAATTTATCGTTTTTGGAACACGTCAATCCCCTGATTCTTTCATTCTGTCATAAAAAAATGCGACACAGCCTGCCTCACTAGCATTGTGGTAAGCAGCTAGGAAAACAGCTGTTTGGCCATACCTGGGATTCAAGTCTCTTGCAAACGGTGAACGTACCCCCTCTGACTTGCAAGTTATGCGAACTTGACCTGAGATGTCAGCTCGTTGGTAGCATCCACGTTCACTCCTGCCTCGAAGCAGCGTCTTAGGATCTTGCAGTGAAGAAGGTCGGGGCAGTGAAAAACAACCCTAATATCTTAATGTGTACTTATATGATATAGATATATATATATATACTATAATATATAATAATATATATGTCGTCCAGCCCTCCCAGGCCCCCCCCCCTCCCCCCCAATGGGTATGGGTCTACAGATCCAGGGTATATCAGGCTACATAGGGGTATATCATGTATATATGTATGTATGCATGAATGTATGTCTGTCTGTATGCCCCAAGCCCCCCCCTGTGGGATGGGGTGGGGGGTCAGTATGTAGATGTGATTGTATGTATGCATCCATGCATGTATAAATGGAAGAATATATGTATGTATCAANGTGGGATGGGGTGGGGGGTCAGTATGTAGATGTGATTGTATGTATGCATCCATGCATGTATAAATGGAAGAATATATGTATGTATCAATGTATGTATGTCAGTAAGTATGTATGTATGTATGTATGAATGTATGTATGTGTATCCCCGCCCCCCCCTGTGGGATGGGGTGGGGGTTGGTGATCATCTATGAGCTATATANCACTGGCATGGGTATTTGCCGCTGGATGTGGAGCAGCAGCAGCAGCAGGAGCAGGGTCCGCAGCAGCAGTAGCAGCAGCAGTAGCAGCAGCAGTAGCAGCAGCAGTAGCAGCAGCAGCGGCAAAAGCTAGCAGGCAGCAGCAGCAGGCAGCAGGCAGCAAGCAGCTGGCAACAGCTAGCAGGCGGCAGCAGCAGCAGCAGGAGCAGCAGCAGCAGCAGCGGCAAAAGCTAGCAGGCAGCAGCCTGTTTGAACGCAGCAGCAGTCCGCAGCCATATTTTCGCGATCGGTGCTTGTTTCGTTTTCCACTTGTCCGGGAAAGCTGTCCAAAACATATATACCAAAACTAGAAGCCCGAAAGTTTCATTTTTCTAGGGTTTCAGAAGTTACGTTAGGGAGTTTTTTGGCGCAAATTTGGAGCTCCTCTATCCTTCACTGCCATGAGGGTTTGCCGCTGGGAGTGGTTTGGCTTTCGGCGTCTTTATCTTTCACTGCCATGGGGATTTGCCACTGGGAGTGGTTTGGCTTTCGGCTTCTCTATCCTTCACTGGCATGGGTATTTGCCGCTGGATGTGGAGCAGCAGCAGCAGCAGGAGCAGGGTCCGCAGCAGCAGTAGCAGCAGCACTAATATATAATATATATTTTTCTTTCTAGGAAAACTGGCAATCTTCCAATTCTTTTTGGATGATTATATAATGAACTCGAAGTGGCTTGACCTTTTGTTGTTGGAGAATGCGTGTGAATGTAGCAACAATCCCATGCCAATTTTTAGATTAATGCGTTCGAGGATAAAAGCAAATCACGAGAAACAGCAGCGAGAAACCCAAACGACTCAGCATGATGCTGTTCTCTAAAGCTAGGCGTGAGTGGTTAGTAAAGTCTATTCCGGGGTCGGCGGCAGGGGCGGCAGCCCTTAAATAAATCTGTTTGGTCCATGCCCAATACTAGCAGTAGGGCTGGCGTGTATGATGGCTTGCAAAGAGAGTCAGACTTGTCGTCCTTCCAGGGTGCACAGGCAGGAGGGGGTTGCTTTGCATTGGGGCAGTGCCTATCCATTTCTCTACCTGCCTTCGGTCAGAAGTGACGCACTGCCAAACCAAAGGACTTCTTGATGGAGTTGATTTTTGAACTTTTTTTGCAGCTCTCCAAGTTCATTACAGAAGCACGTGTCGGAGGGATGCCTGCACGCTTTATTTTGGACTGTTCTGCATCGCTGTGCCAATTTTGTTCTACAAATCCAAAATGTAGAAACTTGCCATCAAGATCCATCAAGTGTGTTTTGGCGCACTCTGGCGCAGCGGATGTTTGCTAGACAACACTGGCAGCAAGAAACATCTCGAAAATACCGGCCTTTTCGCAGATCTCCAACTACAGAAGAACTGTGTTTTGGACATCACGTGAATTACATCGCCTCTTGTGCCTATGAAGCTCGCATAACTGGTCCCTGCATGGCCTTGAGGCCTTTCAATTTTGCGAAAAAACATCCGGGGGCATTTTGGTCAGGCCTTTATTGTTTCTATGCCGCGCTGACAAAAATGGTTTTTCAAATGGTTTTATAGAGATGAGACCTGCGAAAAAAAAGAGAACATACGATGGAAAAATAGTAGGCGACAAAGTCAAAATGAAAGTCAACGCAATGGGCCTCACGGTCACAGCCTTTCATCGCGGCCAAAGACTATAGCTTCGACTATAGCTTCCAAGCGCTCCTCAGTAGAAGTAATCGAATTATTTGCTAAAGCAAGAGCAACTTCAGCAATCACTTCAGCAATTATTTTCTAAAGCATCCAAGCTCCAGGCAATCCGTGAAAGCAACATTGACCGTTCCCTCAGCATGCCAGCGCAAGTTTGGTCAAAAGTTGGCGCGGACATGTGCATCATGTACAGAAAAGGTTGTGCATACATGCTTACATATTCTCACATATAGATATTTTTGTATGATTACTATACTATATGCGTCGAAAACCCTCTGCCCCTTCCGGTCACAAGAAACGAGCAAGATGGGCATTGTTGGGATCTTCTTTTGTTGGTGGCGCCTAGTATGTGTCGGAAATAAACACTACCCATGATTTGTGAAACCTTGAAAATAGTGATTGTGGCAGACCCTTTCTTTGGCTTTAAGATGCTTTGATTGGATCTAATCAAAATCAATGCCTAGAAGCAGAGCATGCCTGGCATCCTTTATGCTTATCCGATTGCTTATTACATTGCTGCATGGATGTTGATATAGCGACATATGCTGAAAGAATATCTCCAAATTCAGCATCCTCCAGCTAACCTTTCAAAATCCTACACCGGAGAAACGAGCCCAGAAACCGCCATGGGTTGTATAACCCCTAACAAGTCTTCATCCCATGGATTCTCCAATCCAACTGGTTCCCTGCAGCCCCACCTGACCTGGGCCCCTTCTTTGCCCAGCTGCTGCTCCCATTGTGATTGCAGGACGGGTGCAGCAGCAGACGCCGCCGGGCGAACTTCACGTGGCTGCTGCTCCTGCCCAGCCAGAAGCCAGAAGCAACTGCCAGAGCAACTGCGACCCAAGCTCGGGGGCGAATGTATCATCGATCATTCAAACTTAGCATCAATATCTAGATAATAAGTATTCTAATTACATGTTAATACATGTTACATGTATTCTAATTGTACATTTAATTACTACTAACAATCGACTCCAACCAAATGAAACCCTTGCTATTCATTCTACAGCCCTTGCCTTCCTGGTTCCCAACCTGGGTTCCGAGTCGTGCACCTGCACACGACCTTTGATGTATGTTTAGTGGCGGTTTACATGCTGGTCAATCAACTGCTGATGTTGAAATCGTCAAGGATCGTTTTCTTGGATTCGCCAAACTGGTTGGTGAATTGGATTCTGATTCGTGATGATTCAACCATCACATTGATCATGGGTTCAAAACTGACCAAATTGTCGTTTGGTTGGTATTGACCCGTGCCTGTATAACACCTATATGTTAGATGAACAATCCCAGAATCAAAGCATTCGATGCAAGAACCATAAAAACATCTCTTTCACGGCTCAGCTAGATTCGGCTGAAACGCTTGGGACTAAATGAATGCATGTGGAAACAGACAATCTGTTCTATGACCGGGAAAATATCCGATGAAAAAGTGGTGGTCAATTTGCGCTAACTGACCATCAACCGGAAAGGATTGAAAAACATCAAGTAAACAGTGACCTGATAGTACTGTACCCGAGGGTCTGCTCTGCACTGGAAATTGCGTAATGCTGCACCAAATTCTCACAGGGTAGCAACCCTTGTCAAAATTCTGGATCTGCATCAGCCGGGAAGCAAAACACCACATCCGCACTGTCTGCTTGTAAAACAAACCCTACTTTCATGCTCAAATGTTTTTTTCGTTCAGCTTATGCAATGCCTGCTTGCTATTGTGCGCCATCAACTATTGCTATGCCACTTTTTGCATCAGTAGACATACAAGTAGTTCCCGGGCAAGCCGGGGTCGGAAGTTTCAAAAATTGAAACACCTATAGCTTATAGAACTGAACAGAGACTGGGCCTATAGGATGTG
>BGPT01000063.1:28770-42640 GCA_003297045.1 Symbiodinium sp. clade C Y103
GGGCCATGCTGTTTGGGTGTGGCGAAGCCGCCGTTTTGGAAGGTTAAGGAGCATTGTTGCAACCCCCCGCTCGCCGCCCTAGGGACACATCCCCTGGGGGTCGGCGGCAGGGGGCGTAGCCCTCAAATATATATATATATATATATGAATCTTGCAAGAATCAGAAGACAAGGAACATGAAATGAGACATTCAACAAACAACTTGATGGGACTCGGGGAACAAATGGACCAACCTGACACCTTGGCTCAGCATGGCTCAGCATGTCTCAGCCATGTTGGAATGCCTTGGCTTCGCAGCCCAGCCTTCTAATCGAGCAGCTTCTGCATACAGAGCATGGGCCTGTGCTGCCTCAGGTTGCCCAAACATTTCATGGTTTTTTGCTGGTTGATCATGTTTTTCCCCCATTCAAACAGCAATTCACACTGCAGGCCTCAAAATTCTGGTGCAAGGCTTGTTGGTACCTGGCAGATGCCGACTGAATTCTTTCCACTGAGGGGACCAATCCCAAAAAAGCGTTCTCCACTTGAAAAAAAGACAGTGCTGTTTGAATTTGAATGGGGCCTCTGCTTTTGTTGTTTTCAGTTGACCAGAAAAACATCTCCACTTTTCCTGCCACTGATTGGTTCAAAAACCAAAGATGAAAGCCACGGGGGCACGCTGCTGCGTGGGCTGCCAAGCGTTCTTGATTCTCCACATAGGCGCTCCAAGCCGCGTGGTCAGCATAGGCTCGCGCAGCGGCTTCATACCTGGAAAATACCCTTACCCCATCCCATTCTGCTGGGCTGGTTGATAGTTGTATGGATTGTAAGACCGGGTATACAACCCACTTTAATAACCAACCAACCAACCAACCAACCAGCCAACCAACCAGGGTCTCTTTGTCGATTGGGCAAGAATTTGGGGCACCTTGACTAGACACAACAGTCAGTCTTGCCGGCAGCATCCAACAGTTCATCAACATCTACAGGAAAACATGTGTTGGTTTCACCATCAAATATATGGCTTTCCTGTAGATTTCTCCTCATCCAATTCCGCGAATTCTGCCCACTGGATCCTGGCTGGTTTCACCGAAAAGTGGCGCACCCAGCCCTGTCACCTCTGGCAAAGGCCAATTGCACGGCCTGCGGGTACAGGTCAACAAAGGCGGAAGAAAAGTATGTCACTGTCCGCTGAGAACAGAAATTTACCTCAAAAATATGAGGATTGAAGCAGCAACTGATAGGGGCGTGCAATGTCATGGGACAACCAACAATTCTGAATATGGTTTTGGCCAAGAAAAGGGTTATGTACTCCCTCCAACATGACCATGTTAATGGAGAATATGATGTTCTATTCCATTCGGCATTGGGGGGCACCCCATTGGCCAAACCCAAGTGACATCCGCCAGGGGGCACCTCCGATAAAGTCCGCGCGTGCAGAGCAAGGGCGGCCGAGTGGCCCTGGCGAAAACAAACTCCGATGATCCAACATGGCAGTAGGAAGTCCAGCCTTTTGCGTCGGATATGCTTCATACTTGGATGTTAATATAAATATATATGCATATGTTTTTTTCAAACAAATACAAGATCTTCCAAAATCTTCTAATAAACAGATGGTAACCCTGTTTGATGCGCCTGCAAGCCCAGTCCATCTAGGCCATGAGGACGGAAGTGCCCGGCCAAAGGATTCATCTGGCGATTGACAGGAAACGCTTGGAGCAAGCGAAGTTGGGGGTAAAAAATGGTCAAAACCTTGATTGTGGCTCAAGAATTAGGATGAATTGGGGGAGGGGTACCATTTTGGACCCACAAATTGTAGGGCATCTCTGGTGTTTCATCAATCTCAGACCAGAAAACTTCCGCAGATTGCCTGGTTGTTTGGTGCAATTTACTAGATGCCATTCATTTGGGGCAAACCATTGCGCGCCCAATTCAGAATATGGTTGGCCATATGTGCCATAGTCAAGTCACATGGGATGAATGGGGTGTGGTCATCGCACCATGGGATCCTTACAATGACCATCCGCGAGGTGATTTTGACAAGCGAATGTTGCTTGAATGCTGAAAACCCATGGAGGATGGTGCTTTTCATATTACTCGTCACTTGGGATCATCCAACAAAATATTGCCGAAAATAGAACACGTCTTAAAATCGCCGACCAGTTATACTGCTGAATCTCTCCTGGGTACAGTAGATCCCCATTTCTGGTAGACTCCCCCATTTTCAGCTTGGTGAAACCAATATTTGGGTTTGTCTGAAAATAGGCCCACCCCATTCCATCCACTGATGAACCATCACACTCTCCATACAGCTGCCATAAGTTGTGGGCAAATTGCCCCATGTTCAAGACACACCCAAACATCATCTCAAGTTGATGATATGTCGCGAGAAACATCTCCTTAAAATCATCAAGAATGGTTGGTGTGATTCCCATTGTATCATGTTATAGCAATCTCTGACAGTGTATTCCCACTATCACCATTATGTCCCATGAAATACAATGACATCTCCATTCATGGTGTGTTAACTGTAATCGATATTTACAGATGAAATTCCCAACAAAAACTCATGAAATCCCATTGAGATATGCAATAATCTTCCCATGAAAAGCGCCAAAAACGTGGGTAAATCATCCCATGAAAAACAAACAAAAAAGCAATTCTTGTGTGTAAACGTATATGTATATATATATATACATATGGTAAACACACCTCGAATACTTGGAAACCTGGAAATCATGGGGGCACATATCATCTACACCATCCTGCCTCCTCGTGTCCTGGCCCCTCATCGGGCTTGGCGCGCTCCTGTCATGGGGCAGTTGATCGAGCAAGGTGGGTATATCTATGCGAATGGATGTCATACAGCAAAAAAAAAGTATGGATGTCATGTTTATCGATAAAGTTTACCCTGTTGGATTGAGTAGATTGACGTGAACCTGCTATTGATTCAGTAGATTGAGTACATTGAGTAGATTAATTAGACTGAGCATATAGATTGGTAGGTTGACAGGTTGAAAGGTTGATAGGTAGATAGCTTGATTGATAGATGGATAGATAGGTAGACGGATAGACAGATAGACTGATAGACAAATAGACAAATAGACAAGTAGATAGATTTATTGTACATATACATATGTATATATATATATATTATATATATATACACATACAGTATATGCATATATCTATCAATACAGAAATTGATGAATGAACAAATATAACAAATTGATTAGTGGCCCTTTGACAACCGAATACCTGAGGGTATCTAGGACTTCATTGGGATTACAACTCCCTTTTCCAAGCAGCAGTAGCATTGTTCAAGGGTCTCAAGAATTTGGAGAGGCCATCCCCTCCTATTTCTTGATGGCAATTTTCTTTTCCAACTTTTTGGGGATCCCTGCAGGTTGTAGATTGACCCTGGCCTGCAGAGGGCTTTGCAATAGCGACTTCAAATCAGGTCGGACCTGAATTTGCCCAGACCACAAATGCGGTGTCCATCTTTTGTTCTTGCATTTACTTGTAGGGTTAACCACTATTTCATCACAATTTCAACTGATTTTCGTGAACCTCCCAAAAATAAAAATAAATGGAAAATGGCTCATACCCTCCAGAAATTGCACAATACACCATGGGAAATCCATGGTGTTTCTCTGGGAAAATTATCTATATACAAACGGCTTTTGTTTTCCACATGAAAAAAATACTGGGTCACTATTGATCGAACAAAAATCCCTACTGATCAATGGTTTTCCATATGGCAGTGTCTGCAAATGTGGTACCCCCTTAGAAAAGATGGTCCATCGTCGGTTTCCCGTCATTAAAACTGTTATAGATTGGGGTATACCCTATTTTCCGACACCCCCAAATATCATATTGTTAGTCAGATCCCATTGGATATTCCCATTCAATCCCCATACTTATAGATCATTGTCCCAATAAACATCATGTGGTTGATGATATATTCCAGCAAATATTCAAAAAAGTACACCCAACTTAAATATTCGCAACACATATTCCCAGTGTAAATGCCCATTCTATTCCTCTTAAATCACCAATAAAAAAAAAAACGATGATTTTCCCCACATGTTCCCCATCAAAGCCACCATGAAAAGCCACCCGACATGCCCAACCGGCAAGATCCCAACCGCTTCAGTGCTCGGTGGAGCTAAGAGATCCGCCACCTGGATCTGGTGATTTTTACTGGGGTTGAAGCAAGAAAAATGGTATTTATGTACATATCAATATCTCTATATACACACACAAAAAGATAGGAGTCAGCAGATTCCCACTAAAACAATGATAAATATGGTTGTTTGATTGCATTTTTTGGTGATTACTCAAAAAAACGTGGTTGATATTCGCAAACAAAGATTTCAAATATTATCGAATTTTATGATATTCAATTTTTCTGAAAGTTGGAATCATCCAAGATGCGTGGTTTCTTTGAGGTTAATCGTTTTTGAAGAACAAAACCTTCGAGGTTTTTGGGACTCCGAAATAGCAAATGTGGTGATTCCACCAAAGTCCAAAGATGATTGATCATGTCGAAAAGGTTTTCTCAAATTCAAAGGTTGTTGTTTGGTGATGTTGTCCATTTGGCCCATTTTGTTTTTGCACCAAAAAGCCCAAAGATCACTGAGCTGAGGCCAAGGACTGATAGAGAGGTTCCAGCTGGATATGCTGCACCTTGAGGAGGATACCTGGGAAATCATCAAACATTAGAGCTTTCACCTGGAAATTCCCCGAACCAAATGGAGCTTTAGTTCGCAGGGAAAATCAATCGAACTTGAAATTTGACGGGATTTTCCAGCCGAAAATCCCATGACATGTGCACCATGTGCGCCGCATGGCTCTTGGGATCACAGAGCAGTCTTTTTATCCCTCGCTGCGGCGTCATGGTGTCAGCTCCCATGTGCGACCCAGCCCACAGATCGCCGTGTGCGCTACTGCCCTCTTCCAAATTCACCGGCGTTGGCTTGAAAATCACTTCTGTTCAAATGACTTTCATTGACTTTCCGAACTTGTAAAAAAATGAATAGGGAAATCGATGGCGTAACTTGATAACTTTCATTAACTTTCATCCCAATGATTTTCGGAACTTGAAAAAAAATCCATGGCGTACCGGATCACCCGGGTCCTCCATCAGATCATCAGAGCCCAAGCCAGGCGACTGAGCACGACGAGTTTCGCTCAGAGTCATCTCCCAAAACTTCTGAAAAAATTGGGTCAATCTTTGGTAGTCCACCCAAAAAAATCATCGGTTGCTATGGTGAATTTCCCGTTTTCTTGCAAACAACTCAAGGATGAAACTTGCTGAAACTGCTTATCCATACTTATCCCAGGTTGGGGATGAGAATTGGCGTCAAATCTGCCCAACATCTCCAAGGCACGACACCCGCAGCAGCAGCTGCTGCAGCTGCAACAGCTGACCTCCCTCCATGCAGGCCGTAGCAGCAGCCGAAAGCGTGATGACGTTGGGCCTCGGGATGGGTGGATTGGTTGAAGGGAAAATCTGCAGAAAACCCTGTTTTTTTTTTCCGATGAAATTGATTGGGGCGAATATAGGGGCTTCCTGTAAATTGTCCCTTAAACAAACCAATCCGATAAACATTCATGGTGACTTTACCCGAGGATCATGGGAACATGATGAGGATATCAATGGGGTGATACGAGGTGGTGCCCCAGTTCAGAATCGCAGAGTTGCGAACAAAAATATTACGTCAACTATGTGTGGATATATCGAACTGGTTACTGGGGTTTATAAACCAACTTTGGGGGCACCACCTTGCATACTTGGCTAAGTCAGTTTACAATTAGCTTCACTACAGTTGGAGATGAAAATTATCATGGGTTAAGATGGTGGGAATGGCAACCACACAACTTGTGTCCATAATTTCATAATCTGAAAAATGTCAAATGTGAGCGGAGTTTTCTGGGGATAGAATATGGTTGGTTTAGTTTGTATCCCCTTTCATCCGTCACATTGATTCGTTTCAGTTGCGAGGCCGCCTGATGAATGCTAAGGCATGGGCAAGTGCTGGGCCTCCTCCATCCTAGGCATCGCTGGTTCTGGGTTGATTAGTTTGACCAATACCCACATGAGATTCATGAGATCATGAAAAATAGCCCCTAGCCCATCCACTTACACTGGTTGTTAAATCGGTATCCGTATGAAATTGATTTTGTTTTATGATTGTCCCCTATAAACCAGGTAGTACAAACCACTACATGAACTAATCAACAGGTGTATTCACCAATCAACTGAATCAACCATTGTTTATCAAGCCGCATATGTTCAATACTTAAAGTCCCATAAAATCTAGCTGAATCATAATGATATATAATAGTTCACTAACCTGAAAATAGTTGAAATGGCCATTCATTCGGATGATTCCCCTTACCATCAATCCACTGGCCTCACAGGGAGGCCATGAAAATCCAACTGCATCCCATAATCATCCCATATTTATGGTCATTTATGGCCACATTTGATGGTTAAATCCCATTAAACTGGTTTTGTGCCAAGCATCTGGGACAGGAACTGTAGCGCTTGCTCCCACTGACGTCGTCGTTGCAATGCACTGAGACAGGCCGTGTGTGTCACAACATCCGGCTGAGTGTTGTAGGACCTGAGGAAAGATGCAGCGGATTTAAAGTTTAGGCGTTTTCAGCAACCCACGAATTACTCAAATGGATAGAAAAGTTGGAAAACAATTAAGTAGAGATCATCAAATGTCGTAAACATGTTTTCATCTATTCTTTAATTCCAAAGAATGTCATTGAAATTATCTTGCCGTCACATCGATATTCCCCGGGCGCCCAGGCGCATATCTTTCAAAAGCGCCAGTGCCAGGATCCATTGGGAGCTCGTCTCGCATGCAGTGATGGCTGCGTTCCACACAAGCCGATCCGGGCGCCCCTCAGATCGACGACTCTTCTGAGCCAACATCAAATTGGGAGGGCTTAAGCCACCAGAAATCGTGAGTGGCCAGTGCCCCATCAAAAACGCACAAAAACCAGCCGAAGTCATGGCAAGGATCCGCAGCTTGTAGCATATCTCGAAGCAGGGCCAGTGAAATCTCCCACTGCCCCCCTTTTTGGCCACACGCGCTGATCGCCGCTGAGCCGCTGATATCGTTAAGCTGCACCTCTGAAAACAAGCACATGGGTGGCTCGGAAATGTGGCAAGTAGCACCAAAAAATGGCAGTTTGATGGGGAAATGATATTTTTATCACCGGATTTTTGGGGGTACCCTATTTTTGATCAAACCGACGTCATGCAGCCCAAAGGCTTGCCCTGAAGACATGTCACATCTATAGTTTCCCTGATCTGACGCAAATAGTTCGCAAAACCGAGGTTCACCTTCATCTTGCACATCAATGAGAGCAGCTCTAGCACTGCTTGCCATTCGCTATCTGGCAGTCTTGCTAGTTTCAACACTGCTTTGTCTGGAAATAGGGTACCCACAATTCTATTGTTTTATCATCATGTTCCCCACAAAAATTGCTAGGTTGCCATTATCAAATGGCCCACCCTTCATTTTCGCTCTTTCAACTGGTCATTTTGTGCGTGTACCGGTATATCGGTATATCACATTTTGAGACAAACCCACATGCACGGTACCAAATCTTTGAGTTGCAAGAGGGCAAAGATAAACCAGCCTCGTTCGCAGGCACTGATGGCAGCTCCAAAGCTCACTGCATCTTGAAGAAGCCTGCGCCTGCGAACAAAACAAAAACCTTAGGATACACTTTTGGGTGTGGTCACCACTATCTATAAAAATTGGGGACCTATGACACAAGCATATGACATATGCCCCATGTTGTTCAGTGTTTCCAAACCCATGGCACACCTTCCCCAGCTCCTGGACCCGCCTCGGCATCTCAAAAAGGAGGTCCACAGCACATTCCCAACTCACGCCACGATAAGCGTCGATGGCTGCATTGAAACCTTGGATCGCTTGCATTGAAACCTTGGATCGCTTGGATCCCTTGGATCGTGTCACGCTATTCCAGGCAACGCAAAAAAAAAAAACTGAGATCTCCTTTGAAACCAAGCGGCTTACTTGGTCGGGAGTCAATCCTGAGAGGTGAATCAAGTCGAGTCGGAAAATGATGGAAAATGTGCACAGTCCAAGGATCTGGTACCCAAACATTCCAAGGGTTAAAATGATGGTTTCCCCCTAAAATTGCGATTCTGAGGTATACGATGCTCCATGTTTGGACAAACCAGGACAATCCATGACAAGCCCATCACTAGGCCTTGATCCATTCAGCCCCAGCGTCGCTTCAGGGGCATGGCATACAACAAATCCAGTGAAAGGTGCCAATAGCCAGCAGAAGCACAAGACGTCGCGGCTGAACTGTAGCTGATTTGGTTCGGCACGATCTGCAACTTTACCATCTCGTCCTGGCCATGGCCAATCTTCGCACCCGAAAACCCAACGCGGGGTTGGTTGCTTCGTTTGGCCGAGGATTGCATTCCTGCATTTATGGCAAATCATCCATTAACGTACCATTCAGTTCGGTTTAGCCACAGAACGGTAAATCATTTGAACCATACCCATCCGACCACCATGAATTTGGCTTCAAATCGCCATATTTCTTGCCGAATCTCCCATCTTTGATGCTGAAGTCCAACCATTTTTCGGGGGTGCAGTCACCGTTCTTCATGGCTAACCAACCCATTTTTCCCGGAAAATGTAATCATTCTTCCTAGTTAAATCAGCACGCTTCCACGATGAAATCAACATGAAGCACCCGGAAATGTCATCAAAAGTCCTCCCCAAAAATCGGTGAAATAGGGTGAAATCAGCCTTTTTTTCATGGTAAATTTGGTAAATCCTCGGGAAATCATGGTTTTGTTTTGGAAAAAATCCTGAGGCAGCCACCAACAGCTTCAGTGACAGTTGCCAATCGGCATCACAGGCAGAAATCACTGCGGTGAAGTGAAAGACGTTGACTTCCAACCTCTCCTGGTGATGGTGTCCCTTTTTGGGTCACCCACCACAAGGGACCAACTTAGATGGCACATCTTTCAACAGCCGTTGAAACATTAGGATTTGACCGACAAAGTCGGAGATTTGGTGATGAACTTTTCTGGAATTCCCCCGTGTTTCATAATATGTTGTCAGGAAATCATCATGATTAATGGGAGATGGTGTACCAAATCATCGCTGTTCAGAAGGATCAGTCAGGATTTGTACCTCCAGAGGAAACTGGCCTAGAGTACCGTTTTCGCGGACTATGGAGGTTACTGACTGGTTTGCCAACTGGCTCATATCAAGGTATCCTACCCTGACGGTATCTAAGATCAGGGAAGTTCCTATGTTTTCTGGGAAACTGATACAAAAATGGAAAATCATCGCTAAATGGTCAAGTAGGTTCCCGAGCCTGGTCATTGTTCGGATCCGAAACCATCGAACTTGGGAGAATTAATGCCAAACTAGTGGTACATTGTCTTTTCTTCGAGCCATACGCATTTCTAAAAAGTCAATAATAACAACTATCTTTAGTGGCAATTCTTAGCTCCAAGAGGCATCAGCAGCATACTCAGATGAACTATATTGCAAGGCCAGTCACTTTGCACTGTATCCATTGTCATCCATTTCCAAGGTGTCGATGATTTCCAGTTCATCGAACTTCCCAAATGTGGGTATACAAAAATGCCCATCATGGCGAAAATGATTTTCTAAAACCATCCAATCGAGTCTTGCGGCGCCAACCTTTTCAGAGAATGCAGCGTCAAAACCATCAAATTTGATCAAATTTGCCAGGGTTTTTTCCATAGTTCTGCAGACAAAGCTGTGGTTGTTCCATGGTTTTGCCGCTGCCCCATCCTTCATCATCTCGTGCAGAACTTGACCTGCCACTCCAAGCCATCCCCTCTGGGCCAGAGCCGTCAAGACCACGGTGGCGGGTTTCGGGGTGGTCCTCCATCTCTCCTGGGTGCGATCTTCTGAGATATCTGGAAGACTCGGACTCGTTCTTCTTTCTTGGTGTTGCTTTCCTATATTTGGAGACCTTGGCCAACAAAATACCATCCAGAAAGCATCACATGCATTGCTTTATCTCCACCCTTCGGGTGCCAAGTCGCGAGCTCTGGGGCCAAAGCTTTCTGCACCTGACCATCCTCTGGATGAGGGCCCAGTCGCAGGATGCGCCGGACTTCCGGCGTCGCTGCACTGCGCATCCTCACAGCCCACTTTTTGGGGTCCGAAAATCGGGTGTACAATGATAGTATAGCTCAAAACTCCAATTTTCACCAGGAAAATCAGGTGTTAAACAAACTCATGGCATGTGAAGGTCTGACAAGTAACTACTTAATTCACTTAACCATCTAAATCTACTTTGATGATGGATGACCATCCTGTGTAAGAATGGATGGCTCAGAATGGATGGTTTTAAGAACTCAAAAGCTGCAAATGTGGACCTAAGCAGCCGCACCTTCATGATGCACAATCGCCACCATGCACAAACAACGCACTCCCAAAGATGACTCGCAGCGATGTACTGTGGCAATGGCCGATACGTGTTGCTGTGTGACCATTCTTGTACTAGTGACAATGAAACCAACTGATCGAACTGCAAGCCTTGAGCCAAGCTCCAGACTACAGATGGTTAAAGCAGGTTGGTTCAGTGGCATTTGGTTTGCGACACTTTGGCACTTGAGTCTGATCGCAGGGGCACTGGGCCGTTGAAGGATGACCCTTCCCAGCCTGCAACATGAGCAGTGGCTGCTCAAACTGAAAAACGGCTGGTTGATGATTGTAACGGGCTTTGTCAGGATCCGTATCTATTGGAGAGGTATTCATCATCCATGAACAGGGAAATCTCTATGAATCACTGATTGTTGGACCCATCTGCCGATCTGCAAATCCACGCGCCTGCGGTCGAGGCTCCAAATGGTTCATGTTGGTGAAGACCCCCTGCAGGGCTGTCTTGCCACTTCCCCCAGCTGGCGCTCAAAATTGGGCACCCATGAATTCCCCGAAAAGATCTGGTCCAACGTGGGGAGTTCATCATGTTTTTCGGTGTTAAGTTTTCTGCTGTTTCTGGAATTACATGGCATGGATAGGAAGTCTAAAAATCCTCCACGTATTTCGAGGATTTGATATCACTTTAGTCTATACATACATACATTACATTGCATTTCATTACATTACATTTCATTACATTACCTTACCTTACCTTACGTTACCTTACGTTACATTACATACATTACATATAGATATATAATTATATATTATATAGTTATACAGTACATATCCAATTTATAGAGTCCAATCCCCACATCACTCAGGTCATCCCTCGAGCTGCGGGGAATCTCAGGCCCCGTGCCAAGCCAGGACCACGCTGCGAGGCATCCGCGGGGCCCGGAAGACTTCGGGGCTCCGGGAAGTCGGCCAGGACTGCGCGTGCGGGGGGATGGCTACCCCCAAGGACTTGGCAGAAGATGTGGGATTCCAATCCCCAAAAGATCCCAAAAGGCTGGTTGATGGGGGTTTCCAGAAATTGTAGTGGAACAGAATGGAATAGAACTAAGAACAAAGATCTTTCACTTTTCTCCTTTTAAAGATCTGACAAGCACTTTGGCTCTGCAGTCTATCTCAGCACCTGGTAGCTGGCCCTCTTGGCCGGGCTACCAGTGACAGCCTCTTGAATTGCTCACGTCGTTTTTTCCGGAGAGAACGCATTCTCTTGTATTTATCCCCAAGAGTTTCATGCTTGTTGAAATCAGAAGAACGAGTCTTGGTTGGTACATCCCTACTGATTACACCAAAATGTCTTCGGCCAAATGCACAAGAGAATGCTCTCAGCTCGTATTTTCAGACCCCCCTTCATCTCTCATCTGAATCCGCTGATCGTCCAGTGGCGCAATGCATCCTGATGCCAAGCAGTCTTGGCTGGACATCCAGAAACAGCTGCGAAACTGGCTAGCTGACTAGCTTGGCAAGTGTCTTCAACGCTCAAGCCGCTTGAAGTTGAATTTGAACAGCTGAAACATGCTGAAACAAGGACCGTGCCCCTGAGTCGCAGACCGTCAAGGACCAAGATGCAAAGCCAGGAGACGGCGGTCAAAGCCAAAAGGAGCATTCCTGCAGAGGGGATGGAGTGGGTACCCATCAACACCTAATGGACATGGTCCTCAGCTGGGAATCCGAACATGAGATAGTTCTCCTCTTTTCTAGTAATCAATGGATGTTCATTTCGGAATGGGTCAGGAACCAAGGATTCCTCCCATCAACATGGCCATTTCCATCTCTGACCAAGCCCAGTCCTCTGACTTCTGGAAGCTCTTTGAGAGGTATGGCGATGAAGAACTGGATGGCATAGCCCAGACTTTGCCAAAGTTTGTAGTTCGCCATGGCAGGCACCAGCGCCCCAGATCCGGCATAGAAGCTCTGTAGAGTCATCGGTGGTCCAGACTCAAAAAACGAGTCCCCAACAGCAAAGATGGCCGCCAATGCAAAGACAAAGATGATATCCACGGCCTTGGGTGTCGTCATCATTTTCCAATCCTTACTGCCCTGCGGCAGCTGATAGTTGCTGGGAGCCTTCCACAGGAGCTTCAGCACCAGGAACAACGCCACCAAGAGGGCAGCCAGAAAAAAGACCAGGCGCCTGGACAGCCTTCCCGTGGAGATCAGTCGCCCCCAGGTGGCTGAGGACACGGCATTGACGCCGAAAAAGGTGGCGATCACAAAGCCGGTGAAGGCAGAGCCAGCCACGGGACAGGTGAGGTCCGTCTGAAAATCACCCAGGAAGAAGGCCAAGGTCATGCCATTGGTCAACATCAAAGGAATCATCAGGGCCATCCTGGCATCGGTGAATGCCAGCCGGCTGGTATCCAGCAGGCTTGGATGCTTGTCGTCCGCACCCTCCACGCTCGGCATCGGAATGAAGAGAAAGGCACCCAATAAGGAGACAATGCCCAAGGTCACAAAAAGGACATCTCGGGCCCAGGCCAATTCGCCAAGGGACAACAAAATCACTGAGGCCAGAATGTTGCCAAACATCCCCGCAAACTGATAAATAGAGAAAAACAAGCTGTTGTAGCCTGACCAGCGATCGGTGCAAGAAGTAGACTGGATGAAGTCAGCTGAGCTAAGCTAACTAATGGAAAAATTAGTTTATATGGTATAATGTATGCCTTCTAAGATTCAACAGAGATACTGGCAGCTTGAGAAGAACCAAATTCATTTACAGCAATCGTGATGATAATAAAAACAATAGCAACAATAAAATTGATAACAATAATCTGTTTCATCATTCTTATTGATGATTGTGTCTTTCGAAATACCCATACTCGCAACTATAATGAGAATTATAGTCATATATAAAATAATGTACTGCAACTGTCGAAGAGAAAGGTAATTCACCATTACTTTTGTAGGACTTTACCAACTTCTACGTTTTGGGGGCTGCTGTAAAGCCATATGGTGTGTCTGAAAATGAGGTGTATCCAAAAAATGGTTAGTTCAACAGGGAGAATGGTGATGAAGTATGGGATTTTGGGGTTCCCGATTTTCAGTCAGACTATCACTATAGGGAACTTGTCTGGACAACCCATCTGGAAACATCTGTATATATATATATATATGTACATATATATATATACGCGCAACGCCTGGGCTTTGCCCAGGCGTTGCAGCGTATAATAGGTTTCCCATTCCCAAACACATGTTGATGCAACTATACATTCANCCAGGCGTTGCAGCGTATAATAGGTTTCCCATTCCCAAACACATGTTGATGCAACTATACATTCAATGAAGAAGATCAACAGGGGTATTTAGGAATATAAATTCCCACCCCCGTTAAACTTTACATTCAATTGGGAAGATCAACAAGGGTATTTAGGAATATAAATTCCCACCCCCGTTAA
>BGPT01000063.1:43225-70717 GCA_003297045.1 Symbiodinium sp. clade C Y103
GGTATTTAGGAATATAAATTCCCACCCCCGTTAAACTTTACATTCACTTGATGATGATGATGATGATGATGATGATGATGATGATGATGATGATGATGATGACGATGACGATGATGATGATGACGATGACGATGACGATGATGATGATGATGATGATGATGATGATGATGATGATGATGATGATGATGATGATGATGATGATTCTGAGTCCCGTTGTCGTTGCAGTTCCGGGCAANTGATGATGATGATGATGATGATGATGATGATTCTGAGTCCCGTTGTCGTTGCAGTTCCGGGCAAAGCCCAGGCATTTGCCGTATATATATATATATACATACATCGTAAACTATAGTTTTTCCCCTATTTCTTCACTATGGTAACATAAAATCATCTAAACTCCACAAGACCCCAAAGCCCATCTAAAATCCCATATTTTTGGGGGTTGCTGTAAAACCACATAAAGTCCATATAAAATCCATCCAACTCCAACCATCACCAACCAAGGCACTGGTGGTCCACTTCTCTGTGGGCTCTTGGAGGAGCTTGGCGGCTGCAGCAGCACTTCGCCCCACGTAGGTGTTTTGGGCCGTCCACAGCAATGGGGCGGCCACACCCACCAGGACGTTGAAAGTGACTGGCACCTGGGAATCCAAACCACTTCAAACCACGTTCTTTTGGTCGTGTGCGGGGGTGTTAAATATATAATGTATATGTAAATGTGTAGAATACGTACATACATGTGTGTATACTGTGTATATATATATATACATGTAGGATGGTAGGATTGTTCGAAATTCTTGTGTTTTCAAGCTATACATACAGTAGATAGATGGGAAAATAGATGTCTATAGGGTCAAGCAGTCATATGCTTTGTCGGTTTCATTTCGTCGGTTTTGCATTAGATGATGGATGGCCTCCTTCTCAGGCTCTCCTTTCAAATGACTGCGAGAATGGGGACAAAAAAACAGCAAAGTTTCATCAGCAATTACGCACCGAAACATGAGATAGCCTTTGGTATTTTAGCATAGCCATGGAATGGCGACCATGCGTAGATGGCCCATTAAACATTGCCATGTTTCATCATTTTCCATGGATATCAGATTACCAGAGAGTAAACATTGCCGAGTACTGAACTGAACTAGGCACAGCCCACATCGGCGACGGCTCGGCAGGCACCACAAGCAAGTTTGAGAGGGCCTAGATATCGCCAGCCCGGATGTGCCCGCAAACCATTTTTGTCCCAGGGTCAAACTATTGTCAAACTTAGAGATATATCCAAAAACAGTCTCGAAGCCAGACTTGTTTGATCGATCGTTCACTTCCGTTTTCAATGTATTCAGTCTTTTCAAGCATATCCAAATAACCTGAAATAAACATGTCTGCACAGAGACACAAATGGATGCATGCGAGTTTCTTATCTGGTCTACATTAATATCCTCTGACTGTTCTCCCCAGATCAGGATGCTCGCTTCACTTTGGCTCCGCCTTTTTTGGCCAGGGTGATCTACAGTATATAAACTGACCACGAAAATCAAACGACTCAAAAAGACCCCCTCTTTTTCTAAGAAAGGCCCATATGGAGGTTTCCTAAAATAGGGGTACCCCTAAATCATCCATTTTAATAGGGTTTTCCCTTATATATCATCCATTTTTGGGTACCCCCATTTTAGGAAACCCCCATATGTCTTGGCTGGCAAGCCACCATCGCTGCATAGACGGCCGAGCAAACCAACAGCAGCAGTTGCATTCCCATGATCCGTTCCAGGTGGGAAAGTACTGGTGGCGCAATCAAACAAAGGACAGAAAAGGTCCCGTACCTTAGAAGATGAGAGCACAAACAACTGCAACTGTCCCAACTGCGCACCAAGCCTGGTTGACAGGATCTGACACGGTTGAGGCCGCTTTCCTCCCGTAACAATTTACAATCCCACTTGCAGTCCTTTTCCACCCCATGTACAGCCAGTTCTTCATGGAATATGCTGTACAAATTTTACAAACCCTCCAATCACAGTTATAAGTTATAAGAATGTCATTGGATTGGTTTTAAGGGAACATTTAGGGTTGAAACCCCTACAGTTGATGGGAAAAGGCATGGTTTCAGCAGTAGATTTTCCCTGACATCATCCCTATGGAAATGTTCCCCCGCCTAACCATGTCTCCAACCAAATGGTTCGAAAATTGACTCCCGTCAACCATAGACGCCTTTTTTCCGACAAAAATAGAGGGGTTACTCCAAGAATTGCCATAGACGCCGTTGATTTTTTCAGTGGTGCCCCTACCCATTGTGGATGAGTCATCCCCGTGATCCCACTCAGATAATCCCTGCTGATGGTGACATCCTATTATTGTACCTTCCTGGATTACCCAAAAATCATGAATGACCCAATGTCCTAATCATATCCCATGAAATACATTCCATGAAAATGTCATGTTCCATTTATATCCCAGCATTTCCCATGAGGTTAGTTCGATGATGTTTAATGCATGAGCACGCGTCAAAATCCTTTACATCTCAGTAGTTGCTATCATCGGTTATCACTTTTGGGGTGGGCCCAGTGTTTTGTGTCATTATCGCTTTTGGGGGGCCGTATCGCTTTACAGTGTTTTGTGCACATCTCTGACAAAAAACTCCTGCGATACTAAAGTGGTCGTCAACCATTTTCACCGTGACTCTTTTTTCTATCTATGACTTGCGGTTGCCATCCTATCCAGAGGGTATTCCAATCTTTTTAGTGTGGTTGTAAATCCCATAAAAAGTGTTATCATTAAGTCATTATAATTAAGTTACATCCCTATATTATAAGCCCATTAGATTAGAATCAAAATCCAATTCTATCCGAATCTCATCTCCCCCAGCCTGTTTCCCACCACATCCGAGCCACAAACATGCCAAGTTCAGCTCACCCAGCTCCGCATTCAGCGAGCTCTGCAAGCCCTGTGCAGCCTGGAAACCTCCGAAAACCCCCAGGAAAGCAAAGCTTAGGAGCCTCGGAAGGAACAAGGGAGGCACTGGAAGCACAAACCTAGGAGATTGAAGTCATGGTATCTCTAATGTTGAATGATATATCTAATGTCAAGAAAGTTGACACAAACAACGGCTTTGGCAACCAGGTGGTCTGGCTTTGTTCCTATAGGTTTTCTCTTTTCCTTATAGGCATCCTCCCTCTTGGAACTTCCCTTACCCGTGTTCAAAGTCTAAATTAGAGATGCATTTGATCTAATGAATCGAAGAATTCCACCAGTGGCACATGTAAGGGGGCCCTGAATGGTTCTTTAAAAAATGCCACAACCTTGATAACGTTGGCCTCAATCTCAGGTTCTCAGCAAGTCATTCGATTTTAATCCTGATGAATATCTTACAGTAGAGCAGGATGTAGGTAGGGGAGCTGCAAGATTGCTCAGTTCTTCCAAAGATCCAATTTGGGTATGAGTCAAAACTCTGTTACCTGAAGACTAAAATAGCTAGTACAGTTAGATGTTCATCCCAAAAATAGGTATAATGGACTTTGATCCATTCGCAAAGGCTTTCCCGACGATGTTGGGAACCAAGCCACCGAACTCCTTTTCGGTAAGCGGATTCATCCGTGGCCGCCATTCCAGCGCGTTCCGGTTGGCGCTGGCGTTTCGGCTCAAGATTCCAAATGCTTGGACCCGGACGTGGCGAGGGGCAGCGAAAGATATGAAATGGGGGTACCCCAAAATGGACGGTTTATAGCAATGAAATGGATTAAAATGGATGATTTGGAGGTACCCTCATTCAGGAAACCTGCATCCCAAACAAACTCTGCGCATCATCCAAAGCCAAAAGCACAGACTGACAACTTGAATGCACGTTCAGCTGCCTGACTCCAAGCTCTCCTCCTGCAGAAAACTCCCACCATCCAAGTTTGAATTGAAGTCATGATATCCAGACAAAAAAATAAAACAATGATCTAAGTGCATCATACAGCCGGTCTCCTCTTGAACAGGTCGTGTCATCTCAGCACGACCTGAAATGGCTTCTTGGAGCTTCAACGAGTCTCAAACTTCCAGAAAGTAGATCCATATTAGATCCATGAATGACTCCCCGGAGCCTGCAGATTGGAAGAGTTTCTCCACATTGCTCATGCCGCCCTGCCAAGTTGGGGCCACTGTCACGACACATTGCCATCACAAGGAAACAAATGTCACCACTGCCTGCGCCTCGGCGTTGAAAGGCCTTGAAGAGAGGGTTTCACATTGAAAACTTCCTGGATATCCATTTATTTCTATATTATGAGTATGGCTCAAGATTGTGGTATCCATTCGGAGGTATCGAAGTGATCTTGCCATCTTAGAGGCTTCTGTAACCTATAATCATTTTGAGCCATGCCCATTTTTAGGGCGCCCGGCGGTGTTTGCGGGATGCCCGGCGGACCTTTGATGTGAAAGAGCTCAAATCTGAGGTGGGTGTGCTCACATCAAGGTTTTGAAATGCTAGGCACAGAAAGGGTTGGCCAAAAAGAAGCATCAAAATTGGTAGTCAGAAGGAACAACTAGGCCGAATGATTACTTGATATGGATGTAACCAATGAAAACCCCAGAAGTTCTCCTCCTGGTTTTGGCTCTGTCTGAAAATTCAGAACCCCTTAACTAGTGATTTATCGTCGGTTTCCCCGTTGTAAAGGTCATGTATTGGGGGTATACGGTATACCAGTGTACCCCATTTTCAGACAGACCCATGTGCACCAGCAAGTCTGGGTCGAGGACTTTGCACTGAGTTGAGACCAAACATCCCTGGCGGAGCCTGGCAAATGATTCGGCTGTCGTGCTGCTTAGCTCCCTGATCCATAGAGAACTTCCAGGGATTCAGCTGAACATCCAATAACATGATCAACCATCAGGATCTGAAAATAGGCGATCCCCAAATCTACTGGTAAACCTCATAGTTATTCCCCATCAAAGTTGCTATTTTATGGGTACTGTATCCCCCCATTTTCAGACATACCCAAACATGTTGAACATCTGAAGTGACCAAAGATCCAGCAGGGCGTTTTCTTACTCAAAACCGCGCCTGCAAAGCTGGACCTGCCAAGGAGAGGCTGGAACCAATACGGGTTTGTCTGAACATCTGGAATACACCCCAAATTGACGGTCGTATCAACGGAAAAAAAAACAGATGAACTGCTAAACCATCATTAAACTTTGAGGGGAGTATTTTCAGACAAACCCATGTATCTATCCAAAACATCAACAGAAAAGTTGGGCATCCCAAACATTCACAGAATCGCTTGATCTATGTGGTATGTCGGGATCTTCTCCCAGCCTCCTGTCCGCGAAGCATCTGCTGGCCTGCCGATGTCTTTCTGCACTTGCAGCTTTAGTACCATTTTAAGCTATCAAAAACTTCCGCAAAAACTTCAAGTCATCCAAAATTCAACTGGGCAAAATTCAATGAGTCACCAACTTGGCCATACATTTGGGACACAGTAGTTACTCTACTCCAATGCCCCTGAAAAAAGGCTGATGTCTTTGTCACGGAGAATTCGCCTGAGGGAAGCAGTTTGGCCTCGGCACGGGGCGAAAATGTCGCTGGGAAGCATCTGAGGGGAAGCTTACCAGCCACTTACCAGCTGAAACTTTGCACGAAGTTCTTTTTCCCATGGCTTTGTAAAAATGAACTATAGCCAATGCAGCTTATTAAAGATCCATATTTACAAGTATTTCTGCAGCTGAACATCCATAGAACATCATAAATCTATAACTCCCAACATCAACCATGTTGCTGTTCACCGCGGGAGGATGGCTTCGAGTCATGTTCCTAGTCATGTTCTAGTTGGTATGATGTTGAATCTTCTTTTCGGAGACATTTCGCTTCGAACAGCCTCCGTTGGGGTTGATTTGCCAAAGATGAGGATTCTCCACTGGAAATACTGCGAAAAGCTTCTTGAAAATCTGGCAAACATATCTAAAGTGACATCGAGGGAGCTTTTCGCTCTGCTTCACAACGACAAATCGACAAAGCTATCCAACGAATCAAAGCAGCACTGCTTCCCCTCACCAGTTCATCAAGGCCAGAAACAACTAAAAATCACCAAAATCAACAGGTAGATCATCAAAATATGTAGATCAACAAACATTTTGGTACATCCCCCAGCTCCTCTGATCTGCGCGACCCCAACTCTCAGCTTGAGTGCTCTCCAAGCTCTCCGGTTGCGCAGATGGTGCAGATGGTTTGGAAGGCGTTGCGACCTGGTGGGGCAGTGTTAAAAAATGGGTTGTAATAAGGATATAACTTATAACAAATCTATATTTCTATATTTACGTATCAATGGATAGTTATCCCAAAAAATCACCCAGTATGATCCATGGGCTGACCAATTATAGATTATAAATATCCATGACATACGGTGCATCAAGCGATGGGATTTACAACCAGAAATAAGTACCATTTGGGGATGGTTGGAATCCCACCCATAAAATTATGATCATTTTGTGGATGGTAGAAATGCCATTGGGTTTTACTCACATTACTGAAAATAGGAGTAGACATTTCGCAAGGAGCGTCTTCAACATGGGTTTGAACCGGCGTGAAAACAAACCCATTTTGTTTCAATACAGTACTGAAGAGTTGTTCGGGAAACGGAATTCAGCTCGATTGAGAGTCGTCTCTTGTCAGGCAAAACACATTCATTCCCAATATTCCCACTCTAAGTCTTGGACTGTTGCTTGGAATGGTGGAGGGTGTTGTGGAGGCTGTTGTGGTGGCTGTTGCGGAGGTTGTGAGATCTGTCTAGCGGGTGGCTGGGTGGGCTGTGCTTGTGGTGCCATCTGTGGTGGCTGCGTGACTGGGTGTGGTTTCTCTTGTGGCGGCTGCTGCGGGGGCTGCTGAGGAGGCTGCTGCGGTGGCTGTTGCGGTGGCTGTTGCGGTGGAAGTGTTGGCCTGGCAGATGGCTGAGATCAAAAGAAGGCATTCCTGCTAAGTTGGTTTGTACAGTAAGTAGGTACGGCTAGTTAAGACTCTGGTAGATACATCTATAGTTTACAGTGAGTGGGGGTTATAAATCAACTATCTGAGGGGGCACCATCTTGAATATAGAGATTGATCCGTCAACTAAATGCTTTCAACACAGCTCTTGGAAGAAAGACTGACAACACGTATGCAACAGAGACACTCGAGCGACTTCAAACACGCCAGCTGCACGGTGGAGCTAGTGATGGATGTGGTGGCTGCACTGGAGGCTGCATAGGTGGCTGCATGGGCGGCTGCTTGGGAGGTTGTGCCGGTGGTTGGACGGGCCGTTCAGGAGGCTGCACCGGCGGTTGTGCTGGTGGTTGTGCTGGCTGCGGCCTTGCGGCAGTTGGTGCAGCTGTGGCTGGGGGAGCTGTGGTTGGTGCAGCTGGTGCAGCTGGTGCAGCTGGTGCAGCTGGTGCAGCTGGTGGGGCGGTGGTTGGAGCTGCTGTCGCTGGAGGTTGGGTGGGCGCCTGCATGGGTGGCCGGGTGGGCGGCTGTCGCTGTGGCGGCATGGATGGAGGCTGGGAGGGAGGCTGTAGCGGAACTCCAGCTTTGCTGGCCACCTGATCCGAGGCCGAACTATTGAGTTGTACACGAGACTCTCAGTCAGGAGATTCTCTGAGGCAAATGCTGCTGCTTCTGGAGCTTGGGAGGGCGCCGCCTGTTGTGATATCAACAAGCAACTTGCACGCCAACCAAAGCTTGCGTATGGGTGGAAATGGGGTATAGTAACGTACCTCAAAATGGGATGGTCCAGAGAAATTCTACAAATCTGGTTGCCAGTCTCTTGAAACATGATCTGTGCCCACGTCTTGCTCTTACGCAGCTCGACATGAAGCTGTCCCAAGCATGCTGCAAATCGCTCCTGAGGTCCAGGGTTTGCAGGTGCTTTATCCTGCACAGACCTGACACCAAGTTGCAATGCGCGAAAAGACAACTGGTGGAAGGATCTTTCTTACAGCAAATCAACATAGGGATTCTATGACATCTTTTTTACCATCAAAACACTGGGGTTTCCATGGTCCTCCAGAGACATAGAGGCTTGCAATTGTCAACCACCCAACATACGGGGTATGTTCATCCAACCACTTCCCATAGTGAATTTTGATCATCCAGTTTAACCACAATCAACAAGGGTTCTGGTCACTGCTAATCTGAGATTTGCTATTCCCCAAATGGTGGATAAACGAACGGGGAGCCAAAAAAAATCATCTTCAGCAAATCCGGGTCATGTTTGTGGAATCTTCATGGTGCACAACCCGTGGCGCCTGGTTGCAGCTCCCCTATCTGGTAGCTCCTCTTCTTTCACTTCAATTTCTTCATTCTCCCAGCTGTCGGGAAGAGCCTATCCCGCAGATCAAAAAGATTGTTCATCACCCCGGACAAAAAATCAATCCAGCGTCGAAAAAGGCTTATTTTTTTGGGAAATACCTCCAGCTGTTCCAGCCTTTTTGAGGCGGAACCCAACAAAAAATCGCCAGTTTTTGATGCCAAAAATCTCCAATGCCTCTTTCGCTTGGGCGACTTGGGAACCTGGGACTCCAGGGCGGTTGTGGGCCATGGTGATGAACCCAACCCAAGTCCCCAAGTTCGTGGTCAATTTGTTTGGTTGGAACCCTGCAAAATATGAGGAAATTCCAACCTGACAATTTCGAGGAACCCCTCCTCCCAAGATCCAGTCTTTGATCATCATTTTCCGCATGGAACATGTAGTCTTGGGGTATACTCCATTTCCAGACACACCCTGGTTTCAGTTTGCAAAAATGACTCTTGCCTTCTATTTGCATCTAATCTGGTATCCCAAGTTTGACTCATGGCCAAGCGAGGTTGTACCATGTTGTACCATCTAGACATTGGTTGTGACTATGGTTCCAAACCGATTACACCCCCTGAATTTAATGTGAAACTTCAAAATGGATTCTGGGAGATGAGATTCCATGAATTTCCATGATATTTCTGTTGGGTATGGCCATGTTTTTAGGTTCCATGTGAAATTTTGAGGGTGTACAGTGTACTCATCAGGATGGTTCTTCACTTGAGACAAAGTGGCCGCTTTCCGGCTCCGCGTCGTAACGGCCGTTAACCGCTTCCTTGCTCTTCCCCTCAGCAGTGATGCATCACAAGTGATGCGCTCCAGTACGCAGAAAGCCATGGAAATCCATTTTACCTGAGAAATCATCTACAGGTAGCGCATATTCAAATTCTAATTTTACTGGAGGGCTTCAAACAAGATTCCTGCACGACCTGCGGAGCTTCCCCTCGTATCTTCATTTGAACACTCGGAAATCATCCAGGTTGCCTTGGATTCTCTGGTAATCCCCACCTTTCCAGAGTCTCTGCCATCTTTGCCAGAGTCCTTGGATTTTCCTTTCCAGCCATCCTTTTTGCCCTGGCGGACCATTGGTGGTGCACTGGTGAGGTCGAATGTGCAACTGGCAACCTCCCAGGTGGAATCACATGTTGTTCATCTTTTCACGCGTCGTGCATCTGGCCTTCTCGTCTTTCCAGTTGTAGTAGCTGTCCTTTCCTTTTCCATCCTTACTTCCTTTCGTCTCCTGCACTCCCATCCGTTTCTGTCGAAAGAAAGGCTTTTTAGTTCACCTGCAGAACTTTGAATTGGGACCCAACCCTTTCTCATTTCCAATATTGAATTATGTCAAAATCCCAAGTAAACCAGTTGGGTAAATCTCTCCAGTCCAAACCACCGACCAATCTTCATTAGAGGTTGTACTTGTAGTTTGTAGTCTCACGTTTGAAGTTTTCTACTTGTACCCACCATTTGTGCAACCCTTACAACGGTTGCAACCTCCACATTTTTTTGCACCACCAGAGATGAACTGTGCATGACATCAAATGCTCCTCCCAATGGTAGTTGTCTTTTCCATGCCATGCCCAGCTTCCTCAGGACATCACGTTCTGCAACGCACAGATGGTGAAATCATCTGCGTTTCGCCCCTTGAAATAAACCATCCCCAATGGGAGTTCCGAGGGGTCCCAAATAAAAGAAATAAGATGGGATGATGCTGATGCTGATGCTGATGATGATGATGATGATGATGATGACGACGACGACGACGACGATGACGATGATCCGAGGAATGACAAAAGAGCATCCGTGGGATCAAAGCCGCCGGCCAGGAAACTGGTCGAGATATTTTTTTCTCCATTGTTTGGAATGAGAGGAGTGTACGCCAAACCTTGTGGGCAGCATAACATTTTCATCCATTTTCATATTTGTTGGGTTGATGGAAGTGAACAACACATAATTATTTGATATGGATTTGTCTGAAAATGGGGTATACCTTCTAGATGACAATTTTGATGGGGATAATGATCATAGTAATATCATAATCCATTGGAATTGGAGGTTTCCTATTGTCAGACAAATCTATATTTGTCTTTCTGCACCCCGTGAAATATTTTCACTTCTGCTGGCTTGGATTGTTGATAGGTCTAACACGCTATATGGTATTATGATAACATATATATATATATATATATGTGGTTTATGAATGTTTATAAAATTGATAATCACATATAATATAATCACCAAGCAAATAGAGTAGCTGGACATGCCAAAACACCCTCCGAAAACAGCCTGAGGAGCCGGCCCTTTCCATCCTTGCCATCTTTACCGTCCTTGCCCTTGCCGTCCTTCCCTTTCCCATCCTTCCCATCCTTACCCTGGCAATCGAAAAGCCTTTGATAGGAAGAGCGAGAACGCACACCCGAACACCCGAGCCTTGCCCTTCTCATTACTTTCATCCACCAACTTGTGCAAAAAGTTGCAGTCCTCATCGTATGCGCGAAACTCACCAAAAAAATCTGAATGCGCTGCCTCCGCTTGATCATCCTTTTTCCATAGCGTGAACCCTGATGCAAAAACTGGATAGGGGTTTATCTGAAAATAGGGCACAGTACCCCAAATTTTGATTGTTTATCATTTTCTTCATTCATATGGCCATTTGGAGGCTATTTTCCGGTATTTCCCAGCTTTAGACAAACCACAGGAAACTGCGACGAATGAGGTCGCGTCACCCCGGTTCAGGCCTTGCGCTCGCACTTCTCTCCTTCTAAGAACTTGCGGCAGTACCTGAAGAGAAGCATCTAGAGGAAGCATCTGGGTGTAAATGGGTCCAAAAATGGGGGCATATGCAGCATCCAAAAAGGAATTGTCCATCTAAATTTATCTAAATTAATTACGGAAAAAAAACTGAAAAACTATATTACAATCAATAAAAACACCATTCCTTCTATGGTTCCCAGCAGGCCCAACGAAGTGTGCCTCAAAACTCCCCTTTCTTCAGCCCCTGTGCACTTGGTGGTGCCGAAGTTGGCCCGAAGAGTGTGGCCATCCACCGCAAATCCATCCACCGCCTCAGTCCGTTTAAGGAAACCATACTTTGAGCCTTTGAATTGAGCCAAGCTAAATATATATATATATATACATAAATATATATATATATATACTCAATCACTTTCAAGTTTGAGGGAAACTCTACAAAGCCAGTGAAACATGGCCAACCTCCAGGTTTCCGAAATGTGTACAAGTCATCAATCTCGGTCCACGATCCACTTGACAGTGCCCGACGATGTCCTGACAGCCTGAGCAAATGACCTGAATTGCAACGTGTGCCTCTTCCGGCTTTTCGAAGGTCAAGTACCTGGGAGGTCCAATGACCTAACAAGGTTTTAAATGGAAACGGGGGAAATGTTGCAAGCTAATTTAGATGGATGATCCACAGGAAACTTCCATCTTGCCCTGCAAATGTCAGTCGTCCAGCAGGAATTAATGCATATCCAAATGAATCCAAGCCCTTCTCTCTTACCTTTGACTTCGTTCCCACACCCCTTGCCGGGCACGCGCTATAAATTGGAACACTCTTGTCACTGTGAAACTTCGACTGCGGGGCGAGGCACAAGTCTGGATTTGGGAAGACTCGAAATCAGCAGATCCATCTGATGGATTCTCCAACAAGTTGGCAAAAGACATCGAATCGAGTGGTGATTAACAGTGATTACTGGTGATTCATGATGATTGATGGAATTCCCCTTCAGTGTCATCAAACATGGATGGCTAGCTGGAAAAATGGAGCTTTGCTGGGAAAATCATCGAACATCATCGTGGATGCTTGATGACCGGCAGAATTACCATGAATCACCATTTATCATCATGAATCAAGGGCAATCACTGATCACGGTTTATCACCATGCCACAACCATACCATGTGATACCTTGGCTTTGGGGTCTCCTGGGGTCCCACCATATCGGGCCTGTACAGGTGCTTTGCTCACAGTGACACGTTGCAGTTTTCCATACCTGTCAAGGAGTTCAAGGGGTCCGGTTGATGGGAAAATCTATGGAAACCCGGATTGTTTTACTGCCAATTCAAGGAGGTGTCCGGTGAATTGTCCCATACACCAAACTGTAAATGGTGGATTTTCGTTGTCATCCGACAGAAGTAAGTAAAGCATGTCACTCGTGTAGTTCAACAAATGTTCGTCTCAGGATTCAACAGAAACTTCAGCACAGAAGTGGCCCCTTGCTGCCGAGTTGCTGAGCAAAGAATTCTGGGGACTTCAGGATCTCCTCTTTTGCCTTGGGGAAAAACATCAGCTACTGAGAGATTTAGGGAAAAAAGACACAGCATATAGCATTCCCAACCGACTCTCATCATTCAAAATCTTCATTTGGAAGAGTTAAATTTACACGTCTTTATTAACAAATTTTCATGTCTTGCAATCCGGGAAGTTTAGGAAAATCGCGAACTCAGCAAGTTCGGCCGTCAGTTGCCACTCCCGGCTATCACTCAGAATGTCACAACATTCGTTGTGAGGCCGATCACATGCACCACATTCCTGGTGCTTGAGGCAGCTGAATTTTGTAGATTTGTCAATGGGAGACCGAAAATGATAACATGGAAGCTTTGTGAGTTCATAATTTTGCTATAAAAATGGCCATAAATTGCTGTTTTCTTTACCAAAAACCTCATTTCTGGACTGACTAAACCCAAACTGGGTCGCTGTGCGCCATGTCTTCGGGGAAAGACCAGCATGGCAAGTTCTCACACAGACCTTTTTTCCCCAGAACGACACTGCGAGGAGGACCTATGGACATCTATGGACACGGATCAGCTTCACTTTTGTGAATCTGCCAGAAAATTGAAAACCCTTAAAACCTATCTGGGTTTGTCCAAAAACATGTTGCAATACAATCGCGAATCTTGACATGTTTGATCATCAATTTTTAGAGGTGGTGGTTTTCCACAGAAAAAATCAGACAAACCCATGTCTCCAGGTCGGCCACATGCATGACGGGGCCATGTTCTGCCTTTGGCATCTGGCGAGCCGACGACAAGAAGTCATCAAGCTATAGAGACTACCAATAAATGTGGCTACTGGGGTTTAACCTTGGTACCCCCAAGATGTTTTTCGCCATTTTTCAACACATTGGTCAGGCGGCATGACCAGCGAAGGTCTAGGACTTCTTCACCATGGCAAAGAGGCTTTCCAGTTTCTTCAGCGGATTCCTTACAAGTCACGTCCACTTGCTGGCGACCAACAAATGTCATGCAGCCATCACTCAGGCTAGGGCAATTCCTCCTGGGAAAGTCTTCGCCTGAAAGAAAATCTGCTGAAACCAAATGTCAGATCAAACCATGTTCTACATCAAACCTCCACAATATGGGAAAGGTCAAAAATTACCACTGTCTTTGCAGGTTTTTACGAAAATCTGCCTTTTTTGGACATTGCTATGCTTCAAACCATTCATATTTCTTTCAGGTCAATTCGCAGCCAAGGCCCAAACTCAGACATGTCATGCACCGCTGACCTCGCAAACCTGAGGCCAGCAGAACTGCCAGGTTTGAATCTGTGCTTAGAACTGCCATCAAAAAATGACTGGTTTCAGGGAACACTTTCGGGTTGAAACTCTGGTTGTCTTCCCATGAAATATCGGAAAATCCTGGAGATGCTTTCCAATACACAAGGATAGAAACAGTTTTAACATGACCCTTCAATCTCTGCTTCAGAGGGTCTTGAACTTGTTGATGACCCACACAGCAAAACACCAAGTGATGTTCCCAAAAAACGGATCCCTTCAAGACCGGCTCAGTGCTTGACGTCCACTTGGATCCTCCTGCCCTTAGTCACCAGTCGCTCAGCGAACATGATGAACCATTGGGACCCAGTTTCAGGTCCAGACGCCGGAGTTGACTCCAGTCTTGGTACTCCAGAGAGCAGGGAGACCTGAAACAAAAACCACCGATTTTTGGGGTTGGGCAAGGGACGAAAGCTAGCTGGGAGGGTAATGGGAGGAGGAAGGTGTGGTGAAATCACGGTTGTCAGGAATTGGGAGAGGTGGAGAGTCGTCTAATGCTGGTGATGGTGACGGGCTCGGCACTTGCATGCGCGCAGAGATTCAGACACTAACATACCAGAGATATGTTCCTGTGACACAAGAACCTATTGCCCTATGGGTGTGGCGTTGTTTTTGAAGTCTTGCAGACTTTGAGCACAATGGTTTGAAGCTTCAATTACCTCCAGGTTCAGTTCTTCTTTAACTTCTATCTGCCTTCTATTGCTTTGTTTTCATTTTCTCCCTTCGATCGAGGGGAGGTGATTAATTCTGAAGTTTGATTCATGCGGTTGGCGATTCCAGTTCCTGCCAATACCTTGCTAAAGCAAGAGGGACTTCAGCTAACAGAAGCTAGCTTTCGTGAAAAGCGAGCAGTGGAACAGAAAATCCCCCACTCACAAAATGATAGCTTTCTGGGAACCCGATAATTCTGTGGTCGTCCCCTTTAATCTGATATACAAAGGGCAGTTTTTTGCCTCAAAGAATTGATCAGCCAACGCCCCAGTCACCTGCCTTCATCTGCGGAGTTTGAGGTGCAGCTAATTGCCTTGGTTCCGGACGTTCCAGATCCATCCTTTGGTCCCTTGGCATCACCGTTATCACCTCGTTGGAGTGTCCCCAGGTGCCCGGACTCGGAGGAGCCGGAGCTGGCATCCAATGTGCGTCCTGTGGCGGAGTTCCCTCTGCCAACAAACCGTTTCACCTCCGCCAGGCGGGAGGACAGGAGAGGGCTTTGATTCACCTGGCGGAACATCTCCGACAAAAAACATCCGTTCCAATGCGCCCTCCAAGGACAAGCCAGCTCAACGCGGACACAAACCAGAATGAATAGTTCGATGAAGCGGTTCCTGAACCCACTGACACTGATTCAAACTGCACGGCTTAGACGCTGGACAGTGCAAAAACACAGGGCCCCCGCCTGGAATAGTGAGCATTTTTCTCAGTGTGCGCAGTGCTGATGTCTACCTCAAACTGCAGCCCATCCCCACTGCAACGTGACAGAGAATCTAAGAACTTTGACCATTTCAGGTGACCCAAAACAAAAAAAAGAAAGTTCTTGCTTCTCCATTGCTTGTCCGCCTCCAAAATCACCTCCCAAGACTATGAACCAAGGCTGGACCCCACCTCCATTCCAAGGCTGGACCCCAGGGGTTGCGGTGCACGTTGAAAGATGGCCTCACCATAGATTTATCCCAATGCAGGGCCATAATTTCTTCCTAAGAATCCAGCTCAACTGATGGTCAAGTCTCCTTCTTCACCGCACTTTTTGGCGGTGAATTCCCATGGATCTCCACCATCTTGGGCACCCTTGGTGTTGATCTCTGCATCACCTTCAACCCCAACGCTGCAAGGCCTTCAACTCTTGATGAGAAAGCTGACCATCAAAATCTACATCACCATCGGCAAAGAGCCATCGCAGAATCCGCTGAACCTGCAAAGCTCTCATTTGGGGGTTTCTTGAAATGGGTGGACTAACAGTACCATGGATTGAAACCGTGCAAAATTGGTCTAAGTTTGGATAATTTCGTGGATGCTCGCAATTTCCAGACGAACCCAATTTCAAGATTGGATTTCGATGGTCGGAGCAATTCAACGCTTGATTCCATTGGTTCTCGAATGTTCAGTTTGGGTTGTCTTCCCAATTGCCTCAAATTGCCTCAAATTCACAGGGAAGATGTCACAAGGGAAGGCACATATCGAAGCATCTTTGATCGCAACGATGGATGCGCCGGTCTCGTTGTTTCTGCCTCCTTCACAAGGTCCAACAATTCAGAGTCAACCTCTCCCAGCATGGCCGTGATCTCAGCTTCCTGGCTTCTCAGCACCGAACGAGGATAATGATCATAATCAATTGGCAGTGGGGGCGCCCTATTTTCAGACAAAGCCAAGTAACAACATTGGGATGATTGATGTGATATATATACATATATACTGTATATACATATGTATACATGTGTATATATATGTATATATATATATATATATGTATGTATGTATGTATATATATATATATCCAGCGCAAAATGGGGGGTGCATCCACTAAAATATTGCAATTGAGGCTACGGGTCAGAATTGGGACACCCAAAAATGGTCCAACAATCTGTGGTCCACTTGGTCTTCAAATCTGACCCATCTGGGCACCAAGACACCACCACCAAATTTGTCAATTGTTCAGTCAACCCTCTGGTAATTGTTGACAGAGCCGGCAGCCAAGTACTGTAGATGATTTCCTTGTGAGACATGGTCATTTTCCATCCGATTGTCAGAGGGTGAAAATCGAGCCACACTGGCCATACCCATATGGATCGTATGGAAATCTCGAAGAAAATTCAGTGCCTCAGCCTCATCTGGCGTCGAGGAGAAATTGGGAAGCGTGGTCCTGCAGGTTAGGGACATGATCGTTGGACAACCAGGTTTGTCCGAAGATTTCAAAAAGAACCTTGGTTTTCTGGTCATTTTCCCCATGGAGAAGAGGCCCAAAATTGGAACAAAAAGCATCGGGTCTTCAGGGAGAAGCCCAACTTTTGGATCTGCCTGGCCTGGCTGCATTGATGGCTGCATTCACTGCAGCCATGGCGGCTTGCTGCTGTACATTCTCCTGGGTCTCAGCAGTTTCGCGAGCTTTCTCGGCAGCCTCGAAAGAAATCAAACGTTCACGTAGGGTTGTCTGAAACAGGGGTTGCCCCCAGTAAAACTTGCTGTTCTGATACAGAAAAGTGATGATAATGATAAGCCATCAAACTTGGGGTAGACTCAATTTTCAGACAAAGCCAAAACGTTCATGTTGAGTAGGACGGGCGTCAGGAACTGCGGGCAGAACAAATACATGCTGGGAATGAAGAGACTGCTGAGAATATCCCCCAAATTTGATAGTTGATCATCAATCTCCCTCTCAAAATGGCCATGTTTTAAGAGGCTTTTCACTGGATTTGGGGCCCACACTGCACCATTTCTGACCGAAAGTTCAGAGGCCACGGTCTTGCTTTCAGGCTGCGGAGGCTTCTTCTTCGCTTCCTAGAGCCACAAGAAGCCACACAAGTAGTTCATTGTGGCAAGCCCAAACATAATAGTTACGGCATGACTTTATATTATTTACCTAATATTAGACTATGTATAAACAGTTTCAGTATCCAGTATTCCCTTACTACCTATGGTTTTATCACGTCTTGTGAATAAACCTGAGTTTTGCTCTTGAAACATGTGGTTTTCCCACAAAAGTCGAGCCTGGTGAAGGGCCTGCAAGCGGTGTTTCACCTTCATCGCTGCTAGGCCACTGCCAAAGGGAGAAGTGCTTGGAGTTCCAGCCTGGGACCATGCGAAAACAAGGGAAAACCCTCGGAAAACAACGAGTTTTTCCCACATGAAATCCCAATGTTTTTTGGGAATCAGAAAATGGGGGTGGTTTGGAACTTCAAAAATCACCCGAAGGTGTTGGGCTACAGTGACACCTCGACCTGCTCCGATTGGTACAAAAGAAGTACCACTGAAATCCACTGAATAGCAAAAAAAATAACAAATATGAATAACAATAAATAATAAAATTTTGAAATCACCGTAGAATATCTCAAGTAGGTGCATTTGCGAGCTCAATGGTTCAAAATGTCCTTAACATGTTCAAAAGCAGAGTATAGCAGTATGTGATCGCAAGAATTCGCCCAGCTTATCATGCACAAGTGGCTTGACCCAGTCTCCGGCCTGTGATCGTTGCATCTCCATTTGATCCATTATTAGCTGCACCCCTTGAGAGAGACCTCCAGAGCCTTGGAGGGGTCCAATTCCACGGATTTCAAGGGGCACCAAACTACGACAAAAATGAGACATGAAAACAAGTGAAACCACTGCAGAGCACCTGGAGATTTCGTCTCAGACTTTGCTTGAGATAGTGGGGTATCGCTGCCTGCCACTGTGCAGCCAGGGACAGTGCAGAACTTTGCATGACAAGATATGGACCCAGGCCTGAACTGTCCGAGCCGTCCTTAGTTTGTCGAGAAAAGAATCAGACAGATTCTATAAGCGCTTGGTAAGCAAAGAAGTGACAGCCATGCCAAGGTCGTTGCGCACCATGTCACTAAGGTGGTTTTCTCTCTGGTGCCTTGTTACTTGCAACGTCCACAGAAGTTGTGCTCTAGAGTGACAACAGAGTTGATGCCGCGGATCATCATCATTAGCAGGAGCTTCCAACGAGTGAGAGGAGTGTGCTGCGCCTCCTTTCGCTGGGAAGTTTGCATCAAACTTGGGGATCTACTGTCTACTCTGCCTTGCCCGGAAAAATTGGACAACGAACTGAATGCGCCTTCCTTGAGTGCATCTAGCCACAAGTTCAAGGTGTGCAGCAACCCTTTCCGAACTGGCTATGGAATGCTATGGATCTAAACCTAAACAATATGATTACATCATCGATATGTGTTTGCATGTTTTTGAAGCCATCCCCAACTCAACTGCACTCCTTGGGAGCGGCCCCGCTTCAACCGTTCTCGCTTCCGCATTTTCTGGTTCACGTTACTCCCCCGGAAGACGCCCCCCTGTGTATTGCCAGGTAAGGCTGAGGCATCCACTCCCGCAGGGCCACCAGCATCCGGCCGCGAGGGGTGCAGCACCCGGCGCCCGGTTTTGATGGCCGGCAGGACCGGACCCGAAGCCCCCGAGGGGCTGCGCTGGGGAAGCTCCTCATTGCGCTCCTCTCGGGAGCCCCTGCGTTCGTCGGCCTTCCGGGTCAGTTGAATCGCAAGAAGCGCTTTCTTGATGGCTGCGCGGCTGGCGCTGCTACCGCTGGCTCCGCCAAGCATGGCCTGGGAAGTCAAAGTCATTGGATCAGTGGAAAAAAATCAAGCCATTGGAACAAGCAGCAGCAATACAGCTTCGGCCTTGACAGGATCTTCCCCTTGTGGCAAGTGTTGCTCAGCGCATCAAGCACTTGAGGAGTTCCATGTTGGTTGCGCATTGGTACTCATGGAAGTGTTTCATGAGTAGAAGTGCTGCAATGTTAGGAAAGACTTATCTGAAGACTGTATTCTGAGTTGCTGGGACAATGAAGTTCATGGTGCCGTACTTGCAATGTATAGTTGATTCATATTGATCCTTTAGATTGCGGCAAAGATTCTCCTTGAGCAGCTGCCAAAAAAGGTGGCCGAAAACACAAAACACGCACTCAAAGCCAGGGGTCGCTTGACTGATGATTTGATATCAGATGCCTATTTTCTAAACTGGATACTATCCATAGTATTTCCATAGGCTAGGTTCATGAAAATTGCCAGAATATTCCAAGATCGATGTGGTCTCCTGAGTCTCAGATGACGAGATGACCTCCTGACCTGACCGAACAGCGCCCACCGCGGCCAAGTCCCGGCTCCTCTGCACTACACGAACCTCTGCCAAGTCCCGTCGGCCAGATCTGCCCTGCGACGAGGTCAATGTCTGGGATGTTTTTATCAGCATACATTGTAAGCCCCAAAGAACTTGGGAAAATCCGACTCAAATCGTGGTGAATCACCTTTCGGATTTTTTGGGTTGGTTGTATAATCAGTAGATATCCAAAGATGTATCCAGAGATCCCCATTTGCTCCCTCAAATCCCTCAGATCCAGCCATTTCGGCTGAAAATGAGCCTTCAGTTTCTCTGCATGCCGAGCACGCATATCTTTTTCCTGCTCCTGGCAAGCGATTAACAACAACGTCCTCTTGGTCGCAGAGTTGATTTCATGGGATGAAGAAATGATGGCCTCTGATGATTATGATGGTCGTTTTTGAGGGGAGAAAACATACAGAACTACCAGCCATTTTGATGTTAAAACCCCATCTGTTGACCCAATTTTGACCCTTGACATGTGGTTCTCACGGTTTTCATCGATTTCGTTTGAAGCACTCACCATGGTTTCATCCGCAAACCATGGTCTTTACGCCTGGTCGAACGGTTCCGAACAAAACCATAGGCATTTTCTGGGATATGTCCTGCTGTCGGTGGACATCCCTTCAAGAACTTCGATCTACCGGGGCCTCTCTGGACTTGTCATCCTTCTTGTTCACACCCTGGTGGGCACACTGACCCGCCAATACAGTTGTGTCACCAGCCAAAAAAACATATAACTATATCACCAACAAAAAATCGATCAATATAAAAAATGCGTATGGCCTCATGCGCGTGCGTATGCTGCCAACAAATTTATCCAATAATTAGATTCCAATAGATTCCAATAGGATCGTTCGAACGAAAGAAAACCCAGACCAGCCCCAAGAAACATAGGCCTGAAAGTAAATGAACCAACATTGGTGCGCATACAAGGTGTTGTTTTCCGGTCTGAAGAAAGAAACGGTGATTTCGTACAACTGACTCACGCTACAAAAAGGAATGAACACATCACGAGCAAAAAGATCCCTGCAAAATTTGCCTTCTTCTTTTCCGCTTGTTTTTCACGGAAACTTTTGGCACGACCTCTCAAAACTGTTCACACTCAATCGCCGCATCAGTTTCAGTGCGTCTTGCGGTTTGTTTTGAAAATGTTACCAATCAAGACATGAACAAACGCAAAAACACCACGAAATCAAAAATGAAATCAATTTTAATGCAGTCGGTTCTGCACTGCCATGCACGCAAGAAACATCAAAATGATGGGCCCACGGGCATGTTCAAAATCAAAGATTGAAGAATGCTGCAAGAACTGAGCGACGAACTTGCATCATACCTAAATTGAGACTCCACATAGTCCTGGGCAATCAAACATTGTGCACGTAATCTTCAAAACAAACACCCCCATGTTTCCCGAGCACATCACCTGTCTGCATGCCGGGCATTTGCCATTCATCTGCTCCACAATGTAATGGACACAGAAGAGGCAAACCTTGTTGCACTCAGGCAAATGGGTTTTCACAAACAAAAAAAAAGAACAACATGGAAAATTGTGGCATGTTTCAATGGCCTGGTAGTTGCAGGGACAGGCAAAAAAGGATATGTCCGTCTCATCCAGGGTCTGCATGCAAAGTGGACATGATTCATCCTGGCAGTGCCGCAGTGCATTGTCGTTTTTAGGCGCTACAATCTGTTTTGGACACACAACACAACTCTCCTCATCGTCCTCATCGCCCATAACCCAGTTGCGCGCAACCAACGCAGCTAGGCACCTCGGAACATTTGCCACTTTTTGTGAAAGTGCAATGGTAACATATTCACCAAAAATTTTGGGCCGGGACTGGAGACAAGGTAACCCTAATTGATAGATTCTCTGAGCCAACACACAGCGTATCAAAATGCATATGTTTCGCATCTTAGCGTGCGTTCCTAGTCTCATGTGGTCGGCAACCGGAAAATAACTGGCATTCCGCTTGTCCATCTATCGCACCACACAGCGAATAACCACAAAAAACACTGCCAGCATACATACAGATTGGTCGGGTAGTCATTTTTGCGCGTTCTAATCTCACAACAACATTTAGTTTCAAGCCGTGCGACATGTCAACAAATCATCATGTGGCAACGACATAAATTTCTGCATCCTGCAAAATGCCACCACTTTTGCCAAACCATATTGATTTGCCAACGTCATCTTCAAAAAACGCGCATAACAAGCATGACTTGACTGTCAATGTTTGCATGGACTGACCTTACTCAAAAACAAACACCACAAAAACCTTCAACACTGCAGCTGCTCAACTTGCTAACGAATTTCACCCGGCCTGCGAATGAATTCAATGGAAGCTAGAGATCAGTTGGATGTAGGTGTTCAAAATAGTGTTTCACCGCGGCGCAGTTTGAAGCAATTGGTTTCTGTTGTGAAGCCGATGCCCAAAACCACACCGCCCAACTCGATGCAAATAGGTGTCCGAATTTTTTTGGCACATCGAAATTTATCGAAATTGAAGTCGACACTCAAGAACTCGATATCAATGTTCGTGGTAAACATGGTGAACTCGTCTGAGCACACCAAAAACCGGAATGATCCGGCTTGGACCTGATTCAGGATAGTGTCTCGGTCGGATTAGCACATGTCAGCGTGCAAGAACAAACAACAGTGGCCACATTCTGTCAACTTCTTGGCCGCCAATTCCACTCCTGTGGTTGCGACACCAAATGAAACGTTTCATTGAGTCAAAAGCGCCTCAACGTGACACTTCCCTTTAGGGCGCCTTGCACAACTGATGGACGTGTGTGTGACAACTGAACATGTACAAATACCTAATGGGATGCATGACACGTAAACACCTTGCACCCCGGAGCTCACAAAAGAAATTTAAAAAATTGTTGGAAATGTTCCATGGAGAATTGTCGCTGGGGCATCGTCTTGATGTGCCACTATTTACGGGTGTTCCTTTGGAACGTCTCCATGAAACAACTGAAACACTCCAATTCCATCATGGTAAACCTTCCAAGTTTAGCAGCTGGGCTTACTGAGATCCAAGTTACCCTCAGGCTTCACCCTTCCACAACTCACATGCAGCCTTTGTAGCTGCTATGGAATCGACCAACTGCAAATCTTTTCGCAACTTTGAGATGGAAACATCACGGCTCTGCATCTTCTGAAACATCTGATTCTTCTCCTTCCCCATAATGGAGCGCTGCCCACAAATCTGGGTCACTGACTTCTGATTGATCAGAGTCCCTCCACTGAACTTGCATCGGACATGGGAGTTGGATCGTAGTCAATGGTTCGAATCAATGCGTTTTGCAACCATGTCATCGTTGGTACTGAATCCACTGCTAGAGGAAGGAGCTCCTTGTTGGAGAGCATTGATGAAACTCATTGCACGCTGAGCATCACCGAAGTTCACAACTGGAGCATTGATACTGGCATAGTGTGGAGACTTCTCATCATCGCTGATATCTGGCATAGTAGCCAAAAATTTGCAGCACGGCACTCTTGATGCTTGCATGCTCAGAATGCATTGCACACTGTGCAAACCATGCAGAATCATCATACGTTCAATGTAAATGTAGATTAGATTCTTCGACGGTCTCGGTATTGCCCCTGCGACGCATGCAACGTTCAAGCATCCATGCAACATAGTCATCTGCTGCAGGCTCTCTCTGAAGCAAAGCTGGAGCATCATCCATCTCCACATCATTCATCTCAATGTTTTCTTCTCGTGACATTGGCTCCAACTGAGCCCTGACATCTGGCTCAGCATCAAGTTTATGCTGATCAGCAACATGATGATGGCCCCTGTTGCAACACCACCATAGCAGCAAGAACACAAAACCAAACGTTGCTGTAAACACCGCCAAGTATTGCTGTAAACACAACACCAAACCCTGCATCAAACTCTGAATCACAAACCTTTTGAAACAAGCTGAAGGCGCTCAGCATCGCAAGCATGTTGGCTTTCTTGGCCATGATGCCACCAGGGTCGTCAGCACCTTCAACTGTCGCTGTGGAAAGGTTGTACATACCAAGCAAACACATATGAGGCTGCGAAGTCTTGCGCATGACAGCCTCTTTGTTCCTATGTCTGCAGGATTGCGTGAACCAGCCACCACTGAAAGCTTGATCTGACCAGAATTGATGAACCCCTGCAGCCACAACACTCTGCAAGACAAATGGCGCACTCTTCCAACGCCCTGACATTGAAGAATTCCCCTGGCTCCAGAACTGTCAGTCATCAAATGAATGACCACCTTGCTTCCAGTCATCCAAGCCACAATCCTCGCCAGAAGCAATCCATCTGAGGAACCAGAACTGCATGCATACACTTCCGCTTCTGCACTGCTGAGGGACACCAACTTCTGTGTACAACTTGATGAATACAACAGGCAACCACAAAGAAATATTGTAGCACAAGAAATTGAGCGGCGGGTTTCTTTGTTGCTTGCCCAATCGCTGTCTGTGAAAATTTCGAGCATATTCAGCAGCACAACCATACTGATGAAACCGTCCAGAGCTCCTGCCACGCCAACGCAAGGAGACACAAATGTCTTCATGGCAAGCTAGATATGAAACCATATGCTTCAAAATCACCATGCTGCCAACTGTAGGTTGGGTGCTGTAACAGGAAAGGTGACGGACAACGCGTTGACAATGTGGAAGGTCTGTTGCCAAGAAGAGAAGGATCCCAACACAAGTTCTCAAAGCACAGGCCTTCTCAGGACTGAATTCTCCAAAGACATCCAACCGGTCCATTTCACAATGACCTGGAGTGCGCTTGTTCTGCAAACGCTTGTTCAGCTCCAAAAGGCTGCAAAGCTGATCCACGTGCTTATGGTGCGTTTGCACTGTGATCCTCCCATCATGCTGCAGCACCATCTTGCGCTTGAGGAAGCCCACTTCATCTCCAGGTTTCTCCGTCAGCTGTGTTGAAACCTCATGTTTGCTTTGCAAACAGCCCAAAACTTATTTACGGCATTCGATCCCATTGCAGTTCCAAACTGAGCTTGCTGGAACTGGCTTGTCACAGCATAGCTTGGTGATGGGAAAGCTCCCATCGGAGGAGGCGGCGGCATGGTGCTGGCGCTGCGCCACCAACTCCTGCAACCGCAAACCCACAAGCCTTCAAAGCATCGATGGTATCTTGTTGCATCTTTTGTCGGCCCTCAAGAAGCTGCTGGAGTACTCCAAAGTTCTCCTTAGTTCCTTTCCTCAAGGCATTCACTCCAGCCAAAGTCTGGTTCGAGACGCTCTTGATGGATGTGTTGGATTCTTGTCGGCTGCCAGCCAGCTGCCACGTCACATCTTTCCCACTTTTGCTAAGATCTGTCAAGGCCGCCGACAAGAAACTGGACGACGGATGGCCCGAGAGCGAAGAGAGGTATAGTGAAATATGTAAGTCAGAAGATGGTATATAGCATGAAACATAGAGAGAGAAATATATGAAGATATCTCAGAGAAAAAAGATGTGAATGTATAAGGTGTGAAGATATGAAGAGAAGAAGTCGTGAGGATGAGAAAAAAGATATTGAAGATGTGAAGAGGTGAGGATGTGAAGATGTAAAGATGAGAAGATGTGAAGATTTGAAAATGTGAAGATGTGAAGAGGTGAGCATGTGAAGATGTGAAGATGTGAAGATGTGAGGATGCGAAGTTGTGAGTATATGAGGATGTATGGCAGACCGTCACTTTAAGAAGAAACCTTCGCTCAGACGCTCTCGGGAAAAACCAAACAATTCTAGTTTCGTTTGTTTCGTTTAGTGTTTCGTTCGTATCGTTTGACAAACACATTCATTACTANCAATTCTAGTTTCGTTTGTTTCGTTTAGTGTTTCGTTCGTATCGTTTGACAAACACATTCATTACTATGACTGTCAATGTCTAGTTTCGTTTGTTTCGTGTGACGAACACATTCATTGCTTCCAGTGTTTGCACGGCTGACAGTCAGGCTGCGTCAGGAACATCCTAGATACAGGCTGTGACACAACAGGACACACTGCACTTTCATTGTGCACTCCCTCCCTGCGCGCCTCTGTCAAAAAAGGCCCAGCAGCAGACAATGCAACATCACAGTCTGGTGACATGCTCCCATCGCAAAACTTAGTCAGATCTTCTTCCGCAAAGGCTCGGCCAATGTACTTGACATCGACATATCTTCAAAAGGGTGATCTCATTCTCATCCTCATGACCAAAATCATCCTCATCCTCACTCGCATCCTCATCCTCATTCTCATCTGCATCCTAATCCTCATGATCAAAATCTTCCTCAACCTCAACTTCATCCTCATCTTCATCCTCACCCTCATCCTCCTCCTCAACTTCATCCTCATCTTCATCCTCACCCTCATCCTCCTCCTCAACTTCATCCTCATCTTCATCCTCATCTTCATCCTCATCCTCAACTTCAACCTCATCTTCATCCTCATCCTCATCCTCATCCTCATTCTCATCCTCATCCTCATCCTCCTCCTCATTCTCATCCTCATTCTCATCTTCATCCTCATCCTCATAATCAAAATCATACTCATCCTCAATTTCATCCTCATCTTCATCCTCACCCTCATCCTGATCCTCATCCTCAACTTCATCCTCATCATCATCCTCATCCTCAATCAACTTCATCCTCATCTTCATCCTCATTCTCATCCTCATCCTCATTCTCATCCTCATTCTCATCCTTATTCTCATCCTCATCCTCATCCTCCTCCTCATTCTCATCCTCATTCTCATCTTCATCCTCATCCTCATGATCAAAATGATCCTCAATCTCAACCTCATCATCATCTTCATCCTCACTGTCATCCTCATCCACAGTTTTAGAATTACACGATATATTCAAAACATATAATATTTTACAATTCTTGCGTAAAAAAAATCACGCAGCCAGCAGGTGCAAATTTTTTTGTGGGCCTGACACAGCGGCTAGCTCCGTATGTGGATGAATGCGGGCAAGCAAACGAAGCCCTTCGATTCTGGATCACTACTCCGAATCCAATGTGAGATAATGCCGTCTACAACCATGGCTATTGCACTTCTCGTTTCAATGCACAGAAAAAGAAGTGCTCAGGGCCCCGAGAATTGGCACAACAAAAAAGAAATGACAATCGCCCGGCGCTCAGTACAGGTCTGAGACGAAGAAGTCCGATGGCCGTCCGTAGAACCCCTGAAGTTGCAGAGTTCCCTTGAGCCAACATGATCAGAAAAAACAGTTTCGATTTATCGCTATCGGCTGAGCAATCCGGTGGATGTTCAAAACCGCACACCACGGTTGTCCAAAGTGCCCAAACTTCATCTCCCGCGCCCAGCGGGGAGAAGTCGAGAAAATTTTCAACTACCGTCCTCGTATTCAGACACGCCATACTCCAGACCATACTAATGCCCTCCATCAGTGACCAATTTGAACATCCACATCACTACCAAAACAATTCTCTCCTTTTTTGCTCGAAATTAGCGCACTCTGGCACAAGGTCTGTGTCACTGGTGTCACTGGACAAATGGATGAAACAAGGACAATCTAATAAAAAGAAAATCGCAAAGCCCGGCAGTACCGCATCGAGATAGAACAGCCAGTGTGGTTTAATAGCGCTCTGTGGATGAGTCAGTGTAAAGAATGCAAGCAAAGGTCACCTGCGATGCGAAGAAAGGTAGTGATGCTTTGTAGCTGCGGACATGCTACTCTTCCCATTTCACGCAACTCCAGTGTTCAAATCTCACTACTGGAGAGGCATGGTTAAGTGGCTGCGTTTTGGTGTAAGAAAGCAACCCCCAAAAGAGGTTCCAGGCAGCATGGAATATCCAAACAGGACGGAGCCC
>BGPT01000063.1:99286-112443 GCA_003297045.1 Symbiodinium sp. clade C Y103
TCATTATGAGGAAATGAGAGAATACAAGAGTTGGCTAGCACAAGTGGAAGATGAGGCATATGCAGCTGGACAACCTGATCCCGTTCCTGACAATCCACCTGGACTATGGGATCAACATGAAGGGTCCAACGTCGAGCGTGGAAGTCAAGTACCTGATTTCAGGGAATGGGTGACTCGCATCTCGAGAAAGGAGCATGAGAAGATTACACTCAAACCATGGCCGNGGCAACCGGCACCGGCCGGCAACCGGCACCGGCCGGCCACCGGCAGCGGCCGAGCAGTACACCTTCCCTGGACAAACGGCCCGGCACCGGCCGGCACCGACCGGCACCGGCCGGCACCGGCCGGCAACCGGCACCGACAAAAAAAGTATATACTCGTTAATTTTTGTTGCACTTTGTTCTGAACTCCGCGCCCAGGGGTGTTCGTATCTTAAATATGGATGGATTATCTCGAGTTAGGGGGCAGCTGGTGTGTTTTGCACTATTTCTACTTCTATTTTCATGCCATTGGAATTCCACCTCTGTAGTTGAGGGATGTCTGTTTCATGCTGCTGCATTTTCGGCCTTTGCGAAGATTCTGGTCTTGTGGGCTGGGCGCAGATCTCAGTGAATCCCACAGTAGGTCTATGGCCTCATTTGGCGTCAGTGATTCCAGCCAATTTTGCCAGAAATAGCTGGGTTGTTGCAATTCGAACTGCAGGTCCTTCAGCATGATGGCCCAGTCTTTCCGGCCAGGAAGGAGCCTACCAACTCCAGGTGCAGATGCTATGCTTGATTTGTGTCCAGTTATTTTGACAACACCAACATGTTTTTGAGATTATGAGGCGTCTTGCTGATTGGCACGCTTGCAGCTGCGTGTGGCATCATAGTTTCTTGGCATCGGATTGAAACAAACAACGGAACCTAACTCCGTTGTTAAGTGAAGTTTTAGGATGATGAACATGGAACAAAATGCATGGGGTTAATGTGAACTAGTCGAAAATAGGATTACACCAACCAAAGTACACAGGCAAGGAAAGAATCAACTTAGGACCTTGGAAAACAACTACACTATATAAATTCATGGAAACGGAGCCTGGGTGAGACAGCCTCAGGCTTGTGGCAATGCCTTCGTGGGACCCGCTGGAGCAACTGCGCCTCCAACAGGTGGTGAAACAAGGGGGAAAATGGGGGAAAATGGGAAAATTGATGGGACAATCATCGACAAATAGTCATCCCCAAAAATTTCGGGGGGTGGTGATACATATCTTGGATGTTGAGCAACCCAGACGGGATATTTAACCGACAATATTGGGATACTTACTGTTACTAATGGGATTATTTTGGAGGTAAATATACGCGACTGTCATGGGACGGGGTTACAATGGGATATAATCAAGAAGGATGGTAGATACATGCGACATTAACTAATTGGATGGAATGGGATATCGCTACCAACTATACTGAGTATGTCTGCAAAAACCAAATATTTATGGTAATTTTTCATGCGGAATGTGATGATTAAACATCAATGTTTTGGGACCCTTAACTTGGTTCAAACATGTAATTCCATTTCCGTCATATTTTCAATTTTTAATACTATATGTACACAGTATAAAAGGCGCAGTACAATCCAAATGGGAAAAAGGTCGGTTGCAGGGCAATTGGTTAACATAATACGTAATATGCTATATATATATATATACATATATACATATATTATAGGTAAATATGCACACTTACGGTGGGTGAAAAAAATCCTGATCACCTTGCATGGTTGAAAGCCGTGGGAGAAACCACCTACATATCAACTGGTGTTGGCCAGTCGGAGTGGCGCTTCGCGGTGCAAGCAAGATAGAATGGGAGTCCAAGGACCAGAACAATGCAGGCACCGGAACAGGACTGGACGGGACGTTGGTAAACACGGCCAGAATACGTGGCTATGTGTCTGCTTATTCCCCAAAGTATGATAAGAATAGGGTTTTGACCAATCCCCACATATGTAATTATATGTGTATATATATATATATATATGTATACATATATTACCTATGTATCTGTAGAGTATATAGACTACAGTAGATAATTCTGGATCGAAACCCGATGTGGATTAAAGGATCTACTATTGTTGAATTTGGAAGAAGAATGAGAGATGAGAAGAAACCATCTTGTGTAAATCTCCCTGATATACCCATCATATCCCATGATATCTCGATTTGTGTGGGTTAAATTTCCATGCATTCCAGCGGTTTTGACCGCCAGGAGGCCTTGTCTTGGGCGCTTCCGCCATGGTGTTGCTGGTGAAAGCAGCAAGTAACATGCGGAGGAGATTTTGAATCGCGAAACGGGATGCGGTTCTAGCGGAGGCGCAAATAACCATATGAAACCATAGGAACATGATGATTTGATGGGATTTAGAGCTGATTTATGATAGCTAAGTTGATTTATGACTTCAATAACTATGGTTCATGATGCGTACAACTATAGTTATACAATGGGATTTATAAAGCAACTTATTTAGATGTTGTTTTTTCCCCTCCAGATGGTTGGGCTGGATGCAATTGAAGCCAAGCTGTGGTGGGAACACGAGCTGGATTATAACCCAAGTTCCCAACCAGTCTATACCAGTCTTACCAGTCGGATCCGAGTTGCGAGGATCCTCCCCTCGGATCCTCTTTCCAGGAGACAACCTCACAGTATGGTTCGCACCGTCCGTCAGGCACGGTCCACACAAATCGTGGCGGACCTTGGGTCGGAAATCGCCGGGCCGAGGCCGAAGATGGCGACAAGATTCCCTTGTCAGACCTGGAAGCAGGTGAAAAGGAGTTCGGGTCTGAGAAGGGCCACCTCTGCATCGAAAAGTTCGGTTTCCGGCTCATTCTGAGCAGTTGGTGTCTCAAAACAATGTACCTCAAACCGAGTGGACGGTTTCAGATCCTCACAAGCCGGCCATTAGTGGCTTCAAAAATGCCCAGGCCCAGTTCAGGTCGAACTTTTCATGGGATTTTGCATCCCGCAACTGCCAGGGTGAACTGGTTCCCTGCATTTTCAAAGCCATTTTCTGCGCACGTGAGGTTCACAGGCAAGGTGGTCAGAGATGCCAGCATCGGCATCTACATTGACATCGGCACTGAGAAGGACCGCCAAATTTTGAGCCGGTCTTGCACAGATTTCTATGTGGATTGGGCATTTCTTAAGCCATGGGGGAGCCCAAGTCATCATCCGAATTATTGACATTTCAGGGGGAAAGCAAGGTTTGTGGGGTGCTCCAATGACTTGAACAACTTTTGCCTATGATGAACAACTGGAAATCAGGATTGGATCGGTCAAAATGGGGATTTAAATGGATTTGATCAATAGAAGCGGTGGCAGCACGGTGATGGGATGTGATGGGCATGTCCAATTTTAGCGTGGCAGATTGGAAAGGGTTTAAGTTCAAGGGGAAAAACTCAGGACCCCAAAAAGGGGGGCTTGCACATGGGGACCTATCTATTTCGCTGAACAACCCGTGGGCTGCAACAAGGACGCCTTGCTGCCTAGGAACATGGTCCCAAAAGTCAGTAGCTGAGTTGTAGCTTTCCTGGTTGCCATCAGCTTCTCCAAACTTGAGACGAGCACTCCGAGGGGAAGAAATACGAGCCGGGCGACGAGATCTCAGGACTCAAGATCTATGAGGCTCTGCATGGCTCTGCTTGATGCTGAAAATCGACCAAGAAACGTGGCATTGCTGAAACGACCTTGGTTGAAAATCTGACTCGGTGAAGGTCCAAAGTGGCTCATCACCAGCAGACAGAAAGATCAGGGTGACCCTCGGAAATTTGCCTTCAAGCTACAACGTTGGTGACAAGGTGCGCAACTCCAGTGCAAAATTACAGACAAGATGACAAGAAACATAATTCATATCTAGCCTCTGGTAATCAAACATGGCAATGAACGATCCACCATTTCTAGATGATTTTCCCCCGATTTTCCATTAATACCTTCACTTCTAGGGGAATTTCCATTGCCATGGTTGATTAGCACCATAGATCCGGCTGAGGTGAAAGGAACCGTCCGCGCCACTCAAACTTATGGTGTGTTCTTCGACATTGGCATGGCGAGGTGTGGCTTTGTCACTGTCAGCTGACATTTTTTGAAAATGGATTCTTTGATGTAATCCCTGAAAAATATGAAATCCCCCCCAGTTCCGAAACCCTGGTGCAATGTATTCTAATTCATTCATTCTATTTCATTTTCAAGTCTCTCATTGGAGGTTTCTAAGAGAAACACGGAGGTCATGGGATCTGCAGGTTTTCGTGCCTCGTTCTGGCTTGTGACCTCGCCTCCAGGGATGCTTTGGCACCTTCTTCCAGATTGTCCAAGAATCCATCGGATTACGCAGAGGATGAGGAGTCCAGTCTTGTGACTTGGGGATGATGGAGATGTTTGGAACCAAACAAAAACAAAATCTAGTCATTCAGCAGCCATGGCATGGTCAGATTCCCGATTTTTCTTGGCGCCTCCAATTTCAGTTCAAAAAGATCACGGAAAAACACGGAGGAGGTGGAGCTGGAAGTCGTCAGCATTGAAGGTGACAAGGCCAGGAAAGCCATTGTTTTTTGAACCCCCAGCAGTTCCAAATAAAATCATCCAAGTGCAGTGATGTTTTTTTTCCCTTGGTGGTATCCCAATGTCTTGAGAAACATTTGTCTGATCTGTTATATGGAAATTCAACGGCATGAAAATCTGATTAATGCCCAGTTCATACTTGGATGTACATCCCAGCTAGCAAGTGGTCAATCAGCATGTAATAGTCTACCACCGTTAAATATGGGTCGTAATAGACGTTTGTAGTAATCAGATCACTCACTGGGCTGCACCCCCAAAGTACTCCATTAATCTTATTTTTGGGGTTATCCCACAAAAGCATCCTCATTATCTCTCCATATACAGATGTGTCATGGTCAAGTTTGGATTGGACTAGCCCAGTCCTGCAAGGATGGCCGTCCATTTTCGGTTTGGGATATAGAGCAACCTATGTAGTGTTTGGATTCTCTCGGGGTGCATGACCACCATACACCTTCCAACTTGACCATTGGAGAAGTGGTTTTCCCATGATCTCTCCATTTGCAGATGATTTTCCGGTATTTTCCCAATGATTTTCCCTTTTTTTGGGGGATATTTTGGTGGGGGGGTTACCATCTAGTGGATCCAACCCTCCCATGACGCTTTCACAGGTCACGGTGGCGGTGGCCGGCATGGCGGCTCCCTCGGCCGCGCCTTCTGCCAAGCTGTCCGTGGGGCAGACGGTGACAGGTGGGGTGGGGAAGTCTGGGAAAGGTGAGGGTTTTTCCACCAGGAAAAATGGCTGGAAAATTGGATTTCCAGCAATCAAAATGGATGAGAAGGGGGATCGAACTGATCTAAACTCATCTTGCTTGGCATTGAACGCAACAAAATGGGAAAAAACAATCAGGATGTATACTGATACTGTAATGATGTATTAATATATATATATACAGTCACCGACAGAATTATGGAAAAAAAAAAGGTTGAAATTGACAGGTGGCGCCTGTGTATCACTGGGAAAGTTTTAGACCTAATTTTTCCATAGTTCTGTCGGGGACCATACATAGCCTTTCTACAGGACTGTTTTCTTACTGGCCTGGTTGGTGAGAATAGAGTGCCAAGTACTAGGTAAATTGTTGCAACCCCAAAAAGATATGACGTAGAGAAGTAGAATCCTACTATATAAATTAGTGGTAGATTGCTTTCTGTCTTTTTTGGGGTCACTAAAGATTGGAGTATAGTACCCCGTAAAAAGATGCCGAAAAGTGTTTCCAGGATGGTAGTTCCGTGATGTCTTCTCGATCATTTCCAAGTTTCCAACAAAGATAGAAGCTTGTAAAATCCCACTAGAATAGTGTGACAAATCACCAAAATCTATCTTTTCTGAGGTTACCTCAGATGGATCTTTCTAGGAAAGCTCAAGCGCCCCATCTGACTGGGAGCTCCCAAAACTTGGCTCCAGGTACTGTGGCAAGAGTGAACCAACAGTGCCCTGGGGTGAAACATTGCCAACAGTGATCAAACTTTTTGGTGCTTGTATAATCCCATCCCAATATTAAACACACCCCCATACAGCATATAAACATAGATAAACCATGTTCTAGTGGGGGATGAAAGCACTTATTTGGGACCATGGGAGTGTTTTAATATTAGGGGGCTGGGATTGATTGTCAAGTCTTCCAAAGGTGCAGTTATTATCTATTGTATATAATACATATAAATAATGGGACACAGCCACGACACCGCGCCGCCCGAGGTACGGTGTCTTCTTCAACATTGGCTCCGGGCGCGATGCCCTGTGCTTCACCAATCAGTTGGATAAGGATCTCGATATGTACAAGGCGCCACCAACCATTGGAGGGATATGATGGGTCAGGAATTATGTCATGGGATAAATTTGTTGTACATATACAACTATATAACTGAGATGATGCATATATGTATATATATATATATGTATAATATAATTATACATGGCCTTTAAGTTTGAGTATGCCGCCCGGTTCTTGATGCTCAAGTCTATGGTCGTGTTAGTTGAGAAGGTGTTAGGGTGGCTGACCTTGGCAAGTGAGGTGACCAGGATTACTTCGTGTCCCTTCCATTGTTCGCCAAGCTGCCTCCCTTGGGTTGTTTTTGGATTTTGCCTTGGACTGTTTGCTGCCTTGGTTCTCTGTGCTTTCGGTGTCCTACTGTGGCTGTTCCGTGCCGAGATCTTTGCTTTTGGACTTGTCCGTCCTGTCCGACCTGGTCCTGCGGCCAACCGGCCTCCTCCGCATCCTCGGCTTGCCCGTTACCTTGAATGAGTTGTCCTTTCTCTGCACAGCCTTCTTCCAGTGGGTACACAAGAGGAGACCCAAAAGCCCGAGCCCAAGCTGCTGGAACCAAAACTCCCAGCTTGCCCTTCCCTGGCATTCCGCAGATTGCCAAGTTGTGGAAACTGGTTAAGGAGGAGGGTCCTGCCTTCATTGGCTGTTCCACGGTCCGTGCTGAGGTTGGTCCAGGCCCTGTGCCAAATCTGTGTGAAGACCAGGCAATTTTTGTGTGTTGGGATCAGAAAGAGGCTTTGCAAAGGATCCACCTTGCTTTCGCTGCTGGATTTTGGGCAAGAGTGGCACTTGAAACCTTTACTGACCAGGTTCTGCCTCGTGAGGATTCAGAGAAGGCTTCGCACTTCATTGTGCTGCGTGCTTGTGGTCTCGGCGGTTTTGTTCGATTTGCGTCCCGGGATCACTTTGACCGTTTCCGCGATCAGGTGTTTGCTGGTGGATTTCTGTGTCACTCGTTCATTACTGAAACGGAGTTGGAAGTTTTCTGCCAAGGAGCAAAGCTCGCTGTGCCTCCTCTTTTTGAACCATGTTGAGTCATGACCGCTTGCGTCCTGCCAGCAGAGGCGATCCTACTCTGCTTGTTTTCACCCTGCCTGGGTATGCATCTTCCATTGCTGAGGAGGTTGATATCTATGCAGTTGTTTTGGAGTTGCGGCAAGGTGGAATGCTTCTCGCCGTGCCCCCTGAAATCATGTCACCCCAGGTGATTGCAGATGGACAATCAGGTTCCGAAGAGCACCTTTTTGGCCCCAATTCGGTTTTTGAAGCAGAGCTCATAGAAGAGACAGAAGATCTCTTGTCAACAGTTGCACTTGGAATTCAAGCACAGGTTTTGGTGATCGATGTCAATGATGATGTGTTGGCTTTCTGTAGGGAATATGATCCGGTGACAGATTCGCATGCCTCCATTTTGGGTTTTTCAACTGAGCATCCGAATAGTTTGCCTGATACTGTCCAGCTGATGCCAANNNNTACGCCAAAAGCTGGAGCAGGGGGAGCTGTGCCAGCTCCGGCACCTGGAAAGAAAACTGCTCAGCCCAAAAGAGTGTCAAATGCGATGATTGCCGACCAGCTCAATGCGCTTTCAGCCCAGATGCAGTTGTTAGCTCGAAGGCAAGATCAGCTGGAGAAGTCTTCAGGTTTGTCTGCAAGTCATGCTCCAGATCGCTTTGTTGGTCCTACGTCAAAACTCCCGTCAGTGTCCGCCGGTCTTGCAAACCCCAGTGGCGTGTCGCAGACAACAGCAGCAAAAGCTTTGCACCTGCTTGGACCTCCCCCAAAGGTGAAGGTAGCTTCAGCAGCCGAGGTTGTGACAGGTGTGGGAAACGAAGAACCTTACGATGTGTTGCAGCCTACTTTGGAAGACCCAAGCATTGCAGCAGCCTTAGCAGCCATGGGGGACCTGACATCCCTCGCAGCTTCTTCGAGTTCCACCAAAGGCGTTCAGCGAAGAGAGAAGATGCAAAACGATTTGGCCAGTGGAGCAAGTACGTACTTTCTTCAGATGATGCAGCAGCTTCACAGACGCATGCACCCATCCAAACCAGTTCCACAGACCGAAGATGGTTTGACCGGTGTGTCAGTGCTGCAGTATCTCGAGCGCCAAGGAGGATACAGAAGCCAGAGGGAGCTAGGCCTTGTGGCCTGGGTCTTGGGTCATGCGATCGACTCAGCGGCCTCCGGCGACTTCAAGCATACAAAGGAGATCTTGGCACTTTTGTTGGTGGCAGTCGAACAAGCAGTTGTCGACCGTGGGGACTGGACTCTGGCGTATATGTTGACTTTGATGGAGGAGCCTCCTTTGCAAGTGTTCCAGGACAGGACATTGAGCGTTGCCCAGCATACCAAGCCGTTCGGGCCATTAGTTCCACCCCAGTGGACTGCTGTATGCCTGTCCTATTTGAAGGACCTAGAAGTGCTCTCCACAAAGAAGACAGAGACAGCAAAGAAAGCTGCAAAGGCCATCCCCACTTCGACCACAGCAGCAACCCCAGCTGCAGAACCGGACCAGGAAGCCTCACCGAAAAGGAAACCGAGGTTCCCTCGAAAGCCAAAGGCAAAGGCCAGTCCAGAGGCCTAGATGGCCCATGCATGCCTTCCAGCCTTTTGAAGCATAATGGACTTTTTAGGTTAGAGGGGGAATTAGATAACAAAGGTGGACTTTTAACTCCCCGTAAAAAGGATGTTTGCATGTTTGTAAAGGCTGGGCAGAAGGAGAAACAGACTGACAAAAAAGATAAAAATACTCCAGATGCCTCTTGTGGAATTCAACCAGGTTTGGCTGTGGACTCTTTGGATTTTTTCCGCTGGTGTTCATTTTTGGCCATCTCTGTTTTGCGGACACGTTCTGCTTTTTCGGTGTTCCTTCGATCTTCGCTGCACGTGCCTCGAAGTTCCTGTGCTTCGACATCGCCAGTGTTTCCCTTGCCCATCCCGTTTTGTGGAATCTTTGCAAGGATGCCTCCAGGTCTGTCTTCCTCCAAACGTAAGAAAATTGGGTTCCGCCGTGCCCTTCATGTTGTTGTCATGGCACTCAATTTTTGGTGGGCAGGCAGCTGTTCTGTGTCGCTTGAACATCTGGGGAGGGTTCCTTCTCCTTCTCAAAGAGGGATCCTAAAAAGGCTTGCAAGCCTGATGCTGGCTGACGGCCCTGCGGAAGCATTTCAAGTGTTACGCAGTGGCCGACGTTTCCATGAACTTGTAGCTCGGTTGTCTGACCTTTCGGCCGTGCTTACAAAGCTGGGTGTTGGAGCAGGTCCCTATGAGAAAATCTATCCAGGACATGATGTGCCACTTGATAATTCACAGTTTATGGAGCTTGAGCCTTACAAAAGTTTAGATGCAAGTAGACTAAAGGTTGTGGGCACTGGTGACTGGGATGCAACGCCTTTTCTCGGTCCTGAGCTTTGTATGGCTTATCGGTTCCCTGACTCACTGCTTTTTGATAAAAGCCCTTTGCCCTACGAGTATCCGCAGAAGCTTGATCCTCCATCCGAAATTGTGAAGTTGGCAAAAGTTTGGGATGCGCGTGGCCTTCTTTTCATCCATGACACTGACCTCCAGACTTCTTGTCGTCATGAGGTGGTTAAGGTCTTTAATTGCCTGAAAGATGCCAAGTGTGATAGGCAAATAGGGGACCGTCGTGGTAGGAATGCCGTTGAAAAGCGCGTGCTTGGACCTTCATCATGTCTTCCCACAGGGCCTGACCTCCTGGATTTTTGGGTCAATGCACGTCATGACACGTTGTCTGTGATTTGTACTGACCGCAGAGATTTCTATCACCAATTTTCCACCACCGAAAACCGCACCAGATCGAATACCGTTGGTCCTCCTGTCAAGCTTGCTGATTTGGCTGGGACCTATGCCTATGATGTCTTTATGGCATCCAGAAGATCCAAGAAACCTTCACGCTTGGAATTTGGCGACCGACTTGGACTTTCCGACCGTCAGTCATTTGAAAAGTGCCCCTTGGATGAGGCGATGGTTGGGTTCAAAAGCATTTTCCAGGGTGACCACGCGGGGGTCGAAATTGCGACGGATGCGCATGAGGGACTTCTCAAGTCTGTTGGACTTCTTAATGAGTGGTCTCGGCTGGTTTCAAATAGACCTTTTGCTGGTGGGCCCCTTTGTGAAGGACTTGTGATCGATGATTACTTTGCTGTCGCTGCGGTTCCCAAAAGTCTCCTGTTGCCTGATCCTGCTTTGGAGTGTCTTCAAACCTCTAAGTGGATTTACAAAACTCAAGGCATTATAGGCTCTGATGATAAGGACGTTGTTGGGGAGCGGAAAGCAAAAGTAATTGGGGCTTCCTTGAATGCGTCATCGCAGTGCCAAGATCGTGGCCATATCCTGGTTGCTGCACCTGCTGAGAAAAGATTGGCGCTCTCTTGGATTTCGCTTCAGCTATGTCAGCTCACGCATACGACTGATGTCCTTCATCTTTGCCTTGTTGGTGGCTGGACTTCTGTCCTGATGTTCCGCAGACCTTTCATGTCACTGTTGGACAAAGTATATCACCTTGTGGATATCAACAGCTATGATGCCTCCAGGCCGCAGCTTGTGAAGCTCACCCGTCCGGTTGCAAACGAGTTTGTCTTGCTCAGCGCTTTGGCTCCTCTTGTAACTTCAGACATCTCAGTGGATTTTTCTGAAACTCTCTTCGCAACAGATGCTTCACTGAACAAGGGGGCTATCATAAGTTGCCCTATCGAGAGAAAGGTCTCGGAGGTGTTGTGGAGGAGCTGCAGGTCAAAAGGTGGCNCTTTGCAACAGATGCTTCACTGAACAAGGGGGCTATCATAAGTTGCCCTATCGAGAGAAAGGTCTCGGAGGTGTTGTGGAGGAGCTGCAGGTCAAAAGGCGGCTATTCCAAGTTGCTGACTCCTGAACAGTCAGTGCTGTCGAGGTGCTTGGATTTTGAGGAGGAGGATCCAGTTAGGGATGAGCCTGTGCAGAGACCTCTTGCTTACAGGTTTGACTTTGTTGAAGTCTTTGCGGGTGCGGCTTCGGTCACGCGCTGTGTTGCGGCGTTGGGTTTTTCCGTTTGCTGTCCTATTGATATCTCTTTTGGTCTCGAGATGAATCTGTCCTTTGTCCATGTCATTGAGTGGCTGGTGCACCTCGTCCAAAACCACTATGTCAAAGCCTTGATGGTGGAGCCTCCTTGCACAACCTTCAGCATCATGCGCCGCCCTGCGCTGCGATCCAAGAGCTGCCCTTTCGGTTTCAATCCAAATGACCCGCAAACCTCGAGCTTTCCAGTTGGTTTTTGTGTGCGCCAGGTATGGGGTCACCTGTGTCTTGGAGAATCCTTGGTCCTCTAAGATCAAGTTTTTGCCTGTTTGGGCGCAGTTGGCCGAGCATCCAAAGGTTGACATTGTCCGTTGTGACTCCTGTTTTTATGGGTCGGTACATCTCAAAGCTTTTGTCTTTATGGGCGCCTGGGCTGATTTGAGTCATGTCTCGGGACGGTGTACGGGTGACCACCAGCACATCCAGATCCAAGGTACCCTAACTAAGAAGTCTGCTTCCTATGTTGATGGACTTGCTGAAGCTTTGGCCAGAGTCATGGCGAGTGGAATCTCTAGGCTTTTGGACTTTGAACACTGGTCGCAGATTGGGAAGCATGTTGGACTTGAAAGCCAGCTTGTCAATGAGCTTTGTCTTTCTTCACATTGGCAAGTTGATTCCTGTTGGACTTTTCGGGTACCTGCGCACATTAATGTGTTGGAATTGTCTGCAGTTGTGCGTTTGGTGGATAGGCTTGTTAAAAAGGGGAAAGCCTGGAGAGTTGTCATCTTGGTGGACTCCAATGTCGTAAAGTGTGCAGCCTCCAAAGGGCGCTCTTCCTCAAAGGCCCTATCACGCCTGCTGTCTCGCTTGGCCGCTCTGTGTGTGGTTGGTGGAATTTATGTGGTGTTTGGTTTTGCACCTACTCGGTTAAACCCTGCGGATGACCCGACCCGTGACTGTGTGTTGCGTGCCCCTATCCCGGGCTTGGACTTTGCCGCTTGGGATCGCTTTGACCTTTATCACCTTGCTGGCCTTTCCAAGTTGCGTCGGTGGGCTTCGAATTGGGTCCGTTTGGTCATTCTCCTTTTGGGTCCACGTGTGCTTGGTTGCTCTGATCGCTCTGTGTTTCGGTGTCCTCCGTTTCCGTTTGGTTTTGCTTGCTGGAATTTCTTGCCTGGTCACTCAGCCGACCATTCCGTTTTGGATTTTGACCACACCTTGGGCTTTCCTGGAGAGGGTCCACCTGGTTGCTTCACTTGCCAAGGGTACAGCTTTGTAGGTAGGGTAGTTTTCTTAGCTGCCATGGTTTCTTTAACTGCTGGTGTTTTGGTGCCTCGAAATGCTGGAGATCTTCAGAGACAGACTCTGCGAAATGCACGTCCTCCTCTTCAAGAGGGTCGGCCAGTGCTGGGGATTACAAGACTGCATAGGAGCTCATATCTCACTCAGTTTGAAGACTGGTTGAAATCTTTAGGTATTTCTTTGGAGCACCTGCTGGAAAATCACTTTCACTACGTTGATGAGCTGAACAAACACTTGGTCAGGTATGGACGATCCTTGTACATGGTTGGTAGGCCGTACAACCATTATGCTGAGACAATAAATGCCATCACGGCACGAAAGCCAGTGATAAGGAGACAAATGCAGGAAGCTTGGAACTTTGCTTTTGCTTGGGTTAGAGAAGAACCTCCTGTACATCACGTGGCTATGCCTTGGCAGGTCCTGCTGGCCTGTATATCAACATGTCTGGTGTGGGGCTGGATCGATATGGCTGGGATGTTTGCTCTTA
>BGPT01000063.1:122028-182780 GCA_003297045.1 Symbiodinium sp. clade C Y103
TGCTGCGCTTTGGAGGGAAAAGCATTGCATTGTGCGTTTGGAGATTCTTGGATATCCATCTTCCTGGTGTGGCTGCCAGTGTTGAACCCAGTTCACAACCTATATATATATATATATATGTACACATTAATACACACATATATGATGATCACATATGTATAGGTGTAGTCATTACCTTTATATATGCTGCAGTATACCATAGTCTGTACATATGCACAGAATGAGATAGCCAATGATATAAAAGCGGGGATAGTTTGGCATACCATTTCGCATCATTCAACCGGGGTTCCCAAGGATGTTTGCACCAAAACAGTAGAGGGTGCTCCTGTCCCTGGATATCCATGGTGTGTAACAGCGGATATACTACAGTGAGATCGACTGGGAAAGAAGAAACCAAATGGAGATCTGCGGATGACCACTCAGACCCCTGAAATTCAAGATGGAATCTGATGACATCGCAACTTCCAACCGTACATTGACCTGTGGCTGTCATCAGGTGATTGATGTCAAGCACAGCCACAATGCAACCACAACTTTGAGGCACCCATATGCCCCATGTATTGTATGGTGGATATATATATATATATAATCTACCAACATGTCCCTTCAATATGGCCAAAATTCCCTTCACAGACACAAACAAACAGAAACGCGGGACCTGCTTGGATGATGACACTGTCACTTGAACAGGAAGCATGCGGAATTAACCGATCAATGTTGTCCCCGTAGTAGTGGTTGCATCCACGTGTTTGGCTGGCTAACCCATGTCTTTCGAAAATGCCATACACCCTCTACGCTGGAAAATGCGTGCTCATTCCCTCCAAATATGTTTATATACACATTATACATGTAAAATACATATATCACATATGTATACATGGAGGTTGCCCGAAATGGGGGTACCCCCAAATCAGCCTAAAATTTTACCATTTTTACCACTTCATATTGAAACATATTGAAACCCATGGTGACTTGGGGATCCCCCATTTCAACACCCCCCCCAGCCTCATGCTCCATGGCAAATGGGTTCTGGGAGGTGGTGTTGGCTTCAAAGCCACCTGCGCCAGGGGTGGGTCTTACTAAGGGGAAATCTGCTTTTTTGTAGGAATTAATATGAGGTATACTCACTAAACATAGACATGTTTAATTGAAATTGACCAGATTTCTATAGGCCTTTCATGCAAATCGTCGTCATGTTCATCACACTTCCTTCATCCATTTTGGCAGATGGAGTTACAAAAAGGTACAACCCTGTTTTTTTACCATCAACCGAATCAACCACCAGGAATTTAGACCACTGTTCACATGTCTATGGATCAGTTTTGGTTCACCGGGTACTCTGTAGGTCGCATCAACATTTAGCTGTTCTCCAAAATGTGGTATCACATCCTCTGTGTTTGGATCATTTGGTAACAGTACACCCGGTACATTGACCCAAACCTGATAATCTTGATTTGGAGCGTAAAGCTTTATGTCCTTAGCAATGGGATGATGTAAAATGACCGCCAAATGGTTGGTGAAGGGGATGGTTTATGGCATTGGGTTTACCACGTGATTGTTTGTTGATTAATTGAGATTCATTTCCACTGGTTTCTCCAACCTTCAACTTGTTTCTCATGTTTTCCAACCCTTCCAGCCCTGTTGTTCCCCCCGGTCTGCCTTCGGCTTTCCGAGACCCAGCATCGCTGACAGCGCCGCGGTCGCTTCTTCTTCGGCCTGAACTTCACAACATCAATGGGCAAAGGAAGCAACAAAACGTTGGAAAATTGGAAAACTATGCAACAACGTTTGGGGTACCACCAACCACTATGGGGATGTGTCAAAACCATGTACCCCTTCTGTTCACATCTAGTTGACAAATGGATCTTCATCCCCCCAACTTCATGTAAAATTATACCTTATGCAAAACAATAGGTCTTGATCCATCCCCAGATGAGGATTTTTCACTGATATGCAACCTGGGACAAACTGAAGGGGTTCACCTAATTCCCATAGCGCCCATCTTTCCCAGACAGATCCCAGAAACGGTAGGAGCTCGGTTTCGCTTGGGCGTGATGCTGGCATCGAGGCTAATGGTCTTGCCTTGGTTGCGATTAAGCCCAGGCTGGGAAAAACATCTCCAGTCGCGACTTATGTATGATATGTGCTTTAGATATTGTATGATATAAAAATATGCAATATGTCTATACATATATATATATATACATGTATGTGTATATATATATATGTACATATATGTATATATATATACACATGTATGTGCTTGATGCGCTGCAAAATGAAACTCTCGGGGGAAGGAGTGCGTCCCGTCTTGCTGGATGGGAATATACAAACCAGCAATCATCCAGGAAAATTGGGAAGTTTATGTGGTTATTTATGTCAAAGCTTGTGATATAATATCCTAGTTCAATGACTGGTCTTAAATCACCTTGATTCTGATTCGATAAACCAACTTTTGATGGTGATGTCAGCCTTTTGGCCCAAGTAGATACCTAAAATCAGTCGGAAAGTATGTGTTTTTCCGCGTGGAACCTCCAGAGCTTCTGTTTGGCTTGTGACCTAAGATCTATGTGATTAAAAATACGTGGCTTGGAATATCTTGGGATGATATTCCACGCTGCCTACAAGAGACTTCACTGGGATTTGGACCTCCCACTGAGTCTCAAATTCGTGTAGTTGATTTCACTGCCCAGGTGAACATCCGCAAAATGACCAGGGTGGAGATGATAAAGGGAAGTCCATCTACCCAATATATGCCATGTGCATTTTGACCCATATCATATCTGGTTGGTGGTTCCAATCCCAAAGATAGTTTTGAAGAGAAAGGAACAGTTGAAACCCCCAACCAATTTCATGTTTTGAGATACTGTCTGAAAATGTGGTATCTCACGCAAATGGCCTATGGGAAATGATGATTTTTGATTACTGATCAATGGATTTAGGGGGTTTCCATTGTTTTCCACGAAAATTTTCAGACAAACACATGTCCCAAATAGCTGCGTTTGCCAAACTTCGCCCTGATATCCACCTCTTCCCTGAGGACCAGGTCCTGCGGCTACTTCAACACCCTCTAAGTCCACTGCCTCGAGATTATATATAGATAATTATAGATATATAATGATATATATTATATATTATATCATATCCTATGTGTGTGTGTGTCAGGTGTATGTATAGAATATACATGTACACAATTGTACACATCATGTCATCATGTTACATATGTGTTGCAATGTGTTGATACATTTAAAAACAAGGTCTTTATCGGGAAAAGTTCGGCTCCTTTTCGGGTACCCCAATCCCACCATGAGGTCGCGGCCGCGGTCGCCCGTGATGCAGCTGCTGATGTTGATCACGTTGCGAGAGCTTGAACCGCCTTGGACAGTTGCTGGAACCTGGAACTAGGTATGGGTCAAAACTTGAGGATGTCAAAATACCCAAAATTAACCAAAATGTGGATGTTTGATATTCAATACCAAACAATATGACCAAATCTGTGGTTTGCAGGGTCTTGATTGTTGATGTTCAATACAAGAAAACGGTGACCGAATCTGTGGTCTTTCTCAGTTTTGAATGTTTGACCCCCCACAGGAATGTGGGTTGGAAGAAGTGCCTGGGATATCAAAGCAACACTGCCCATCCTCGACTAGGCAGAATAAGACCATCAAAAAAGTTGAACCGGTGTGATTCGATCGACTGCAGGACCATGATACCTGTTGGCATTTTGAGAAAAACTGTGATTCGGCAGCCAAAACTGCGATTTAACCAATTGGAATAGGGAGCTTCGAATTAAACACTGAGACCAGATTTCGGCCATAAAAATATGTATGTGCCAACACAACTTGGGTGGTGTCAAACCACGCATACGATCTGGGCGCGATACAAAGGATAATTCACCAACACACATGTGGTCCGTGTTTGATCCATCCATCCCGAAACACAGTGCTGTTCAATCGCGGCTAATGATTCCCAAGTACGAATGGACAAGTCTATGATAAAGTAAGCTGCCAAAGATAGAAAGCTTATTTACCACCGTTTTGGTACGATTTTGGTTTTGTATCTTTTTTGGGGTTGCTACAACAGAGTACTTGAGACCACAAACTGACCAGTTTGATGAGTCCCTCGGGCTTCCACCGGCCATTCCCTCCATGTCTGTTAAATGAGACCACTGGGCTGAGGCTTTGCAATCAATTTTCAAAATTTGTTTCAATAAACCCCAAGTATTGATTAGGTCCTGAATTAAAGAAGGACTGCAATGAGAATGTTTCAATCAGTGTCAATCAACCACATCAACCGCACTCCTGCATACTTGTTATTTAGAAGTGGCCTTGCCATACCCACAACTAGCTCAAAAGAGGATGTTCATCCAACATCCAGATGGAAAATCACGGTCAGTCTCAGTGTTTGGTAGCAAAAATTATCATTCTTTACGGCTTGAACATGCTAAATACCAGCTCATGTTCATGTTCTTTTCATACTGTCATAGTAAGATCCCCATATTCGGAATTCCATGGAGTTCCTCTGAAACTTACGGGGAAAGCACACACATGCTATGCTTTTCACACCTCATGTTTCCCCATGAAAATGGCCGCAACTTGCTGCTTCATCCCCTCATTTTCCATCCCCATCCGCGGCGTTCCGGGGGCTCCGGGCTCCGGCCCTTGGCCACGTCCACCGGACTGGATTCCTTGCTGCTGTTGCTGCTGGTTTCGAAGGGGCTTCCAGCGCCGGTACCTCGCAACGGACAATGATCCAGGAAGTATAATGTGTGTGTGTGTGTCTATATATACTGCATATCCATATATCTATCTATCTATATATCTATCTATCTATCCATCCATCCATCCATCCATCCATCCATCCATCCATCCATCCATCCATCCATCCATCCATCCATCCATCCATCCATCCATGTACATATATACATTTATACATTTATAATTTATACATACATCTTTATGTATATACATATTTACATATATACATATTTGTGTATCGGTAAGTATATATCCCCGGTGACATGCTTGCTACACATAACCGTCATTGTTCACTTGCATGATCTTCTCGCCAACTTTGCTGAGACTCATTTATACATTATATATAACCATGTCAACATATGTTACCCATGTATCCATCACTAACATGTAGTAGAATTGGATAACCGCATAACGTCCAGTAACCATGTACGAACGTGAGTGATTCGATATTTGTTCAGAAGTATTTAATTTATTGGGTCTTGGAGAATATAACACAAGAAAACCATATATGCAGTTGAGAGTTGTTGCCATATCTATTGGGTCTTAGAACCAAATCGGATAACCATAACCTTATCCTGGTGGTGCGTACTTGTTGACGTCGAGTGAATTTCTAGTGCTTGTGCCCCCTTTTCAGGATTTCTCCCCGCAAGTTCAAGTGATCGTCAAGATCAAATATCATCTCCTTCCAAATGCTCAAGTCCATGTTTAGATGTAGATATCTGCGAAGGGCTATGGGAAAACACCATTGGAATTGGGACCCACGGATTTTGGACAAACGTGGTGGTCAACGCAGCGCCATGCCAAGCCTAATTCGCTGCCAACTATTCACATCTGAAAAGGATTGAAAAGCGATGTGGATCTTCCGGCTAGCTAAGAATTCAGTTTAAGTGGAAAAAAGTGCATATCTACTTACACATGTATAATATCTATATATATATATATATGATGTATATATATATATGATGTGTATATATATATATATACGATGTATATATATATATATATCAGATAATTATATATATATATGATATATATATATATATATATATCATATATATATAATTATCTGATATATATATATATAATTATATGATATATATATATAATTATATGATATATATATAATTATATGATATATATATATATATATGTTATCAAGCCACATTTTTTGGCATGCACATTTGCTGATGACTTACCCCTCGGAAAATCCGCCATGGTCAACTAGAAAACCCCCCCCATCTGAATCGATAGAGCTGATCAGACCGAGGGGCTGCCATCGCTGTGCTTTGCGCCAGGCCTGAGTTTTTTTCGGATTCTGCTGGACCAAGGGCTTCACCAAGTTGCGATTCAATGGATTTCGAGCATCAAAAAGGAGAATGAACTCAGAAATTTGACTATGGAGAAATTGACTTTTGATGATAAATATTTGGAAACTGATCAAAATGGATAAGTGGATGGTTGTTTCAAGGGTTTCCGGAACACATTTGTCATTGGCGATCATCATCCCATTTATATGGTTGAACATATGTGAAACCACCAACTACATAGAAAGCTGGGAATTTTGATTTACAGCAATCAGTTGGAAAAAAAAAACTGACTTTACGATGTTTCCAACATGTCCTCAGATTCCCCACAAGTCTCCACCGGGGCCCGCACGATCCGTTTTCATCGCTGGCTTTCACCCTGGCCTTGGGGATACATTTAAAAGAAGGTTGGAAACCTGGGAAACAATGAGGAAACATCATCTAGTCTATACGCAATAACATCCTGAAAACACGTTTCTACCTTTTTGGGCTACTACATGTTGCTATAGTCTGATCATGCCTGATCTGAATATCTATATAGTTGAATCTAGTATCTATCTAATCACTGAAAAACAAATCTAGTCAACTCTAGTCGGACTTGACCTGATCTCATCTCATCTAAAGATGTATACGCATATGTATGTGTATAATCATATACATCATACCAACTGTAATGTCAACCCAGGATCAATAAACTTTGGTTGATTAACTATGAGGTACCCCCCCAGATACTGAGAATCTGATACTAAAATGGTACCCTTCAAATTAAACAGCCCAGGGGTTGTTAATTCAGGGTTGAAGGCGCGCCTCAGCGCTGTGGGATCGTCCTGTAGTTGGCTTGTGAGTTACCTCTCCACTGATGCTACCCGAGTTTAAAACAAAACACACCACGACAATTGTGGTAAACCCAATAATATTCATCCCAAATAAGGGTATACCGGGCAAACCCAACAACAAACCTCATTTAGGGATGGCTGATTGTTGGCTTTACCTCATTTGTCCAGATCTTCTGACCAAACTGAGCCCTGACTCAGTTAACCCTTTCTCAAACATGAATTCGTCATTCTTTCTGATTCAGAATCCCATGCACCTTGGGGTACGCTCTGGTAATCAAACATGGCAAGCTGGGAAATCGCCGCGCCTTTGCATCCTTTGGACCAGAGTTTCCATCGGTGGCACCTGGAGCCATCCCTTTTTGTTTTGATTTGGTACCTTTAACTTTGGGGGCAAAAAACAAATCCAATGGATTGAAATGTGATTGAAACCTCATTTTCCCTATTGGAATGGCGAGAGGGAATCCCTGAATTTCAGACACACTGACACACTGACACACTGTCTTTTGCAAGAATTGTAAAGAGGAGAATCAATGGGTGTTTGAAACATCGCCGGAAAAAACTTGGGATGCTCCCATGATCAGTAAGTACATACAAAATCTAGAAAAATGTCTTACTGGTGCTTAGTAGGGAATGGGGGAATGACCTATAATAACCAGTAATAATCATCCCATTCCCCCATTCCCTACTAAGCACCAGTAAGATGTTTGTGTTGGTAATCATGGCTAAACTTGGATAGTCCAAAATAGAATCAGTTTTTAGACATCACCATCATGATCTTCCCCCGGGTAAATGGCTCCTTTAAAACATCACCTCAGAAGGTCAACAGTTGACCAGTCAGTTTGATCAGGAGATCTTGGAAATCCTGTCCATGGTTTGATTCGTTTACCCACTGGCAATCAAAGATGCTTTGCTGGCACCAATTGGTAACATTTGACCCGTGTACGATCTCTGTGAATGCCAGAAATCACTTCCCAGCTAGTAATACTGAAGACTGGTCTGTCTTGAAAACACGCTACCCAAAAATCTAATACATGCATGTACTAAAATTGTACCACCATATGTGGTTTGCTGCTTAAGACTTGGCAAAATCCCCACTTTTCGGCCTGGCCTCCAGTTGCTTTCGCGGCCGGTGCCGGAGGCGGCACCACCGGTTGGGGCTCGGGAGCCGTGACCACGGGGACCGCGGGGGGCGCCGGCGCCTCAGTGGTGCCCCAGGTGACCAGTTGATCCCGTGTTGATGGTGGATTTGCCGTGAAAAATGGAGGTTTTAAGTAGGACAAATGGTGATATGATGGTGGTATAAACCCCCAATTCTTAGCTAAGTTGGTATAGTTCAGTTGGTTATCCGTTTGGGTGTGTGGCAGATACAGTAGATCCATAGATGGGTGAGAATTCCTGAATCAACTTATAGCTGGGCACCATGAGTTTAACTATGGAAATTCTATGGCAAAGCCATTACCCTCCAGTAAACTAACATAGCTATTGAAAATGGCCATTGAAATAGTGGATTTTCCCATTAAAAATGGTGATTTTCCATAGTTATGTGGCTGTTTACCAGAGGGTAGAAAATTTTAAAAAAAAACATGCTAGAGATCTGAGTATTTGGCTGTCCAGGTGATGTGGCCTGGAGTGAACTATCCATCCTGTAACCTAAAGATCTCAGGACCAACCAAGAGAATCAACCCGGGCAAGAACTGGCATGGGTCCTACTTCAAGAGTGCTCTGTCCATGATTTATGAGTTGTATGTATAGATCTATAAATATATACTGTATGTGTACATACATGTACATATATCACACCCATCTGGATTTTCAATTCCATGTCTTTCCAATGAGGAACAAAAAGCAATAACTCTTTCGCTCAAGTATGTGAAACGTCCACACAGGCAACGCCTGTGGCTTCATGGGCCTCTAATCTGAAGAAACATCACTTTTGTCGTTCACCTGGATTCATTAACATAGCTATGGAAAATCACAATTTGTAATAGGTAAATCAACTATAGATGGCCATTTTCAATAGCTATGTTCAATTACCAGAGGGAACCCTGTTTGATAAGTTAGGTTGAAATACCCTCCGGTAGTTAGTTGCATGGTTTGCTGGAAAATTCCCATTTTTGTTTTCCCAGCTACAAAATTCCCCAGCTAGCCATGTTTGATTACCGAAGGCAACCCATCTGCCTTCGGCCCCAAGACTGAGTGCACCCTGCGGCTCCGGTACCACGAGAACTTCGGAGTTCCTGGAGTGCCAAAAAAGTGGAGAAAGTCCAATTGTTTGTGGGATTACATGGATGTTTATTGGGATGTAGTGGATTGATATGGGGATATATTTGGGTTTGTCTGAGAATAGTGTACCCCTAAACCCAACGGTTTTGCTGATCATTCTCCCAATAATTGGGGGTTTACCCTATTTTCAGACACACCCATTTAATGGATGTTTATTGGGATGTAGGGTTTTTTTATTGGATATCTTGGGATGATATACAATCGACCACTGACAATGGGATGATTTACCACAGGAAAATTTCCCTTTAACTGGAGAAACACTGTACTATTGTCAGGACATTTCACAAACAAATGATAGTTGGGTGTGTCTGAAAATGGGGTCTGCCGCCCACACAAAAAAAATGGCAAGGGGTGCACAAGGAAGAATTGATGATGACTAAGACCAAGTTTGGCCGTACAGTTCTTGGGAAATGTTGGGCCATCTTGGGAAAATGATCTGAAACTGAAGAATACACCATATATATACTGTATATTATATAATATTTATATTTTTCCAAAAAATTGAAATGTCAATGGACCATGATGACAAGCCCTTGGATTTAAGGCCCCATCTTCAGACACCCTCGCTACTTCGCTATGGCGGTCACCTTGGGAACCAATCGGATAGAAACTGGTCATAACCCGTCATAATTTTCTGCGATTCTATCATTGCATGTCATGTCAAGCGTGGACCGATAAATTTAAGTATTAATTCGGGCATTACCCCTAACATCTGACAACTATTGTTATTCAAATTGGTACCCCCCCACACACTAGTAAACTGGGTTAATGAATCCTGTGTCAACACTACAAGCATTGTATGAACCTCGCCTTGGTGCCGTTGCCATGCCGATTTTGGTTCTCAGGCCTAGGCGATGTGTGCAGGGCGATCGGGGGATGTCATGTAAACATGTAAACCACCCAAGTAGCTTCCAAAACCTGGTTGAGAAAAAAGAAAACATTGATTTCACCATGCTGACTCAAAAAAAATGGGGAGTATGACCGTCAAGTATGGAGGTGTTCATCAAAAAACAAGGGGAACTCGGGAGAGAACGTATCACTTGGTGAACAGGGATTAACCATCAAATATACGATTGATCCACAATATTGAACGTTCAGAAGTTTGCTGAGTGTAATCCCATCCCCGTAGTAGTAAACACCCGCTTAGATGGTCCCAAATATGTGTAAATACTCTTTTTTTGAACTGAAGTAAACCATTGTTTCTCGGGGGTGTATCCCCGGACCAGGATGACCAAGGTTGAGGAGTGGCGCTTGTTCGCGAAGCTATACTTCGAGCTAAAATCTAAATTGTGCCGATTTTTCTAAAAGGTTCCATGAAGCAAAACCCTTTAAAAAAATCACACTCGTCTGAGAAAGTTGACCATCAAATCATACCAAATCGCAGGATGCGCATTTGATTTGTGAAAGGATTTCCTGCTAAGTGGGCGTGAACTCTAGATACCGTGTATGAGAAGGCATTTGCAAACTGGATAGATCTGAAGAATCACAATAGTTCACACACCCAAAATATGGCCGCGTTGGGATAGTTCTCCCAATCCAAAGTAACAGTCATTTGCAGTGACTTTGCAACGTGAGGTCGGTAAGCTCTGGAAGATCTAAGAGTCGAGTTTTCTGCGATCTGAGGTGATTCTCAATGCCTTGGAAAATGACCATAGTGGGTACCCTCTGGTGAACTAACATAGCTATGGAAAATCACCATTTATAACATTTATAATGGATTTTCCCATTGAAAATGGTGAATTTTCGTAGTTATGTTAGTTTACCAGAGGGTAAATCATCTACAAATGGGTCATGAATTGTTCATGGCTATGTCGGCTATCTTACCAGATACCCCTTCATCACAGGGGCCCTTGCGTACCCGTCTCTTAAACACACCCCTGAGTTCCGTGACTCGTAGTCCTCAGCCAACCACTCATCTGGCGGCAGCAAGGTAGACCGAGGGCGAAAATGATGGGAAAACCTCCAAATTTGATATGCTTAGTATTGATGAATCACTATTTTCCCCACTCAAACTGCCATAAATTTGGGGGCGTACCTCATTCTCAGATAGCCCCAAATTTAGGACACTGCTATATCCAAATGTCCACACGTGGAATGCCATTCGCAGTGCATACACCCCCGAAAGATGACCGAAAGTTCATCCCCTTCTGAGGCCTTCCTGAGTCGCTCCATCACTGATCAAACGGATACAAACCGAATCATTGCACCTGAGAATATTGCCATCTATATATAATATATATAATTATATGTATACACATATGTAGATTGATTATCCTTGAGGGAATAGTTGATAATCCTGATAATGATTGATAGTACAGTAACCATTCCTGATAGTTGTGTTCATCGAATTGATGGAAGAGTTGATCACCCTGATTGGTACACCCCCGAAATTTAACGCGGAACCTGAAAGATGGCGCCTCGAATGTTAACTTTAGAGCGTGTAAGTCCACTGGGGTTGTCCGATTGACAATGTGACTATCAGAGAGGACATAAAAGAGTTACAGTATAAAATGTTGTAAAGTTGGATGTTCATCCAAGAAAAAGACTCATCCTTGAGCGTGCCATGCATCACTGCCCCCAAACATCTCCCCACCTGGAATCACAATTTGTCGGATGAGGGACTTGCGAAGTGTCCCTTCCTTTGCCTCCTGGCAGTGAAAAAGACGTGAAAAGACACAGCACACCCTGGGTCCATGGACAACTTCAGAAACAAAACTAGGATTTGCCAAAGATCATGGTCAAAAATATTGATCCGCCCCAATTTCATGGACAACAGCGACATATCTTCAGAAATCATCTCGTTGAAACTGGGAAGTAGGTGAACTGGGATACATCTCAAGGGTAAACTCACCAATTTGTCGCTCAAAATGTGGCTATCATTCACCTTTTAAGGCAATCAAACATGGCGGCTGAAGCCTTGCTGGAAAAACCCACATTGACAGATGATTTTCCCTTAAACACACCATGTATGGAAGATTTTCAGTTGCCATGTTTGATCAGCTTTTCCGCACCCCTGCGATGCCAGAAGACGGTCACGTCCCGTCCGACCCGTCCTGACAGCCCACCAACCAGCGCGCTTTCATCAGGGTGTCTCGATCCCATTCCGTCGCCTGCTGCGAACCCTTTGGTAATCAAAGATGGCAATTGAAAACCCTCTAGAAAAATGGTGCTTTTAAAGGGAAAATCATTCAACTAAATTTAAGATAATTTTAGTACATGGTGGATTTTCCAGCAAGCCATGTTTGATTACCAGAGGGTAACCACCCCAGAAAACTCAAACATTCTCCAACTTTCTCAATGCAGGTGCCCTTTTCGGGTCCATCGTGGCCTCGGCCCCAGTGTTTCTTGGAGATTGGGAGAAAAATGTCCCTTCCAAAACAACCCTGGCAAGAGAAAACCCCCGCGCTCAAGTTGGTAAATGATGAACAAGTCATGGTTCCTGCCAGATGACCAGCATCCCAGCTGAACCCAAATCTTCCAAACCCACACCCCCTTTGCCACCAGCTGTCCGGGGAATCCCCAATTTCAACCAGCTCACGTTCGCTGAAGTCAACTGACATAAAAGCCGATCATGTCCCAAGTTCCACTGAGGTTTTGAGCCAACCAAGGTTGGAGAAAGTCAAAATGTCGTTGGAAAATGTTGGAAACCTCAATTCCAATGCAGTAAGAAAGCATAAGAGACCAGCTGCCACTGTTTAACTCAGCTTCCACCACCTTCAGATTGTCCTCCATTTTGGAGTCCATCGGTCCAAACCTCGGCGGTGAATCATGGCTGCAAACTAGACCATGTTTAAAGTTTTATATTGTTTGGCTGGGATTTGCGATCTAAAAATAGTGATGTACTGTAACTGCGGAAAATGGTGCTATAATATAATGGCGATATCATGGTGTATAGATATGTGTGTATATATATAATATACTTGTATTCATATGTCAACAAACATATGATATTTGGGTGTGTCTGAAAATCGGTGATTTACTTACTGTTAAGTTATAACTGTCTTTGTACTGAACATGGTGACTGACCAGTGGGTTTAAGGGTACTCTATTTTCAGACAAACCCATGAGCTGTTCTATGGGGATGCTGTTTTTTTGTGGGAGGCTTGCAAGGATCTTCACATGCAAAGACCCTTGCTTGGCGAAAGCACAGGAAAAAAAAGACTTAGACACTTGGGCAATAGGGAGGTCAAGCAGTGCCATACTGTGATCCAAGTTGGCCCATTGAGGAAGCAACTGAAAAGTGGAATTCTGACCCACAATCCACCAATCTGAAAAGTTTGGCCATGTGGAGATGGTTCACCAGCCCCAATTCCCATCATTCCAGTGCTGCCTCACCAGTCCAATGACGACCTACCCGCCTGGTGCTTTCAAATCTTGCAACCCAGCCCAAGAATATGAGCCGGTTAGGATCAGGATCCAAAATAGGAATGAAAGGAGCAAGTGATTAAAACCACCAACTAGTGCCCAGATGGGACCATCCTGAAAAAGCACCACTTGCAGTCCAGGGACGCCTGAAACACTACTTTGAAAGCTACGGCTGCCAGGTAGGCCAGCCGATCGCAGCCGAACTGCCGAACGAGCTTTGGTGTTTTCGGGCGAGATAGTGTTGTTGGAGGGTGTTGTTTCGATAACTGTCAGGTGGTATGTCGTGGCTGAAATGTGCCGAACATGTTCAGGAATTCATTGCTCCAAATGGGGCCGCTCAATGACAGTTTAACTGGCACCGGATTCTCTGATCTGTGTCATGTTTCCTGTTTGTTTCTGAAAAGTTCCAAGATATCATTGGCTGCTCTCTCAGACTGCTGCAAAAGAGTTACATTCTGAATGATTGTCAAGAGTCCTCCATGGCGTTTTTGAATCTCCCAACAAAATGTCAGAGAAATCTGCAGACACTTCTGGCACTTCGAGATGTGGTTATTCGCTGTGAGTGTGGCGAGTGTGGTCCTGTCATGATCTCATGAACCTACTCCGCGCGGGGCGTGCGAAGTGGCGGGGCTGCGGCGGCGCGCCAGCATTTGTGACAGCTCTCCCAACAGATGGTGGCAAAGAATATGGGCATGGGTTCTTGGTTTCAAGACCAAAAAGATCCAAACATGTTACCATTTGCTTGAATGGAATAGACACTACTTGAAACCACCAGTTTGATTTTGATTTCCAGTAGATGCATGAAACCATTTGGGCTGCCAAAAACATTTGTATACAATGGCATAAGCCAAAACTGCATGTTCACTTGATGACGATGATGACGATGATGACGATGATGACGATGATGACGATGACGATGAATAGCGATGACCATGACCATGACGATGATGATGATGATGATGATGATGATGATGATGATGGTGATGATGATGATGATGATGATGATGATGATGATGATGATGATGATGATGATGATGATGAGTGTGAGTGTGGTGACTATATAGCCGATATAGCCGATATGGCCCATCTTGGGCAAACCAATGTGCAACCGTGTGAATATCCCCTGTTTGTGGGTTCAAGCGGACTCTATCTAGGGAAGACGTGGCTAATCCGGTGGTCAGACCACATTTTTGATGGTTGCAATCCCAGTTGTGACCCAGGTGTTTTGGAAGACCTCTGCCAAATTCTGTTGGTTTTGATCCCAATTTCATGGCTTGGATCCCTATCTTGTTCTTGATGAGTCTCACATATTCCCTGTGTATCCCCATATTATAGGTATAGGTACATAGGTACATGAATTTCATATTACATTCCCTGTGTATCCCCATATTCCCGTTAGAATACCATTGTTTACCCCCATGTATGTTGCTTGAATAAACCTCCATCGGTTGATAGTAAAACCCCTATTTTGGTGGTCAATACCCTTTGTTCACAATGAATACCAATACTCATTGTCGGCTAAAACACATTGAAACCTTTTTTTTTCGACGATTGCAACCTTATTTTGTTGCTTAAATATCCCTACCTTCATGGTAAAAATGGCAACAAAAACCAACCCCCCTTGCTCAGTTCAAAGGGTGCTCCTTCTCCTCTGGCGACATCGAATTCACCTCACAGGACTACCCACCAGTTGTGGCCAGTTCTGGCCAGGTTCATAGGAAAAATCATGATACCCTCCGGTAATCAAACATGGCTGGCGGAGCTTTCTACTTTGTGAAAACCATGGGATTTTTGGGCCATGGGATTTTTTTCGGACATGATAAACTGATAAACCATGCTGTTTGGGGAAAATCATCCATGTTCTGACTCATAGGGATGATCAACTATCCAATTGTCAGAAGATCTTGGAGAAGTTGTCCATAGTTGTTCCATCTATTTAGGGGTTCCTTCTGCCAATTTCACCCAGAAAAATCAGAGAAAAGTGGATGTGGAATCAAAGAAGAGGAAATAGACATGACTTTAAACTTGTACGGTACGTACCGTAGAATTGCTAGGGAAGATTCTTTTGGGAGAATGGTCAATTAAAAAACGGGGGATCAGAAGCAATCGGGACATGATTGAACACGGAGTTCCTCCGAAGTGCTGCTGAAAATGTCTAACTGTTGCATGGCACCTGTAGATACACATAGAATGAGTGTAAGCCCAGTTACATCCGAACCTTCCAATGTAAATACCCCTGCTTCATCCTGTTTTGGTGGTCCAACCACCATTTCTGGGTGGTACAGCAAACCCATCGAACAATCAACTGATAATCCCCCAGTTTGTTGGTTCAAATACCGTTTTGTGCAGCTTGAACCCACATGTTTGGGTGATGTATCGCCCTTCAAAGCACCAATTGCAACCATATTTCTTCGTCCCTTTTGGGTTGCTGAAAACACGGTCTTTCGTGGTTGTAGCCATCACAACTTGTTGATGGACAAAAGCTACCAACTGACAGGATCGTCCAGACCAATCAGTCTAAGCCATTGCCGGATTGTGCTAGCCGAATGAGGGGTTCTTCCCACCATCCTTTGCTACTGAATAGCACAAGTTTAAATCCCATTGGTCTAATATCCCCATTTTTGGTCCTTAAGACTCCCAGTTTCTATAGTTCTCACCATTCCAAAAAAAACCGCTCGGGCTCCACTGCTAGGCCGCCCTTTCTGTCAGCAGCGGGGTTCCCCACAGACGCCGCAGAGCGCGCAGTGTCCAAGTTGCTAGCCCCCTCACCACAGAGGCACACTGGAAAAAATGGGGGATACTCCAGTTGCATCCCCAGTCATGGCCATCAAATAGTTGGGAAAATGATTGACTAACCACTGGGGGGTTAGCCTAGTTTCAGATACATGTTGAGTTATTTCAGCAAAAAAAACTTGTGATTTTAGATGATTTGACTGTTTCAGCAATGTAATGCCGAATTAAGATGTGTTATATAGATGTGTTCTTCAAGCTGTGAGTGATTGGGGTTTAAAGTCGTGAAAATGGGTAGCTTAGCTCTAAAATGTATAATCCCAAGGACCAAACATCGAAAGTGCAGGTCAAAAAGAACCACTTTGAATCAACTCAGATCAGCTATATCTCAACAAGTTTTCCAACCGTTTTTCCAAGTAATCTTGTATAGTTCAACCCCAATCATGATGTTCAACTCACTTCGCAGCCTCCGTGACGCCAGGGTCTGTGGCTTCATCTTGCTGCGCCTCTGCAATGGCCCCAGCCTGGATCAATGGGATCCCCAATGGCTGGAGAGTTTGTAATGGACAATCCCAAGGTTTATAATGGGGGTACCCTAAAATGGATGGTTTATAAGGGAAAACCCTATTAAAATGGATGATTTAGGGATACCGTCATTTCAGGCAATTTAAGGAAACCCCCCATGTATATATAGTAAAGGAGCCGAGACGAAAAAATAAGGGAACACACACGAACACGAACCAGGGTATACCAGTCACCAGTTTCCACAAAAGCTAGATGATCCTCCAAGTGGATTTTCCCTACTTGCTAGTGGAAAACCCCAAGAATGGTGGGTAGTTGACCACGATTCCTAAAAGGTGAACCACGAAGGAGGGAAAATCCATGGAAGGAATTCAGTCGCTTCATTTGGAGCCGTGTCCCAGTCATGGTCTATGAGTCTATGCGGAAAGAAATCAACAAACAACTTCAATTCAGAGACCCATCACAACCTTTTTTTTTGAGAATCTCACATCTCATCCTTCACAACATTTCACAACGCATCGCACCACCAAAGCAAGCACAGAGTTGGAGGTTCAGCCGCTCATTGTGACAACAACTTTGATACTTTGGATAACAATTCCAAATAATGGAAGACCAAAACAAAACTCAAATCACACAACAGCATCTCATGTCGGTCGCAGGGAGTCATGAATGAGGCGACTAGCAATCTTGATGCTCACAAACAACCTACGATCCATGGGATGATCAACCGAGTAACTAGGATTAGAACTAAGTTACCTTTCAACTGGTTGATTTAGAGAAGATCTAGAGCAAACCTATGGTTTTTAGAATTCAACTGCAGTTCCCTCAAACCAATTCCGGGAACCTTGTAAATGGCATGTACTCGTGTGATTGTTGGGTATTGTTGGTATCCAAATGACTGGCTGTGTCAAAATATTCAAAATCAACCAATTCATAGCATTCAGTCGGTTCACTCCCAAAATACAACTACTGTCGGTGATATCTTCTGCTCCTGGGATATCTTCTGCTCCTGCGATATGCACCATTTATGACAACACGAATCCCCCAAAGAATTGAGCTTGGAATAACTATTTGATGAGGATTGTTCCGTCGGAAAGCCCCACCATGGGGCCCTGTGTGGAGTGTGAGGCAGTGTTTAGGGGCAATGCCCAAAAAACAATGATGGCATCAAGGCATTAGATTGGGTAAACGGAAAAATTACCGGAAGCCGGAAACCCATATATTTCATGGGGATTTAAAAATGGTTTCCGCTTAGGATTTTCCCCAACAGGCCAATCCAACGAAGATGGCATTCTGAAAGCGGAGTTAGTGAGTGGGATCACAGTCTTGCACCCTCAAACGGGTTCATACTTCAAAACCTATCAGCATTCAGCTATGGCTCAAAATCAAATATATAATCAACAACCTCAAAAAATGCATGGTTTGATACAAAAGATGATTGACCCAATTGAGTGGTTCCATTGGTACCCCATGTTTGAACAACAGCTGTTTTGTCCACCTTGGGAACCTTTGGAAAAAGCGGCGAAGATGAGTGGCTCATGGGTTCCAGCGATGATGCCTGTAGATCTTCAAACATGAAGCGCGTTCGTGCGTGCCAGAAGTGGGGATATCATGGGGATGTGTCTTGAGGATGTAATGGGATTCAACGAGTATCTAACCGGAATTATTGGGATTTTTTCCTGAGAATTTGTTCGGAATATTGTGGGATACGTATATCACCAACCATTGGGAATGGGATGAATTACCATTGAACATCTAGAATGGAGATGTAACTCAGGAAAATGTTGATATCATTGGAATCTTTATTGAGGATATAGTGGATGCATTTCACCAACGATGTAATAATTGAATGGTGGTTGAGTCTCTGAAAAACTATGAGTCTGGATAAACTATACCCTGTCGTAATCAAACGTGGCTGGCTGGGAAAAATCCCCTATAAATGGAGGTTTGAATGAGGAAATATATACATGTGTATATATATATATATATAGAATTTATATAATCTATAAACGAGGATTTTCCATTGCCGTGTTTGATTACCAGAGGGTAGTTACCTCAATCCAAACCATCATGTCACTTGTGACGTCGCAACGTGAGTTCATGATCAAATTTATCCAAATGAACTTCAAGTGAAAATAATCGTCCCAACGTAACCCACTGCAACAACGGAATATGCAGAAGATATATATATATATGTATAATATTGTATAATTATACATAACCTCCTGTGATTTGAAACAGCTGTGGAAAATCCATGAAAATATCATAAAAAAGATCCCAACTATAGATCATTTGCCTCCGCAAACTGGTCATTTTCCATAGCAAACTGTTCGTCATTACCAGATGGTACGTGAAAAGTCACCGCAGCGACTCGAATCCAGGAGCTTTCCTTCTGAGGTTGGAGCACTCGACTTCACATGGAAGGCGTTGTCAACCCCAGATTCTTAGTCACTCTGGTTGATACATTAGGGGAGTACCTCCCTTCATATAGTGATAAGCTGCTATTAGAATGGTATCGCCTGCAATGAAACCGCCCAGGGGGGTGTTGATCCGGGGTTGACATTATACCTTGAGCCAGTGGGTATTTTCTTGTCACTTTATGCAGAAAAACACAGGGCTTTTGCGATTTGGTAGCATCATTACCCGCAACAGTGGGATAAATCCCCTTAAGATTTCTACTCTCAAGACGGTATACTTTCCAACTAGTGACCATCGAAATTCTACACAGTGGCGCAGTGACTGAAATCATTATACACGATGTATTCAAGGTGGATCTTAAGGTAGCCTTCAAATAAATGAGAATTTGAAGCTGAGCTTATCAAACTATACCATCAAAATACACTCACCTTATTAACCTGCCCTTCACCACCCCAGCTTTGCCAAGGAAAACTCCGTTACAATTCGTCCGCACTGCATTGGGTACCTCCGGCACCACCAAGTTGTCTGGAACCAGCGTCACCTGATACCAAGGTTCAGACATGGACTCTTTGCCGAATTGAAGTGAGCCCAACAGACATAGAAAAGTGTGCGAGGCTTAGAGTAAAGTTGCGATATAAAGTGATAGTCATCCTGGAGTAGAATACGGAAATTTCAAGAAAGTCCTCACTGAAATGGAGCCATGATTGAAAATCCATTGAAAATCCCATGTTCTACCTACTTATACATCATTTCCTGTTTGGAAACCAATGCTTAAACAACAGACCGGCGACTGAAACTAGGTATCCCAGACTCATCAGGACGAGGTCCTCGCAGTTTGCCACACATTCTCCCTAGAACTAAAATATATAATTAATTGTATATATGATTTTATATACATATAATCATGTATATATATATATGTATATTATAATATATATATATATACATATATATACAATTATATATATATATATATACATATTTTCACTGGATTCCCCAAGGACTGGAGTCCCCAAATACTGGATTCCCCAAATGCTGGATTTCCCATTTCGAAAATACGAGATCACCCATCTCAGACATGGGAAAGCCGCTTGTTTTCGGCTCCCCTGCATTCTCCGTGTTGGAGGCGGAACCCACCTGACCCCGAGCAGTTCAAAACCGCGTAGCCTGCTTGGGTGTAAAAAAGAGTTCATGCATGGGTTCTGTATTTGGGGGTTTCCTAAAATGGGGGTACCCAAAAATGGATGATTTATAATGGAAAATCCTATCTAGAAATGGATGATTTGGGGGTACCCCTATTTTAGGAAACCTCCATTTATTCCAACTATGAGTGGGATAATCATCTCATACACATGTGTTCTCTTCATGATGATTGCTACATATTGGTATCAAAAAATCCATAATTCCCGTGAGACCTGCTAGTTCAACCCCAACCCTAAACCAGGTTTGGGGGGCTGCCGCAGATCAGCTGGAATGTGTATATTTCACTCAGTGCCAATGGACAGGCGATCAGTGACTAAAAGGACTGAGGACAGTAGACCCCCCTGATGGTTTCAAAAACATCTCATCAACTTCTGGCAGTTTGAGCAGGAAATATGTGCTCCGCTCACTAAGAAAAAAGAAACATATCTTCTTCTTGGCTACCCTTTGAAATGCCTTGGTAAGTTATTATTTCTACAAACTGATCAAACGTCTACTGGTACTGGTCACCATTGGGTATGCAAAGTGCACAAAAGTGTTAGTTGATTTCAAGGATGCCGGGCCCTCTGTGTGAAATGTTGACCCATACCTGTAGATTGTGGATCCAAAGTCCTGTTTGAGCTCCCAATTTCTCCGGCAAATGATCCTCATGAACAATGGGATAAAAAAAAATGAGGATCCACAAGAAATCATCTAGAATCATCACCAATTTGTGTGTGTGTGTGTGTTTGAAATTGTGGATGAAAATTCATAAATTGTGTACCTGGTATGGCATTGCGGATCGCCATGAAATCCACCGCGGCGCCCCCGTTGGGTCCCCCTTGGGTCCCCAGACACAGCAACAAAGCCAGCGATCCATGACACCTGAGCAGTACACCAACCAGAACGCAGCATTTCTTAAAGGAAAAAAAATAACACAGAGGCACAATTTCCCGTGGAAATACAGGATTTCCAAATAACTTTGAGGCTTTTTTGTTGTGGGATAGCATTAGTGATCGCCTGGAGTGGTTTTGTGCCATATCGCTGAACAAAGCTAAAAAGTCCCATCACAGACAAACACCTTCCGCGTTCGCCAACCAGTCAGTGGTGAAGATTACATGAGTGAAGTCAGGATTGTTTCGGCGTGAAAACTTGCAACGGGCTGTGATTCAAGTTCTGTTTGACATCACAAGTGAATTGCATCCAAGTGCTTGGTTGAAAAGAAAGCCTGCTAAGGCGCTAAGCCTGATTCACACATTCACATATGTCAGAATCATGTATTACAATTACAGTTCAAGCAAACAAACATTACGTATATTCCATATCAGTAGACACGCTGGTACGTCGTAGAATCCCAGATCCAAGCTTGCTCCCCGGCCTTCCGTGTCAGCTCTCAGCTGCCCATTGGGCTGCAGCTTGCTTTTTGAATGATGTAATGGCCTGTAATGGCGTTATTCCATCGTACTTGATGTACTTCTTTTTGCCCAACACATTGCACAGCTTGGGAAAAACAAAATATGGAAAAAATCGGAAGGTGGAATCATTCCAAATCTTAAGTTGCACAACTGAAAATCCGGTGCTCGCACTGGATGACCACGGCATGGGCCTGTCATGCAAATGTTTAAATAGCGCGGGAATCAACGGCTTTTAAGCCGAGCTACGCTTGAGACATCTGCGATAAGCAAGTGTTGTGCTTAAGCATGCTGCCAGGCTGCAACCACTCCCCACTTGTGTTGTCTTATGTTAACACCTCTGAAGAATTGTGGGAATGGCTCTTTGAATTTTCTGCTCCACGCTTGTTTGATATTTATGGCCCCCCGAAGAGATGGTCAAAACCTCCTCTGATTCCATCAAAATATGAAATCTGTGGATTTCGATGGTCGTTTCAACCAATCGCAAGAATGTTGCTCTCCTGGGAATCATGCCGTTTCTTCGGATGGAATATACACCCATGTATTTCGAACCTCCAACCACTTTCACTATGAATCTTATTTAGCCGTTTGAGGCTGATCCTGGCCGCTGAAACCTGTTTTTGTCCACCAAAGCTGGCAATTTTGGAAGCCCCACATGGGGCAGAACAGGTGTTGCCTTTTGAAGTAGTTCATCATATCGCTTTCCAGCAATCCTCGCAAGCAAACCGTTCTGGATGAACCTTTTTGGTCTTTTCCCATATTGTTGCTCAAGTCGTTTTCAGCGCATTCGCAGCTTCGCAGGAAGCCCATAGATCCAGTGATGTTCATGCGCTGTGCTGCAACTCCAAAATCTGCCCTGGTGCGCTGGCGATGGCCCCACATCTACTTGAAAATGTCTTCCAACCAGCTCCTATGCCAACCTCCAAATATGTCAAAGCATGTCAAAGCCGAGCTGGGGAGCGGCCGCCAAAATCTTCTTGAGGATTGGAGTTGTACGGTCGGAGCCGTGAATGCTTGAACCCAGTGGCACAGTGCTCACACACTGTGCATGGCTTGAGCCATGAGCCAAAGCAAAGTTTGTGGCAGCATGATGGACAGTGCCACGCCATCCCAACTCGAGAGTGAGACTAAAATCCTGCAATAGTAGCTGCGCCATCAGCAGTGACTCGAGACAACTGACTCCACATGGTCTCCAGGTTCCACACATCGGAGTGCGGCTGCGCAAGCTGGAAGAAGATCGGATCGTCCTGAAAGGGTCAAGCCTCCAATCATTGGATGAATGGAATACTACCCAAAAAACAGGTGGACTCCATAGGGCAAAAATGGATAAGAGCAACAAATGCTTTGGCTTTTTTTTATCATCATGGAGGTATCTGTTAAGTACATCCGGTGTTTTTTGGCCAATTGCCCCCCAAAAAAATCTGATCTCGATGGTAAATCCCGTATGTCTAGCGGGAAAATAGTCTTTTCATGGTGATTTTTCCGACTGGCGGTCCTTTTTGCATCAAAAGTTGCATCGAAGGATTTGGGTTTGTCAAGAAATGGGGTATGCCGTGTATGCCATATATGCCGTATACCCCCAAAATCCACTGATTCACCATTTTCCCCATTGTTTCACGTCCATACACTGGGACCCCTCACCAAATTCCATAAACCCTTTTATACATATATATATATATACTGTATATATCGTACATATAATGTAATGTATTTATATATATATATAATGTAGGCCCCATTGGGTGATTGTTCTTTTTCCCTTTCGTGAAACTCCCAAACTCTTTGGGAGATCACCATCTCCTAGAAGATCGGATCAAAGCTCTTCAGAAAGGGAGGCCTTCACGCCCTCAACGACCTCGTCGAACGTCACGTTGGACGTTGGGAGGACAGCCGTGTGTTTACATCATGTTCTCCCCAAATAGCAAGATTTTCATGCAACATGTTGCCTTATTAAAAAAAAAAAACAGGAAAATTGGGGCATTTCGACCCACCGCACTCGAGGTCGAAGATCATGGAAGCAACGAAAAAGATGGGAAAAACGGCAAAACATTATGGTTGGGTGGCTTCAGAACTGGCCAGGGGATGTGACAGGAACAATTGTGTGCTATTAACCAAGAGAAACAGGGAGTCTACCCACTCAGATGGATGGGAAGGCACCAGCTGTATGTATGTAGGTAGGTAGGTATGTATGTATGGATGTATGTATGTAGGTAGGTATGTATGTATGTAGGTAGGTAGGTATGTATGTATGGATGGATGGATGTCTATATATACAGACATAATAATGATATAAGTATGTATATATACGGCAAATGCCTGGGCTTTGCCCGGAACTGCAACGACAACGGGACTCAGAATCATCATCATCATCATCATCATCATCATCATCATCNCAAATGCCTGGGCTTTGCCCGGAACTGCAACGACAACGGGACTCAGAATCATCATCATCATCATCATCATCATCATCATCATCATCGTCATCATCATCAATTGAATGTAAAGTTTAACCGGGGTGGGAATTTATATTCCAAAATTTCCTTGTTGATCTTTCCCAATTGAATGTAAAGTTTAACGGGAGTGGGAATTTATATTCCTGACTACCCTTGTTGATCTTCCCAACCGAAGGTAAAGTTTAACGGGGGTGGGAATTTATATTCCTAAATACCCGTGTTGATCTTCCCAATTGAATGTAAAGTTTAACGGGGGTGGGAATTTATATTCCTAAATACCTTTGTTGATCTTTCCCAATTGAATGTAAAGTTTAACGGGGGTCGGAATTTATATTCCTGACTAGCCTTGTTGATCTTTCCCAATTGAATGTAAAGTTTAACGGGAGTGGGAATTTATATTCCTAAATACCCGTGTTGATCTTCCCAATTGAATGTAAAGTTTAACGGGGGTGGGAATTTATATTCCTAAATACCTTTGTTGATCTTTCCCAATTGAATGTAAAGTTTAACGGGGGTGGGAATTTATATTCCTGACTAGCCTTGTTGATCTTTCCCAATTGAATGTAAAGTTTAACGGGGGTGGGAATTTATATTCCTGACTAGCCTTGTTGATCTTCCCAATTGAATGTAAAGTTTAACGGGGGTGGGAATTTATATTCCTAAATACCCTTGTTGATCTTCTTCATTGAATGTATAGTTGCATCAACATTTGTTTGGGAATGGGAAACCTCTACGCTGCAACGCCTGGGCAAAGCCCAGGCGTTGCACGTATATATATATATATGCACAGTACACGTATTGTGTATGTCAGTATTGATATGAAGTCTGGACGCCTTTAAAAAATTATGGAAAGGTGGTCCCACATCAGTGGGCAAATAGCAATTGACCCAAGTTGGCAAAGATCGAAATCTGGGAATTATGGAGCACCATTGATGTGGGGAGGTTGACCTAGACCTACAGCAGCGAAGATAGAGTGGAGAGCTCATTTTCAGGGATTTGGGGAGTCCCACATGTCTGGAAAAACTACGGATAGTGTTGATAGTTGGCTGGTTGATGCTACAGAAATTTTGGCCCTGGGTTGGTCCCAGAATTTCGCAAATCCATCGGTTTCGTAACCTCAAGAACAACAACGTTGGCGGTTGGAACGTTCCCGATTCTTGGTCCAACCGTTCCCCCAGGGATCAGAATCTCCCCATTCAGTCAGCTAGTGTAGCCTGAAGGTCTATGTTGTATAACAATTCCATACAACAAATATACTTATTTAAATATATACTGAACTTATGTAACCATCAACCAAGTATTTGGGACACTGCTTGTTTGGGCTGGTGGGCTCTAAATCAGGTGCTTTAAAGGGACGAAAAACACCCGCCAAGCCACGTACATTGGATCGCGTCCTCCCTTCGCCGTGATTTCCTCAACTGCAGCTGGTGGTGGCGACCCAAAATCGGGTACTGCTTTGGAGCACCATTGGGCAGTCATTTTGAGTACTACATTTTGGGTATTTATCGGAAAATCATCTCTGAATGGGTAGTTTCCATTGTCACCGTTGATTACCTGTCGGGCTTTGCCCACGTTGAGTTGTGCGCTGCTTCCACGAGACAAACATGACCCAGACATGGGAAGGTTGGATCCAATGAGTCTCAAATTTTTGGCTACGGTCATATCGCTGGTTAGTCTCCCGTTGCTAGTTGTACAAAGTATCACTAGTATTGAACATTTTTGCTGTTGAATGTCCCATTTTTGCTCGTTGGGTTCACTTTCCTGCTAACATCCCCATTTCTCTGCTCATATTGTGCCATTTCGCTTCCAAATGAAGTGCCTTCCTGGCGCTGAAGAGCTTGAAAGACTAGCGCAATATCTTTTCCAAGTCCGTGAATACTGATTTTTTGTCGCAGGTCTGGTGCTATACCCGTCACATGGAAACATTCTTTCTGCTTGTGTTTTATATTTTCTTTTCTGACTGTTTATTGACCTGTGTTGATGATGGGGTCTTCAATGCTTCAATTCACCCTGGCACAGGGAACCAGAAGATTCCCATCAATTCTACAAAGTATTGACAAAAATGCATCTACTTCAACCTGCTTCTGAGATTTTACCACTACTGACCCTCCCAGGATTGTCTTTTGGGGCAAAAACACCAACCCATTGAACCCACCGCTGTCCACGTCCTTGGCTTGAATTTGTCGGAAGCCCGCGAAGTGGAAATACCATGAGACCACCTGATTACTGGCGATACTTGGAGGATCATCCTATGACATAACCCATTTACAGTTGCTTTGTAACTAACATTTCGTAGGATTTATGGTAACTATTGGACATAACCATGGTTGAGAGGGGTTTATAAACCAACCTACTAGGTGTTCGAAAACCATAGTCAGTTCATTTATCTATGGATGGGTTAAGCCATGAATCGGGAACTTGCGATCACCAAGAGTATTTCCACCAGTTGCGATTCTTGGGCTGATCCTCCAAGTATATAGGCCATTTATAACTGGGGGTAGCCCTTGTCGATTCACAACTGGAGCAATGGATTTATGGTTGAGTAACATCCCCTCTATTTGGGATTGTGCCGTTTAGAAGCGGGGACATATTTCCTATTTGCAATTGGGGCAGTCAACCATGGTTTCATCATTTTTCTCCAACTAGCTACGATGCGTTGGATGAAGACAATAGGAAACAATGAGGGGTTAAAGGGACGGCCATTCACCAAGGGATAGATGGATACAGGTCAACATTGGGTGGTTGAATGTTGAAGGCTGAACATTGGAAGATCCGGGAGAAAGCCAATACAAGTTGGGGATATGAAGCCCAAAAGCAGAATGGCTTGCAACCAAAACTGGGCAAAATCTCTGTTCACCTGGTCTTCACATTTTGACCGTGTCCAATCATGTCCAAACTAGTTACACTTGAGTAGGGGATAGATGCATAGATTACATAGATAAAAATGTAGATAGTAGATAGTAGATAGTACAGTACATGCTAAAAAGTAGCTCGGGGACACTGGACACTAGATAGTAGATATCTATTGATCTATCTGTCTGTCGGTCTAATCTAATTAATTTGATCTAATCTAATCCTATTCTATCCTATCTATCTATCTACACAAACAAGATCGTAGACAGAGGTTGATGGATAGTATAGAGATTCTGACATGACCCTCTGGTGATTTAACATGTCTATGGAAAAACACCATTTTGAATAGGCAAATCATCTACTTTCATGGGCCATGTTAGATCATCGCAAACTGTTAAAATTACCAGTGGGTAGATATCAAATACAGATACCCTCGGGAAATCAAACGTGGCAATGGAAAATCGATCATTTCTAGATACCCTCTGGTAAACTAACATAACTATGGAAAATCACCATTTTTAATGGGAAAATCCACTAAAAATAGCCATTTTCAATAGCAAACTGTTAGTTTACCAGAGGGTAAACCTTCCATTTATAGAGGGTAGATCTTGATGCCCCCGGCCTGACATCGTTGGAGCTCACTGATCTCCTCCGCGTCACGGTTTTTATCGGAGTGCAGCAGCTGATTTTGAAAAACGGGGTGGCAAGGGTGGGGTATCCTCAGAAAGGAGTAGAATCCCTGAAAAATCATATGTTGGTATAGATCATGGTATAGATATCCCAGATAGAAACCTCTTTTTTTTGTTTCGGCGATTTCCGGTAGTGGAGAAGCCATCATCATCCGCATGAAAAGACGGTGAGTATCACTCATTTTTCATCATCAACCACCAGTCACCAGGGCTGTGTCGTCCCATTTGCACTGGCTGGTTAAGAACGGATTTCCCATTTCATGGATTATGATCGCCCCCGATATATTGGATAGTATAACCCCATACCAATCATCAATAAACAGCGGTTTTGAACACTGCTCATTTTTCCATGGCTCCTAGAGCAACAAACCACTCATTCATATCATCTCATAACCAGGCATGACAGCCCAAGCACAACATCCCTAACATCCCTGGCATCCAACCCGCCCGGACCAGCCAAAGTTTGATGGCTTTAGAGGGGAAGAAGCGATTGCTGAAGCCCATGATCCTGAAGCAAAAGATGGGAAAGTCCAATCAAACGTAGCAATGGACATCCCAACAAATGAAAGTTTTAATGGGAAAATCATCTATAAATGGTGGAAATTCCATTGCCATGTCCATATTTGATTCCCAGATGGTAGGTGGTTTTGAAGTTCTTCATATAGAGTGTCCTTTATGTGAACCAATTCTGGGAATCATCTAAGTTGGGAGATAGCTAATCTGTCAACCTGTGAACAAAAGATTGAAATGTATCCTTGGCAAGCAGAACTCCATCCATGTAAATGGGGGGGCGACAACAAAAGGAGAAGTGACGAATGAGCGCCAACAACCACGCGGATGTGTGAACCAACAAGAATGGGAATGTCAAGCAATCAACATGGGGGCACAACCAAGAAATCTGGGGATGTGCAAGGCGTGCAAGAACTCACATAACCAGTCACACCAAACAACTTTGAGGATCACTACACCCGCTCCTGTGGATGCCTAAGGTGATTCTTGACCAGGGAAGATGTTGTTTTTCTAAACCTTGGGCTGAAAATCAATGACTGAATCATCTGGATCTTTGGGCAAAAACAGCATCATCGCAAAAATGACAGCAAATGTTTGGCCGATTTTTGCGCATAGATTTCAATCGCGGGCCAGAAAACCTACGTCTCAAAGCCCATTGAAAAAACACGTGTGGTTCTATAAATCTTCCATCCTACCTCCTTGCACCTCAAAAAACCTTAGCCCGGCCCCCCAAAAAAGACAGCCCAGCCCTGTCCAACTGCCGCGTCCAGAACGGCGCCAAGTTACGCCATACCACCAGGTTTCAACACCCTCAGCATCTCCTTGAAGATCTCCAAAGGGTGCACCAAATAATCCACACTCACCTGGAGCCATCTTCGACTGAAGGCGCCGTCAGATTGGAGCTTGCAGTCTGGTATCTATGCATGTCCGTATTTAGATGTACGTTAATATTCATCCAATATGATTATACGCATACGTACATATGTTTATGTTTATATATAATGTATATAATATACATATATATATATATGTATATATATATATACACATATGATCTCTTGCGTACATGGGAGGATAAATGGGTATGGATGTCAAAATATCTTATCCTCAAAACTCAACGATAATTTCACCCACCTAGCATGGAGGTACCCAATCTATATCAAGTGTAGAAGGTGGTTGTAACACGACTGCCGCCATTCTGCCTTTGCAAATACCAATTTTGGCATTGAGAATAACATTGGATGGTTCTCCACTGGTAACAGAGGGATAACTCATCTCAGCTTGGCCCCTAACAAAAATCCAACAATTCTCTCAGTTTTTGCCATGGAGTCAACTGGGTTCAATGTTCAAGAATGTTGGTAGCAAGTCAGATCTGAAACCAACAACCGCATTTGTTACATCATGAGTTACTCTCCCCAAACACCATTCGTAGCGCCAAGACACTGCGTTCACCACAAAGTCAAAGGTCTTGTCTTCAAAATTCAACGTCGGGTCCTTCCGATCATCCCATTCCCAAGATCAACCCCAAATGGGACCCCACAAACAATAACGATCCAACACTAAGCCCGGGTTGATAGGAGAAGATTTCACATGGGGGAAGGGATGAATTCCTCACCATGCTGCTGGTCTTTGATCCTGGATGGCCCCTAAGTATCTTGGATTGTCTTGGCTTTTGGTGCCCTAAATTCTTGGGAAAACAGCTTCAAAATCCACTGGTTACCCTCTGGTGAACTGTCATAGCTATGGAAAATCACCATGTTTGATAGGTAAATCAACTGTGAACGGCCATGTTCAATAAGTATGTTAAATTATCAGATGGTAAGCAGCATTTCCCCATCGATACTTCCTAGGGGTTACGTCGTCGTCCCATTCAGCGGTGATCCTGGCCCTGCAGTGTGTGGGCAGTCTCCAACATGATTTTGTCGTTCACTTTGGTTGAAACTTCCAGGGTCAACAACAATGATTAATATTTAATATTAATAACAATAATGAGAATGATAGTAATGATAATCATCATCATCATCATCATCATCATCATCATCATCAAAATCAAACAATAAGTATAACCCCGATGTTTAAGCATCAAAACGGAGACCCGAACTGGGGCTCAGCTCCGCCTTGTTCAAATCCTTCACGGTCCACCCGGTGAGCTGTTCGTTCCGCGCCAGTTCGTCAGCGTTCATGCCAATGCCCACGGCACGAGCTAAGCCTGGGTGAACGTGGCATCCCACCAGGCCTGATGGTTGTGGGTAGAACATATCCTATTTGTTTTCAATGCGCGCACAGTATATATGAAAATGTTCATTCTCCAAACAAAATGTCCCATCCCATATCCTATGGAATATCTGTACGGTGTAATATCTTTTGAATTATGAAACTATCCTGCGGAACATCCAATGTCCGATCATCCAATGGAGAATGTGGGATTAGAGCTGCCTCTGAACAACGGGCAAGCTTTCGGGAGCATCAAGTTCCATCATGGTCATGCCCCACTTACCAAGCTGCTTGCACCAATCCAACCTAAACCCAAATCGAAAACAAAAAGCCTGGTTGCTGGTCAAACACACACTGTTGAAAAAAAAAAAATATATATATATATATATATACCAAGACCTTCCAAGGGGCGGGGCTACGTTTCCATTTTTTATGTTCCCTAAGGGGTGGGCCTACGACTATCCCTTAGCCAAACCCAAAATTCACAACATGATTTAGTGATAACTATGTTGATAGTACCATTTTTGGGAGAGATGGTTGGAAGCGAGCTGGATCAAAAAAATCTTTGATTTTTNGATAACTATGTTGATAGTACCATTTTTGGGAGAGATGGTTGGAAGCGAGCTGGATCAAAAAAATCTTTGATTTTTGGATTTTCCGACACGCGAATGACATGCGAGTCACTGGTTGGGGGACCCCCCCGACACGCATTCAGGGGTGCCGTAGCGATACTCCCTTAGCCGAAGGGGTGCCGTAGCGACACCCCTTTGGGTAACTGACACGCACCCCACCGACACGCAAATGACACGTTTNGGTGCCGTAGCGATACTCCCTTAGCCGAAGGGGTGCCGTAGCGACACCCCTTTGGGTAACTGACACGCACCCCACCGACACGCAAATGACACGTTTGACACGCGCAATTTTTGGGGTGCAAAAAAAAACTCAAAATCATCGCCTCGGTGGCCTCAGATAAAAAAATGAGATGTATATTCCAGATGGCCCAAAAGAGGGTTGAAACTACCTTAGAAATTAAGGGGTCGCACTACGACACCCCCCCTTAAGGGGTGCCAAAACGACACCCCTTGGCATGTGCTGGTATATATATATATATATGTATATATACACACACACATGTTTATTGGCTAATTGGGATCATCATTCCAAATAGGAAGGGAAAATCACAAAAACACACAATGAAAGCACCCATCAGCCTCGCAAAAAGCCGTCGAGCCGCGCACCGCTGGAAAATGGCTGATCCACGAAGAGCAGAGATCCAACACAGCGGCCCCTGCATGAAAATGCACCTGGCAGTAGAACCGGGGCCAGCAGTTCCCCTCCTGTAAACCAACCTAGATTTGGAAAACTCACCATTTGTAGATCATTTTCCGACCTGGAAACCATGGGTTTTCCACATCTATGTTGGTTTACCCTGGGGTAACAGTTAACATTGTTGATGCTAACAAGGTTGAGGAGGTCGACACAAGGATTGGTGACCATATCTAATCAACAACACTTCAGATTCCACACAAATTGAAATTTTTGATGGTTTTCTCATGTTTTCTCCAGATCAAGACTTCACAGGATGGTAACTTGGGGTCGGTACATCAAGAACGCAAATTCATTGGATTTTGAATGGGATGGCTTGCTACCAAAAAAATAATTCAAATCAGCCGTTTGCAGGACCTTTTTCTTTAGCCCATACCACTTCATGGGTACCCCTATGGCCCACGTGAGGCACCATCACAGCTGAAACAAGCACCAAGGCACTTCATAGTACCGGCGGAGCGCACCTGCGAAATGAGGCGCCCCCACAAATCACAAGTTGCGAATAGCTTTTGGGAATCAAACATAGCAATGGATTCTCAAGCATCAGTAGTTGGTAGGCGGCGCATAGACAGCCGCCTACTTTTGTGCCAATTTTATGGTTTTTACTGGGTTGGGTGGGATGGAGTGGGGGGGCAATAACCTTCCTTGGCATTTGCACCCACGTCATGCTACGTTACGTTGCTGCTATTATAGGGATGGGGTTGGGGTGGGTTGGGGGGGAAATCACGTTCCTTGGCATTTGCACCTACATGATGCTACGTTACGTTGCTGCTATTATAGGGATGGGTTGTGGTGGGGTGACGGGGGCAATAACGTTCCTGAGCAATAACGTTCCTTCTATGTTGGAACTTAGACCATGTAACTTGCAACATCTTGCAACTACGTCAACATGGAATCTTTTGTGAAATGATATGTTTCATGACAAGATATGATCTATTCAGTGATTTGATATGATATGTTTAATGTTTGCTGATATGATATGACTTCCCTATGCAACTTTGAAATACACGACAGTTGCTAGGGTTGTAACTTGAATCATATCATATAACTTTCAACTATGTCAATATGTTGTATTTTATGAAATAATGTTTCATGACATGATATGATCTGTTCGGTGATATGATATGATATGGTCTTGTCTCACTTGCTGCAGCTGCTGAAGAAGGAAAAAGGTGTCTTACCAAAGTAGATTTCCCCAGTGTTTCAAAACACTTCAAACAGGATAAATATTGTTGGTCGAAAACAAAACATGTAAAACACCGTGGAATTGCGAAGTTCAATGAAAGGTGGCATGCAATGGAAAATCAAAAATCACTCAAATCTCTCACGGCCGAATACGCGCCCAATACCCAGTAGTTTCCATTGCCATGTTTGATTACCAACGCGTCGCCATAGAAACCTGTCTGAAACTGCGCATGTTTATATGTCCAAAACCAAGGGGCTGCTGGCCACATGCTTCCGAAGCTGGTACTGTAGCAGCTAGGAGTCTGGACTACGTTGCCTACCCCGTCACGCGTTCCTTGCCCACAGATTTGACCCATCCTGACGAGGCACCAATGGCGGCATCGTCGATGTGGGTCACCAGCCGCGGTTGGCCATAGAACTCCATGTCCTCTGACTCGTCCATCCTGCGGCGAAAGCCCTTTTCAAGGGGAAAAGAGATGAACAGGTGCTGGCCAAGTATGAGAAAATCACAAGATGAAAACTTCGAAAGTCATGGTTGCAAGTTTACTTTGTCTGTGGAAACGGGATTGCTTGGGAAACTCCAACAGTTGACCCACACCCCAATTGGGATCTGCGATTGGCTCAAAATAGTCTAGTCTAAGATTCAAAAGCGAATCATGAAGAACAAACCACAAACACCAACGGATGGTCTATGTTTGGTCCATATCGATCTATTTTGCTCCTCAAAATGATCTTCGCAAAAACATCACAACCAAAAAACACGTTTGTCTGAAACTGGATAGATATGTCTGAAAACGGGGTATGCCCAAAATCCCACGATTTTACAGCCTCATGTTCCCTATTGTTATTTCCTAGGGGTCGCAAATCCACCATTTTCAGACAAACCCAAAAACATCATATTCTGTAGGTGAAATTCCATATCTCCCCACTATATCACCATATTTCTGCAGTTAAAGCACCCTTTTCTGATAGCAAATCCCTTTCCCAATGGTTGGCAAAACATGTTATACGATGGTATATACCCATAAGATTCCCACCAACATTCCCACGAAATCCGATTCAATCCCAGAAGTTATATCCCATGATATCCTAACATTTGTTTCATCAAATCCTGAATCAAATCCAATTTGTTTGCCAACAAATCACCCTTAAATCCCCATGTTTCCCTGTTAAATGCCGATTTTCAGACCATAAATCCACCCAAAATGGAGCCAACAACCGACCGTCGACCGGAGTTCGTTGCCTCTGTAGGTGCTCTGATCGCAAGGGCCATGCGGTTGGCCACGGCACGCCCCTGGCAGTAATGAAAAGGCCCATCAGCCATGAGGATTTCATGGGGACTTTGAGGGGGGTTAACTGGCATATAAAGGGGGTTTAATGGCAGGCTGATGGGGTTCAATGGGATAGAATGAGGATATAAGAGGTGTCAACTAGTGAAAATATTGCTGATTGGTGGTAAAAATGCGATATCCTTCACCGAGAATAAGGATCTGGGTGTCGGGGTGGGGTATGATAAGGATATGACTTGTGAATGATTGATTAAGATTGGATCTGGGTGTTTGGTGGGGATAAGGATATGAATGATAGAATTGAATATATTCCAGAAACTGTTACAATTTACACGTCTTTCACCCTGTGACAATTTCTCCAAAGTTAGCCGCATCTTTTGAGACTAACCTCTTCCTGTGATTTGCCAATCTGGAAAAACATGATCAAGATCAAACTGGAAATGACCGCCAAAAAAAACCAGAAATGACCGCCAAAAAAAAACGGAAGAACGCCAAGAATTTGGACCCAAAACAATAAAGAAAAAAACAAAAAACGCATGGAATAACCCTCCGAAACGCGGATCAAGAATGCAGATCCAACCTCAGGAGATCCTCTTTGGGACCTGAGATCTTCGTTTCGAGCTCCTCCAAAAGAAGCTGAGCTTGGCCAGGACATTCAGATGGGATCAAAATCAGATTTTTTTAGATGATTTTGGATTGTCTTACATGATGTTGCATTATTTTGGATGATTTCGAATTGTTTATTAAGACGGCTTTGGGCTATCTATGTTAGATGATTTTTGACTATTCCGTTGATTTTGGATTGTTTCTAAATGAGTTTGGTTTGTTTTAGATGAATACTGGACCATTTTCAGGTGATTTTGGATGGATTTCAGATGGTATTCAGGGTTGGGCCTAAGAATGACGAACTGTTCACAATTACTTATGGGTCAAAAAATGGCACCCCGATTTCCTCTAGAGATACAGGGAAAGTTGATGAAAATTCTTCTTGGCACCAAGTGTTTGAGTATACAAATGGTATATGACATGGTAATCTGCATGAGGACGAACAGAAACTTGCAGAGGGGCAAGAAATCTCGGCTTCAAAGAGAAACAATGACATTCCCTGGACAATCATCCCAGATAGCACGAAGATTGAATAGTAAGATGTTGAACATGTTCCGCAGTAGGGCAAACCTGTTTCTCCTTTCATCCCCACAGAGTCTAACTGCAAGGTCCTGCAAATCCACAGCCGCAGATCCGAGAGTCACCAGCAACACCTGGTCACAGCAAAGCCAAAAACGCTGGTTGCCCTGGGAACCACCAGTTCTTTGGGAATTTCCTGGTGATGTTGCCCTGGTTGGTGCTTGAACCGCCGGCTTGAAAAATATGACAGTCATTGGACATCATCATCATTCCATGTCTGTTGGAAATTGAAAAAATGATTTAAAAAATCTTTGAAACCGGCAACATCCACCAACTGAGGCCCAGGGGAAATTGAGAGGTTTACTTCATCCAACGGGGATTCACTCACAATGAATTAGCATTCACGGTAAACATGGATCTACCTACTGAAAAATGACCATGTTTCATGAATTCGCAGCTTCACCAATCTACTTTCCAAGGGGTTGGCTACCCTTCCAAACCATGCGGCCCGCCTTGAACATCACCAGGTGCTGTCCACGGGATCCCCAAATGTGCCCAAGCTTGGGTCCAAGCTGGTCCAAGCCGGCAGGAAATGGGGATGGATCAAAACCTATTGTTGTCCGTAAATTTCGGGCAATGAACATCCATGTACTGCGTATCACACTCTGAGTTACACTCTGGGAATTTGGCACTTTGTTGTGGAAAATCACCATGTTCCAGATGTAAATCATCTATAATCATCTATACATGGGCGATTTTCCGCAGAGAGGGTAAAACACCGGAGGGTACCAGTACCAGATCTTGAAGGTCGCGACGGGCACCCAGGGAGAACCAACCGCCAAGAGCCACTTGGATTTCTAGGTCTCCGACCCCTTTTGCTTCAACCAATCAAGGTCTTCTCAGCCACAATAGTAAGGCATGGTCCCAGCTTTGGTTAAGGGAAACATCTTACAGGACAAGCTTTTTCGAGGGGCTCGAAGCCATTCATTTTGTAGATGTTCCCAACCAATCCATTGATGTGGGCCACACAGATTCAAGGTAAGGACGCCATTCCACGCCCCGCCCTTTTTCGCGATGGACAAGGTCCCCGCTTGAAGCTGCCGACTCACCCTGGTGGCAGAAGCACTTGCAGGGGTATGGCTGATGTGGATCAAAGGGAGGACAGTTCTGGTGATTCTTGAGCTGTCTCCTGCTCCATCTGCTCCCCAGTTCAGGGGGAAAGAGAAATCCAAGACTGTATCATCAGTTTCCAAATCACAAATTGCCAGGTTGATGCCTATCCCATCCTACTGTATTTGCTGGTGAGCAAATATTCCTATTGCGGGTGAGTTCCGAATTCCTATCAAACCAGCTAGTATAATTTCCTATGGTCACCGAATCAACAGAGGTAAAGCACGTATCATTCTCTTCAGTAATGTGGGTAAAACAATCATAAACCACCCATTTTGGAATGGTTTATTCCACCTTTTCATAGTGATTTGGGGGATGGTTGTCTATTGTTTAACCCACATTATTCATATGTTCCCCAACAAATCCCCAAATTTAAATCACCATCTTCCTGAGTTAGATCACCATTTCTCCCAGTAGTCCCGTTTCTTTCCCTAGACTAAATCCCCACTAAAAAATCCCGAGGATACCCTCCGGTAAACTAACATAACTATGGAACATCCACATTTTTAGTACTGTAGGTAAATCAACTATAAATCCCATGTTCAATAGCTATGTTAAATGACCAGAGAGTAGGCATAAGGACCATGACGAATCCATCCCCATCCGTGCCTTAGCGAAAGAGCAGATCCTGCAGGGCAGATCACGCGTGGGGTTGGGTCTTACATACATTTAGCATATAGTATATAATTACAGATAAGGATGCAATTACGTATACTTCTATAGATGTATACTTCTATACTATAGAGGTATACTATACATATGTATATATGTATATACCGTATATTATATATATATATATACACATACATATGCATACTCATGTACACTCATTTTCACATATGGATCCTCCCAATCCCCGCGGTCCAGGAGAAGCACAGCCGCCACCATCCCAGCCTTGCTGTGGGGGTAGATAAGACCGTTAAGAAGATAGATGGTCCAATTTTGGGGAATTGCGAAGTTTATGTGTAATTTAAATTATGTATATATATATATACTATACATATGTACATACTGCACATTTGTTGCATGTTATACATGTTATACATGTGTATGTATATATGTATGCATTACAGCATGCAAAGACAGAATAGATAGAAAAACAATGCTGATACAAAACACGTCTGAAACAGTACATCAAGGGGTGGAAACAACCTGAAGTTGTAGCACCTGCGGTTCCAAAAAATTTGATACTGTATATGTTTGTTTCAGATCGACATATCACAGATGTATAAATGTACATGCATATATATATATATATTGTACAAATATATGTGTATATATATATAATCATTGTAAAGTTGCTACATTCAAGCGGTTGGATAGTTAGATAGACGGATCGACAGATTGACAGATAGACAGGTAGATAGATAGATAGACAGACAGATAGGCAGGTAAATAGATAGATAGATAGATAGATAGATAGATAGACAGATCGAAAGATAGGCAGATAGACAGACAGACAGACAGACAGACAGACAGACAGGCAGGCAGGCAGGCAGGCAGGCAGACAGACAGACAGACAGACATATAGACAGATAGATAGACAGATAGCTAGATAGACAGATAGTTAGATAGACAGATAGCTAGATACACGGACAGATGGATAGATAGATAGATAGATAGATAGATAGATAAATTGACAGGTAGGCAGGCAGATAGATAGACAGATAGACAGAATCACAGATAGACAGACAGACAGGGACATAGATAGATGGATGGATAGATAGATAAATGGATAGATAGACAGATAGACAGACAGACAGGCAGATAGAGAGATAGATAGACAGATTTAGTGATAGACAGATAGACAGATAGACAGAATCACAGATAGATAGACAGACAGGGACATAGATTTATGGATGGATAGATAGATAAATAGATAGACAGACAGACAGACAGGCAGGTAGATAGATAGACAGATTTATTGATAGACAAGATAGAAGATAGACAGATAGACAGACAGGCAGATAGATAGATAAATAGAATCCTCCCTTGGGTTTGGGGAGTTACCTGGGGCCCGGCATTTTACAGTTGTAAAACTGAAAAGTAGCATTTTGGCCCCTGTAAATTGCGGTGCCCAGGCTAAAATCAATAAATCCAGGCGGTCTGTAAAATGAGGGGTGCCAGGTATCTCCAAAACCCTGGTTTCTTCAAGTATCCCTCTGTAAAGTGAAAATCCCCTCGAAGCCTCTTACAATTCTCATCCAGTCATCTTAGGCACTCAGACACCCCCACGAAAAACAAATGCATTTTTACAGAGAATCCATCTTGAAGCCTTTCCTTCCAGAATCAAGAAAAAATACCAAATGCATTTTACAGAGGGGGATCTTATATCATATTCCATCCAACCTGAATTATTCTCAGTCACCCCATCCTGAACCCCACGTATTCACTATGGGGAACAGTAGCTCAACTAAATACAGTGACAAGAAGCAACAGAAACAATCTTTAAGTCTCTAGGTGCATCAAAAATAAATTTCTAAACTCTAAGCCGCCGCCGTTCACCACTTCCGAAGAAACTGACGGATCTGACGGGAGGGTCTAAAGCAGACTCCAGTAGGCCCAGGCTATTCAAAAAAGGGTGCCTGGTTTTTGACGTGCTGCTTTCCTGCAGGTTCCTCATTTTGCACAAACACCTTCCACCCTCCCAGCTCCAGACCCCAGCAGCTCAAAGCATGTTGCAAAACAAACATGCACTTCAAGAAAACTTGAAAGGAAGAAAAGTACAGCCCCGCAATCGTAACTTCAGGGCGATGTATCATGATGTTGAATTCGCAGAGGCTTACTGTTTTTTTGTTGTTGTTCTGGAGCCGAGAAGGTGGAAGGTGCCTCTGCAAAATGTGAAACCTGCCCGACACTTGAATTCAAGCACCTGTAGAATCAGAAACCCAGTTGAATAGCCTTGGCCAACTGGAACGTTTTCTTGGGGAATGTATTGTGGTGTAGTGGTGCTGTGCCACTGTAGCAGTGACAAGTAATGTTTTATTTGTTCAAGTTTGCTTCAGGTGCATGTCTTTTTTTGCAATGCGCTTTGCGCTGCTGGGGTCTGGAGCGGGGAGGGTCGAAGGTGCTTCTGCAAAATGTGGACCCTGCACGCCACTTAACTTTAAGCGCCTGTAGAATCAGAAACCCAGTTCAATAGCCTTGGCCCACTGGAACATTTTCTTGGGGAATGTATTGTGGTGTAGTGGTGTTGTGCCACTGTAGCAGTGACAAGTGCTGTTTTTAATTTGTTCAAGTTTGCTTCAGGTGCGTGTTTTTTTTTGCAACATGCTTTGCGCTGCCAGGGTCTGGAGCGTTGAGGGTAGATGGTGCTTCTGCAAAATGTGGAACCTGCACGCCACTTAACTTTAAGCGCCTGTAAAATCAGAAACCCTGTTCAATAGCCTTGGCCCACTGGAACGTTTTCTAGGGGAATGTATTGTGATGTCGTGCTAGCAATTGCAAATGCTGGCTTTTTGTTGTTCAAGTTTGCTTCAGGTGTGTTTTTTTGCAACATGCTTTGCGCTGCTGGGGTCTGGAGCGGGGAGGGTCGAAGGTGCTTCTGCAAAATGTGGAACCTGCATGCCACTTAAATTTAAGCACCTGTAAAATCAGAAACACAGTTCGTTTTGTTTGGGGAATGTATTGTGATGTTGCGCAAGCAGTGACAAACGCCATGAGTTGAATTCGAAAGAATGAAATCAAGACCAAAGGCAAAAAATGAATAAAAATGAAATCAACTAAAATCACAAAAGTGCACACGATGCGAAGAAACATGGGTCGACTGTGCTCTTATTCAAATTATGTTTTTTAATTTTTTCCCGTGTCTTTTTTTATTGGATTTCTGATGAAGGTGTTTGGATTTGGTGCAACCTGCCATCTTTGAGCCATCATTGCGCCGTCATTGGCATTGAGACATTGGATAATGATTTCTCTGTAAATTGCCTCTTTGCACTGTACATGTGTGTTTTGACCTCTGTAAAGTGAGGGACCTGGCTCAACACATACTAACGTATATGGGTCTAAATGATAGTCTCAAAATCACTGTAAATTGAGGGGCTCAGATTTTAAAAAATAACACCCAAAATGATCTCACTGTAAAATGCCAGCATTCAAAAAGGCATGATTCTATAGGTTTTATTTTATGCCCACCCCCCAGGACTTTACAGAGGAAACTCATGCCAGGATTAAATAGATAGATAGACAGATAGACAGACAGGAAGATAGATAGATAGATAGATAGATAGATAGATAGATAGACATACAGGCCGACAGATAGATAGCTAGCTAGCTAGCTAGATAGATAGATAGATAGATAGGTAGGTAGATAGACAGACAGACAGACTCAGACAGACAGACAGATTTAGTGATAGACAGATAGATAGATTTACAGATAGACTGATTCTTGTCTGAAAGTCTCGCAGAAAACCCCATTCCCTCCACCAGTTCTGAGTCCACGGACTACGACCTGCCACCAAAAGTGGTTCCGGTCCTCAGTGGAGGTGACGAACAGGTCCTGATGGGGTGGGATTTATGGTGAGCCAGTGGATTTCGTTGTGAAATGTAGGTTGTATGTAGATATGGCGGTTTCCTAAAATAGGGGTACCCCCAAATCATCCATTTCTAGATAGGATTTTCCAGCAAATAAACCATCCATTTTTGGGTACCCCCATTTTAGGAAACCTCCATATACAGATATACATCGTACTCTGTGTGTCAGGGTATCATATTTTGTACATCAGCTATGCATATGTGTGTATGCATACACCAGCAACCATACCAGTACTAATACCAGTAGAACCGCTCGAAGAATGCGAAAGTCTTGTGAATGGCAGCTGGAGTCTTGTTCCCAACGGATGAGAATGAGCACGAAACATGGGGATGAATCAGTATCAATAAGGGGTTAGCATCCATTTCTCAGCTATTTGATACGAAATAAGGTACAATGAGCTTGGACTCAGATTATGAAATCCACCTAGTAGCTTTGCATCGCCGCTAGGTCTCGGTCGAAGGCAACTGGCAGGCAACCCCCAAACTGGCGTCCAAGAATCTGATTCCAAGATGAAGATGAACAAACAGGGCGAAGACACGGCCTGCAAAACTCGTCATGTGTCAGCGCTACCCTGGCGAACATCTCCCCAAAGCTTGTGAATTGATGTTCATCTCCCCAAATATAATAAATACTGCACTTATATTTCATATGGTAAAATAGGTGTTGATCCATGCCCGTTTTCTTTGGATACAATGGTACAAGGATTGGCCACAACAAGTTGCGAATGATGCAGGGGCATAGGGCCCCGACAAAGGTGGATGGTTGAATAGTAGAACAATACACAGGAATACATAGCCCAAAATCATGGGGCAACGGCACGCAGTTTGTGTTGTACATGATGGAGACAAGCCCAACAATAAACAAAGGGAACCTGTCAGGTGGATATAGAGGGCAGATCAATATCCCTGACACTCAAAGTGCCATGTTTTGAAATTCTCACGTATCATAAACCATCCAGAAACCATCCACAAACCATCCAAAATTCTAACATTTCACTTCAATGTATTTTCCCACGGTTTCCCAGGTTTTGAACCACCTCCCATTGGTCCCAGGGCGCACCTTGACCACCTGCCAGGGTCCCTGAGCGGTGGAAGACCATCAACTTTTGACCATGACGCATATGATGGGTCAATCATAAACTACAAATGACATACCGAGTTGGGGGACAAACTATGATGGGTCAATCATAAACTACTCAGATCATAAACTATAACCTCACAATGTACCAGTTCTTGGTCGTGTTCACCATGGGAAGAGGAGAGCCACACCTACAAGAACCGTTGGATGGTGCAGGTGAACCATGTGTTGGCAGTGTTCTTGCTAAAGGGATAGCTGAACACATGGGCTTATTTGGATCTTTGACATGATTTGGGTTGTTTCAAGCTTTGGAACCCTGAAAATTCGATTTTGAAAACCACGTTCCTCAATAAAATATATGTAAAATATCATTACGCGCAGTGCTGTATTTGGGGGTCACCGGGGTCACCGTGACGTACTGATCGCCCCCAGTTGCGGCCAAACGGTTTCGAACGCTTTAGGAGTTCTGTCACATCCCCTGGGGCTTCCAACTCCGCCCTCCAAGCATGCCATGTCCATCACCTGCGCAACTGCGCAACATGATCCATGGCAACTCATGGGGTCATTCCTTGTCAATTTGAGGAAAGATTTCGGCAGGTTTTACAAACAACGACAGTTTTGACTTTTCGGCATTCAAATCTAACCCTTTCATGAAAGCTTTGCCTTGAACCAAAGCTAGATTCGCTAGATCAAATTTAGCTAGGTATGACTTCCCCAAAGCATCTTCCAGTTCCAGGTGGGTTCAAGGTTTCCCAATGGAGTATGATCCCGTAGTACCCGAGGTGGGCCACAATGATCGTTGGACCACTAGATCAGAGATCTGATACTGTCATAGTTGCAGGCTACCGGTCATAGTTGCATAAATACCCCGGCTAAGCCAAGCTGGAAATCGAGATCTGCCCATTGAAATTACTTTTAACATGGGATATTCCTTGTCCTGTGTTCGATTTCAAAATGGTATAGCGTATCGCTGAGCAAAGTACATCTCATGCCCATCATTCCCTGACCCCGATGGCCTCTGCTGAGAACCAGAACCATCCAATCTCGGCGCGCGCAAGGCTGACTGTGGGCCATCTTTGGAATGCCCAGCACAGGGGCTTAGAGCCCTGGATCTGAGAATTTAGTGATGATAATAGTGATGACAATGGTGATGACAATAGTGATGATAATCACCAAATAATATGTAAAATTGGAAGCAAAAAAAACATGTCCAAAATTGATGACCACCAAATTGCCCTTCATTTTGGGTCGCCAAGTGTGGATGGAGGGGGCAGCCGCACCCAATCAAAGCCAAGCTGCTACCAGCATGCAGTAGCGCACCACATCCGTAATGACCTTGGTTTCAACTCCCCAACTCTGGTGATGAAAACACCGTAGATTTAGAAAGCCCCTGATTTCCCATTCGGAAAATGACAAAGAAATGCTGGATTGACTATACTTTATTACTATATCTATCTGCATATATCTTGTGTATATATATATATACACATATATATCTGTCCGTATATCTATCTTGTGCATATATACATTTACATATGTATCAATCTATTTTTTTCATCTATTCATTCATCTATCTATTCATCTATCTATATCTCCAGATCTATACAATTTTTGGATATAGTGTACCCCTCCGTTCGCCTCTCCAACTCGCCAAGTCGCATCCCAGCGTTCATTCACCTCTTTCTCCTCTGCCTTGGCCTTGCTCCTGCTGAGGGACCCCTGGGGATCTGCTCGCAGCAGTTGTGTTTTCCTTGGAGAATCACGAGAACGTAATGAGAATATAGGAATATCATGTAAATATAATGGGAATCTATGACTTATATATATATGTACATGGTGATATAGACTGTGTATATACGTATGTATTACATGTATATATATATATATATATACACAAAATCTAAACTGAAAGGAAATTCATCTATATCTATCCAATCGCATCTATGTCTATCTAATCCCATCTATCTACTCTAAGCTAATCTGATCTTATGTATCTATTGGGTGTATCATGTATTGAAGAAGATTTGCCAAACACCACATGGCTAGATGTTCAAAGGGCGGTACCGTGTATACGCTTGTATGTATATATACGTATGTATGTATAGATCCAAGTAGATATCGCACAGGGTACCCGCATTTCGATATGTAAATACAGTAGCCCCCAAGACCAAGTTTCAAGCGGTTCGGGTTGGTTCAAGGAACTCACATGTACACACACACACACATCAAACTTATAGGAGGATGTACCCGCAGGTTCCAAACATAAATGCTTGGATACTGTCCCCAAATTGACCAGAAGAGAAAGGAAGTGCACGCCATACTATCTTGGGGCAGAAAGGGCTTATGGGGCCGATAGAATTGGGAGCATTGTAGGATATCTGTTTCTTAAATGAAATTCTATTCATCCTTTCCCCGACCAAACACCGCCCACAAACAAATGAGAGAATGTGGTAGATCTGTTCATTTTGGTGCTCCAAAAAGAGGGATGGTTGTTCTCAGGGGTCCTGGGATTGCAACCACTTGCACTCCTGAGACCTGGTCACCAATGTTTCAGAGAAAATAGAGGTGCTGGTATATTATTTCCAATCATTTGCCTGTTGTTTGTTAAATGATTTGTTACCACTCTTTTCTCGTCAAGTCACGGGAAATTGGGACATGCATATGGCTGAATGTCATCATTTTTCAGCCTGAATGCTCAGCGTCATCATTCCCTAATCCAACCAGCATTACAGTGACGTCGCAGTTTTGTAAATTATCCAGATGTTGCTCATACATCCTCATCAATACCGGTGCATCCCAATTGAATTCAACATGTTTGTCACCAGATCCTCTCCTGCGCACTTGTTTGCAGAGGAAGGTCCGGAGTTCTTTGATTAAATGATTTGGCACCTGGCAACAAAAATTGAGGTTCAAAAAAACAAGACATGGATCATCATGGATCTATCTTGAATAGCTATACATGTGCAAATGTATACTATGTGTATATGCATGTATACATACACAGACTGTATATACATACACACACAAACTATGTATATATATATATAATATAAATATATACACATGTAGGTCCATTTCATATTTGGAAGTGCGCAGTATGACCCTTGGTTGGAACATTCCCCCCAACTGGACGTTTGCACAATCCTATCGAGCTGAAATATCCAACGGTTTCCGTTTCTTCTCTGTGTCGAAGAGATATGGAAATCCCTCGGTTCAGAATGTTGAATCCATACCCCAAAAAGTGGATCCGTTATTGTTGGCTAAGTCGCCCTGTCCAATTCATTGAGTCATTTGCATCCTATATATTGTTCATGGTTTGTTTTCTACACTTCTTGGTGGTTCAGTCCCTATGTTCTGGTTCAAAATTAGATCCAGATTATATCCCGTTGTTGATAGTTTGTTTCCCCAAGTCTCTGGGAAAACTCATATAGAATAACTAGAGGCGCTTATAAATAAACTGTTGCATATATGATATATCCCATACTATCCCATGTCATATCCCCGTGGGTATGGGTCAAAATTGAAAAAACATGAATTTTGACCCCGATTCTAGATCCCATTATGTACATATATGTATACATATACATATCACTGGACCTATAATTTTTCGGTCATCATAATTTTGATAAATGTATGATATGGATAATTATATATAATATCTGTTTTATTTATTTATCTGTTTATGTATTTATTCATTTATATTTATATTTATATTTATGTTTATATTTACATTTATATTTATATTTATATTCATATTTATATTTATATTTATATCTATATTTATATCTATATCTATACTATATTTATATTTATATTTATATGTATATTCATATTTATATATATATATATATTAATATTATATGGTGGTAAATGTGTATTATGTATATATATATATATACAGATACTCAATGTATGTGTTTTCTCCATGCTATCCAATTTTTCCAGGTTCAATCTCCATGTTTGATGGTGTATATCCCCGTCGTTGATAGCAAAAATCCACCAATTTTGGGACAAAACCACCTTTTATCACCCGCTGGTCATCTAAGATAGCTATGGCAACTGGTAAATGGCCCGTTTGTAGATGATCTACCCATTGAAAATTATGTGTTTTGACAGCTATGTTGGAGTACAGAGGGTAATATCCCCATAGTTTCCCCATCCCCATTACAGTACCACCACGATGCTCCATTTGCCTCAGATAAGTTCTCGACGCTTTGCTCTTTGGAGGCTGGCTTTAGAGCTTCTCCCTGTACCGTGAGAACACGGCAAAGTCTGTTAACTCTTAATGGTCAGAAAGGTTGCCATATTTCAGGGATTCTGATGTTTCCTTATCTAATAGAGAGGTGAGGAGAAAAAAAACTGTGAATCCTGCTATTTCCTAGAACAGTTGGTCAAGCAAAGGCTTCCACTGTGATTTTTGTTGTTTTTCTTGGGAGGTTTACCATTCCTAACCCACTTCAACTGTTGCGCAGGATGTCAACAAAAGTACGGAGAACTCTTTGTCTGTTGGTCCTTTCGAGGCATTGAATGTCCTCATTTCAAACCAAACCCTCCATCAACCAGCCTTATTGTGTATCACTTCAACTGAGCAATTTTCAATATAAAATATCACTATTGACTTTCATATCGTGGATTGGTTCTACTGGTTAGTTGTTCCCATTACCGAGATTTTACACCTGGAAGAGAAACCCCCCCAAAAAAAAGGCCAACCCGAAGATACCCCTAACCACCGACATGCTTCTTTTCCCGGCGATGTGAAAAAAGAACTCCGCGACTAAAGATCCAACCCATTCAGCTGTTTATCTAGATATGATCAACCCACGAGGCTCCGGCCTGCCGCAACCCTCATTTCCCATCGGAAAGCTGAAATTTATACTGGCCATGATCCGATGGAGATGTAATGGGAATATTAATAGACCCAAAAAGTTGCAATTTTGATTGGCAGCTTTATCATTAGCCCTGTGGATTTAAAGGGTAGCCTATTTTCAGACAACGGTATTTTGGATTTGTGATTGAAATGAACCATGACGATTTTTGGAACCCCTCCAGCAATCATAAGCTCACATTTAGCACAATTTTGTGAACCCAATCATAAACCATCCCAACTGTACCAGAAATGGGTGGGATTGAAACTATCTCCAACCTGGGGGTTTTACGACATTGGGTTTGCCACTACCACATTCCTTGGATCTTACAAGCCTGTAACCCGAGTTTCAGGGAATGTTCCGATTTTCAAGGGGGTATGTTACATGAACATACAACCGAGTGAAATCAAAACCCCAAACATTAAATTGTTAAACTAATCCTGGGTTGAGATTACTCAACTAGATCCGCACCTCTGCCGTCTCCGCACTGCTACTACTGCTTTCACTCTCACCCATCAATACCTGAGCATCAGTGGCTCTACAACCAGCCAGTCAGATATACAAGCAACAAACGTGGAGAGGTTGACTATCAAACAGGGCAAAGGTTTGTATGTATGTATTTATATGATGTGTTTATATATGTACATATAACGATAAAACTATCAGTATCAACAAATAGAGATGGAAGTCTTGATCAGCAAAAATGGTGACATCCACTCTCAAAAGCGGAGAGGAACAACAGGGACATTGTAGTTGAACAATCTGTTGAATGAAAATGCAAAGACTATCCCTAAGAACTATATTGAGTGTGCCTGAAATAGGACACCCCTAAATCCACGGGCTAGTCACCATTTTTCCTATTCACATTGCCATAAATTGGGATTTTCGGTTTTGGGTGGTTCCCATTTTTTTCACACCCAGAAACACTGAAGATGAACCAATAAGAATCATCGTCTCTGCCCGTGACCCTCGGGAATTCCCAGAAAATTGGGAAATGTCTGACACTTCTTTGGGTATCACCAACAGATTGCTAGGAATTTCACCAACACCTTGCTAGGTCTCCACGTCCAAATCTGCCTACCCAAGAAATTCGGTGCCGTTCCATGGAACATTTTCTGTGTAGTCTTGGATGGAAACCACCAACCAATCCAATCTCTGGATCCAGGTTTGACTCATAACTCAGTCTTTGATAGGTTTCTCAATTTTGAAGGAAAGCCGCAAGCTGGTGGGGCGATACCGTGATGAACATCCTGTGGCATCTTTGTTGATCCACCAGCGTAATTCTTCAGGAAGGTGTTTGAATTGAAGTCTTGAGTAGAGAATCGGCAAACTTGGCTCTCTTTCAAACTTCTTGACCCCCAACTAGATAAAACTGAGTTGAAAAAGCTACCCAAAGTTTCTCATGTCCGTTTGTTCAGAGATGGTCAGAAACGGTCGGCAACTCAAAACCCAGTGGTCGGAATCATCATCTTTCCCGATTATTTCCAATAAATTTCATGTTCATTGTTGGGTATACACCTATAATTACACCCAAAAAAAAAGCTCCGAATTCCCGCATGGCTGGCAAATCGGGAGCCGAAAACCCCAACGGACCGTTGGGGTTCGAGTCCCGCCTTGTGGCGCAAATGGCGCTCCCAACGTTGATCAAGGCCTGAGATTCAGCAACATGTTTACCAAAGAATATTGGACCGATGATTTTGCATCAAATTGCAAACAAGAAAATAAACCGTGTATACTGTACAGTTATAAAAATTGAACAACATCAGACATGTACCACTCTAAGTGGATTTGTTCAGCGAAAAAAAACTTGCCTCGGGAGTTCAATCATCCATCACTTGGGGGATCGAGCCCGGCCCAGCTGGCTATATATATATATATACATACCCGGCTTGATGTTACCAGTTGGTCCCTCCCAGTTTCATTGGTTGGTTTATAATCCCCATCAACTACTTTGATATCTCTGCCATAAACCCAAGTTATGTGAGTTATACATTGAGCTGTAGACAAACTTAGCCAGCATAATCCCATGAAATCAGTCCTGATTATTTTCAGTTGCAAACTTGTTTGCTTGATTCCTGCACCGTTTGCACTTAGTTTGCATCACCTCGACCTGCCTTTGCATTGACTGCTACTGATTTGGTTTGTTTGCATAGTGACGGTCATCGCTCACTGCATGTGCACAGCCTTGCCAATTTTTGCTGCAGGTTCGCATTTCCGCTATCCCTGCATGTGTTTTTTTGCACTTGCACTCTTGTGCTCTTGTCAGGCCACCCTGCTCGCTCTGACTTGTCAGGTTTTGTCAGCTGCAGGTGGATGATTTTTATTTCTTGACCCTGGCGGTTGCCCTATGACGCCGTCAGCAGTACACAGCAACAATCACCATTTTGGGGGACACTACATTGTAGGAACACCTGGGAGTTTCATTAAACTTTGGGATTTAAGTAGGGAAATGTTGAAATTTGAAATGTCATCGGGATATGCCAAGAAATGGCTTGTTTTACCGTCCTGTACCTTAAAATGGCCAAATCATAATCGGCAGCATTCAATTGGGGTACCTGGGGTGCCCTTTGTTTCAGACAATCCTTGAAGCCAATCAAGGAGTGTGCAAAATTTGAGGACAAGAAACCTGGATAGCTACCAGCTACAGGTCGGTTGGTTAACCCGTTCATTTTCACAAGCCGACATCTCAAAATTTAGGATACCCAGCTGAAACAGCACAGTGCCAGCTTTGGTTTGGCAGTGGCATCTGGGCTTTTTTGGATTGCAACAACTCCTGAAGTCAGTTTGAAACCGAAGAGGAATTGCCAGCCCGGCCACCTCCCTAAGTCACGACGCTGCCACAGTGCCGGTATCGGCACCTGCTTAACTGGCACCCCAAGTGACCTCACTCCTATCTGTCTGATTGCTTAAGTCTGTTTCAAAAAATGGTGTCAGTAGGGACTCGAACGCACGCCAATGCCAGAGAGGGAAAAGAGTCAATCAAAATACCACGCACCGAAAGATCCACCTGGTTGCAGCAAATGCAGAAAATGTGGCCTGAACTTGCTCCACAATTCTTGGCTGGTCTTGCACCGGAGAGCTGTCACCACCATCCACCATAACGTGCTTTGCCCATCCAGGATTGAAGAAATCAGGAAGTCTGGCCTGAACCTGCCTCACATGTCTCAGCTGACCTTGGACTCCAGGGCTACCATCACCACTCTATTCTGGATCACACGTAAGGATGGCAGCAAATGCAGAATATGTGGCCTGACCCTCCTGCACACTCTCAAGCGCAGATCCTGGATTGCAGAGCTATCGCCACCATTCTCTGATTTGCCCTTAGCTGACCATCCCGTCACTTCCGTAGCACCAGTTTGCTTGTTGTACAACAGCTGCAAGGTGTGGCTGTTGCAGCTTCCAGGAACTCAGATCGGCACATGTTCTCTGTAGTGACCAGCTTCAGGAAGCCGTGTTCAAAGGACTGACGGGTCATGTGTTTCCAGTCCCCGACTTTGGAGTACTGTGGAATGGACAGTCCATTCCGCTTTCCGCTGGGCAAGGTTCCGTCGACTTGCTTCGAACCATCGACTAAAAGTTGCACTTTCATTCACGCCTTTGTCATTTGCTAGAATCTGCTAGAAAATCTCGAAGCGAATTGGCTCAAAACTAAAGATTCCGAGAAAATATCGCTAGAGGAAAGTAAGTACTACAATGACTCCCCACCGCTGATCCCTTTTCTCGTTGCCCATTTGCCGAACACGTTCGTTTCCGAAAACGGCTGCGGCCGTATGGCTCCTCTGCTCTGGGTTTTAGTTGGGTCCCGGCCAGAGCGGTGCTCGCCAGTTGTAAGTTGGTTGATTACCCCCAACAACTATATACAGCGGATTGGGAAACCCTATCAACGAGGGTCTTGAACACTGCTTGGTATGGGTCAAAAACAATGTACCAAAGAGACCGCATCTTGAATCCGATTGCAAAAAACATCTACTTATAGGGGTATCAAATTTTGACCCACGCCCATATCTATCATAAACCTTCATTGCTAGATTGAGGGGGTTTCCTAAAATGGGGGTACCCAAAAATGGATGGTTTATACTGGAAAATCCTATTAAAATGGATGATTTGGGGGTACCCCTATTTTAGGAAACCTGACAGGGCAACAACTGCTGGTCAGAACTTCACCACAGACTCCCTGGGCGTCCGTACCGCTGCTCTTAACCTGCGGGGCGGCGGAGGGAAGTCGGCGAAACACCACCCAGATACACCAGCTGCGAGGCCCGAAAAATCCGCACGCCATGAACATGTAGTGGACCCGTACTGGACAAGTAATGCCTAAATTGAGATACCCTGTTCTTGGTTAGCTATGTTAAAAGAATAAGTTGGTATTCATGTGTTGTTACCTCGTCATACGATTTTACTTTGGCAAATATATCTCCATCAAGATAGCAAAACATCAATCATTTACTGCTCATCACCAACTGGAGGTTTCCTGAAATAGGGGTACTTCCGAATCATCAATTTTCAATCCGGATTTTGCAGCAAATAAACCATTCATTTTTGGGGTACCCCCATGGCTATGGACACCCCCAACTTGGGAAAATCCACTATTTCTATGGCCATGTTCAATAGCAAACTGTTAAATTACCAGAGGGTACTTCCCATCCCCAACTGGGTTTCCCCAGCACCCATGCGCCTCACTCATCAGCAGCTCGTAGCAGCTCTCGCTATTCACCACATCTTGGCAGGTCCGGGAGGCACAACCTCGATTAAAGCCGTTGATGTTCAGCTTGGGGAGATGACTATAGAACTGTATAACTATGACTGTAAACTATAAACTATAACTATTTTGCGAGATGAGTATAGTTGGTTTATAACTCCAATAACTAGGGTTGCGACCCGTTGTATTTTATGGGATTAGAAAAGGTACTATGGTACTACAGTATTTATCACTCCAATGACTATAGTTGGGTTGATGGGGGATGTAACTATAGTTGAAGGGATGAGACCCGTTGTACTTTTTGCGATTGGAACAGGTCCTATGGTGGTGGAAAACCTACTATGGGAATGGGACCTTGGAGGCCCATCACACTCAGTAAGATTCTCCCATGGTTAGAAGTTGTAGCCTATCTATAGATGGGTTAAGCCATTTAGGATGATAGGGAAATAGTTCAGGAGGATACACATCACGCAACAAAAAAAAGAACACCAAATAGCATGATAAGAAATGTTGAAAGTACATGGTGTCACCCAATTAGGGGACTTACTAACCAGAGGTATTAATGGTGGATGTTCTGTTTCCGTGTTTGAATACCAGAGGGTAAGAGAAGAATAAGAGAACAAAAATATGAACATCCCCCTCCTTATTTTCATGTATTAACCTATATAAATCTGTGGTTTCTTGTGAATTATCGCATAAACCCGGAGCCTCACTCAATCCCCCAGTGACTCGGGTGATACACCATGGGAGTTGCTGCTCACACGTTATCCCAAATTGCCCGAGAGACAACTCACAGATCTGTCATTCCAAGTGGGTCCACCTCTCGCGTTCGATATGGGGGATTCCAGTCCATGGGTGGTACCCAAGTCATCGATGTGACTTGGGGATCATTTTGAGAAACCATGGGAAACCCCCATATCCCCATATCTGACCATCGGCCAGTCTTACCACATCATCTGAGTTTCCCAACCCAACTCACACATGCTATCCAGGCTCAGAAAGGCCGCAACCTGAAAGGGAACTGAGGGGCCAATGTTTACAGCTCCTATGTTGGAGATGGCGGGGGTGTATTTCAGGATTGGAGGAAAAACCAGACTTCCGAAGGATGAAGTCTCAGGTTACACAAATATCCAAAAAGCCAATTTCTGCAAAGAAACCTTCCATTACTATTACAACATCAAAGGCAAAAACAACACAAATTACCTTGCACATCCTTGCACAAGATGGAGAGAAGGCCCTGAACCACAAGAACAACAGCAAAAATCCGCGAAAGGTAAAATATCGAGAATCCAAAGAAAAATATGCATTTGGAAAAGAAATAGATCTACCCAAAAAAGGTCAGGGAAAAAATAGATTGAAGGGAAAAACTGAAATTGCAACACCAAAAAGGCAAAAAAAAATGAACTGCAAAAATTATGTAATTCAACGAAGAAAACTGTAACTACAACAAATATTTCTTGAAGAAGAAACATCAGAATTACAAAGAATGCACGGAGAAGAATCAGCAATGTACAAAGAAAACTCCTTAGTCTAAAAGAAAACAACAATTCAAGGGGAAAGAACTCGTATTTATATGTATTTATGTGTTTCAACAAACTTCAAAATTACATGTTTTAAGCAACAAAGAGCCTTGAATCACAGAGCCACAGTGTAATGACATAAGGAACAACTCGTTAAATTGAAAGAAAAATGATTTGTCTTAACAAAAAAGACAAGGGAAAAAGACAATGAATATGTCAATTTCAGAAAAAGAACAAATGTCTAGATTGTATCACAAAACATACTTGAATGAAAAAACTGAAATTACAATAAGACAAATAATCTAGTATATTTCGCTAAATCAAGGAACACAGATTCAATAAAAAAACATTAAACCGAAAAACATACTTAATTTAAGGAAAGGGTCCTTAAATCCAAAATATTGATTTGACTTAGTGGGAAAACGAGCTAGATTTCGAAAATTGCTGATTTCAGGAAGAAACCCCTATCCCAGTCCTTAAACGAGCGTTGTTGTCATATTTTGTCATCCTCAAGGCAGGCCCCAGCCTGCTCCATCACCGGCTCCGGCAAACTTTGCGTCACGGGTGGACGGGCTGACCCCTGGCAACTGTCACAAGTGGGCATTGATTCTTTCCGGGAACATATGTACGTAGTTTAGATATGTATACATATATATATACATATAAACGGAGGTTTCCTAAAATGGAGGTACCCGCAAATCATCCCAAATTAGACCGTTTTAGTATTCAAACCTGATGGTTTTGGGGATCCCCTGCTTTGAGAAATCCCCAAATATGATGTGTATGTACGTGTGTATGTGTATATAAAATTATATAAATCAACCGGTCAATCACTCAGTCCGTCAATCAATCAATCAAGACAATTTTAAAAAAACGCTGGGGATGGAGAATTCGAGGCATCTTGTTTGGTTTTGAGGACAGACCCCCCATCACCCAAACCATAGGGGAACGATCTCCAAGTTCGGGCATCCTTTTGGGATTCATCTGATTGGAGACTGGGAGACACGAAGCCACTGAGGCACCTTGTTCTTTCTCCAAGCACCTCGGGGTCGGCTGAGAACGGCTTGGCAAACTGCAGAAAAGCTTCAAAAACAGCCACTATCTTAGTAGGATGTTTCTTTTCTAACTTTTCTATATCTTTCTTTTTTGGCAAAAAAGCATTGAATCCACTGCTGGTGGTTTTGCCTAATACGTGCCTGCGACATGACCATTACCCGCGTAACCAGGCTAACCATCCTCCCTGGTGGAATGTATTGGAGCTGTGGATCTATTCATCCCAGTCATTGGGTGTATTGAATGGAAGGGAGTACATGAAGCTTTTGCTCCAACTCCACTTCGATTCGATGGAGTCTGTGACACCCCCACAAATGCGCAACGCAGACGCTGCACCAGGTGAGGATCCTATAAACTCGTATCACAAAGAACTCGCTTTCACGATGCCCTTGCAGGGCAGTCAACATGAACCACAAACGACCATTGTTGGCGGGTCTGCTCTCGATTGTTCGGGAGCTGTCTTTCTCTTTTTGAGCCTGGTATGTCTTTAGGTATGTCCTTACAGGTTTGACTCAATAGTAGGATCCAGGCTCATTGTCACCATGGATACCTGACTAAATCCTCGGTTGGATCACTTTGATAGGAAGAAATGGGGGGGTTCCTAAAACGGGGTTTACCAAACAAATTATAGTTTGTAATCGAACATCCCAAACTAAAATGGATGATTTGGGGGTACCCCCATTTCAGGAAACCTCCAAATGTTCATCACTAGTTTCAATGCAGGCCCCAACCCAAGCTTCCACAGCTCCTGCCGGGCAGAGGCTCCGACAGCAACTAAAGCAACAGTGCCAAAGGAAGCGGCAAGGAGGCCTGCAAACGACTCTAGGCATCTCTAGGCCATGTCATTGACTGTTTTTAGTAAGTGTTTAGTGATGTGTGTCAAATGTTCAGCCCAAAGTACAGAGTTTGATGATTTTGATGTTCTTCTTTCCGAATCAGCCACAGAATTCTATGGGTTTATCCAATTGCGTTCCTTCCCTCAGTAGAGAAACCATGTTGCCAAGCCAATTATGCCATGGTCATCTCATGTCATCTCATCTCATCTCACTTCTTTCATCCGATTCCAAGTCTACTAAGTTGACACAATAGTCCACACAATGGACCCACACAAATCCATCATTTAGAATGGGATTTTGCTATGAGTCTGCAGACCTCGAGTTTCTTGCTTCAGATTCAACGAAAATTCAGCCAGGTCAACATCCCCACCATCCCCCCGGAAATTTTCACCTCAAAGGTGCCGTCAGAAAGCGCACCAAGGACCTTAAGCCCACCGTAATGGTCAGGATCATCGCCAAAAACACTCCTGGCAGCTGGAAGTCAGGGGAGGTCAATGACGCCTGGGAAAGGAATGTCCCGGAGTCAAACAACGGAGATTAGAACTATTGAACGTGTAGCCCCAATGGGAAAGACCTGGGGGGTCTTAACACTAGTTTGGCACCAGAATTTTGATTCATGGTCAATTGGGTTTCAAACCATGGTTACTCAGGCTGAAGGGAGGGTAGAAATCTAGAGTCTAGAGCACAGTATTTGGAACGACGAACCAGATCCAATTGGGAGGCAAAGGACACAGATTTGTATCCATTTGATGATCTTCAGGATTTCTTCAGCGTCCCTGTTGATCTAGCAAACAGCTCGGATGGCGAGAATTTCACCACCAAAAACTGATCGGGGGACTCACCCCCGCCCAAGAAGATTTATATTCAGCAAATTGGGAGTATTCCTTCCTCATAGCATAGCAACGCGAGACATATTTGAAAGATTCAGCCTCCAATTCGTAGCTACCGAGAAGAAATTCATCCAAACCCTCAATCTCCGAACAGTGCGACCAGCTGCACCTGCAATGTTCCGCGGGATTGCCTCATCAAAGAATAGGGAGGTTTGTCACGAGCAGTTTGGTGTGCACCAAATGGAAATTCAGCTCAAGAAATCTCAAGAGAGAATGGGCACTTGCCGGAAAATCCTGGAACTACTGTAGGTACCGCAAATCTACTGCAGTGTGGTAAACCCAACAATAGACCATCCCAATCATACCAGGAATTGCTGGTATAAATATGTATCAACCCCCCAAAAATGGGCGGTGGCCAATGACTTCACCTACATGTCAGCCTGGCTCCAGATCGCAGGCATCCCCATCGCCCACTGTTTTTGTGGCATCCTGTTTTTGCTGGTTTTTTGTTCCATGTTCCAAGGTTTGGCAGAATGTGTTCTAGGGAAAAATCCGGGAAACCCTTGTGTTTGGGTGTTCAACACAGCATTGTTTTTCCTTTAAACAATCCAGTCAATGGTGGTACTCCCCCAGTTTTGCCTCATCCCCATCTTTGAATCCTAGAATTGTCGCACAGTAAACCAAATTTCACAGGCAAACCCTTGAAAAATGTCTGGTAAACATCAAGGTTTCCCTTCAAGCAACACGGTGATGCAGAGTTTCCAAGAGTTTGAAAAACCGTCCCATTCTGCTTGGCATCCAGACGCAGGTACCCGTCATCACGAATTCTACCATGATGAGCTGGAGACCTGTCAAGGGCCCCCAGCCTTCTCAGCTTCTTGCACACATCTAGTGACTATAGTGGTTTCAATCCTGGAAAAGTCATTCGTCATTGGGTGTCATGAAAAACTGTCATCATCTAAAATTTGTCATCATCTAATTTTAGGCTGGGAAATAGGAATATGTTAAACCACGTCACGGCTGTTTCCCAAAGAAAACTAGCTCCTTTTGAAAGATTGTGAGACTCGCATTTCGTGCATACTAGACCAGAGTGTTTCATGAATCCCTGCAACGAGGTGGTACCAGCCCACGTGCCTAGTGACAATCATCAACGGTCAACTGAAAAGCTGTTGCTGTTACCCTTTGCCAATCAAACATGGCAATTTGCAATGGAAAATTCTCCATCTATGGATGCTTTTCCCATTGAAATGCTCATCTATGCGAGATTCCCAGCTAGCCAAATTTGATTGCCAAAGCGCATGATTTTGTTCATGTACCTGGAGCCTTTCGTCCTCATTGAGAAGGTAAATGGGATGGTCAGCCTCCAAAAGATGGTATCAGAGGTATTGACCCAGCCCAAAATCTGGTTATCACTGGTCACTGCACATTCCAAAAAGTAACAACCCATATACATGACCCATGTACATAACCCATGTATGTATGTTTGTACGTATATAAGTCATGTATATGTATATAGAGAGAGGGAGAGCAAAAAAACTGTTCAACCGGAAATTCAAAGAAATTCTTGCCCACAATTCCTAGGATGCACTTCCAAGTTGTACCCCAGCTGTGCTGGGCTGCCGACCCACAGAAAAGCTAATCAAGATCATGATCAGGGCTGCCGCAGACACTGCTTCACCTTGGGTCTAGCAACAAAAATGACTTCACCCAGAAAATAGGTTGATTCACCATCGAAATAATTCTTGGAAATCACGAGGTTTTTTTCATTTTGACGAACGTCAAAATGGTCTTTTTGCCATGTAAAAAACCAAAGAGTTATCTGGTGCTTGGAAGCCAACATCTTTTGAATCTCCGTGGCTGGCTGGAAAATCCCGGAACTGGCCATGGAGGTTTCTAGCTCGGAGATGCATGTCCAAATCGGGGAGTTTCAATTGCTGTGTTTGATTACCAGAGGGTAGCTAATAAGTTCCCATTTCTTGGGTTTTCCCTGGTAGCTGGGAAAACTCACCCCACTTTGTAACCAGTTGCTATATAGGTTGGATGATCCTCCAAGCGGTCTGTACAGGCTGTCAATATGATATCCACCTGCCTCCCAAGCTGATCTTTAGAGGGAGCATATGGGACGCTTTCACTTCTATCCCAAAAAGTTCACAGCTGAACTCCCTTAAAAACCACCATCTCTGATCCGAACCCCTTTTTTGGATTTCTTTGAAGGTTCTGGAGGTCCAGATTCAACGGGGTCCACACCTCTCCCGCAAGATGTGACATATAGAAAATCCTCAGACAGCTGCCCAACCGCCCGACAACAGGATCCCCAACGGCCCAACTGCTTCTCCCGCATGCGACGTGTGATCGTCCTAAAGGCTGGCTGAGACATGCCAGAAGCTGGGTAAACGCTTCATCTTACAACTAATTCTGCTGTGTACCCTATGGTAAAAAAGAAATAGGGCAATGGAAAATCCAGAGCGTTTCGGAACCTCTTCAATCTTGTTTGATATCAAAAAAGGAAATGTCCAGTTGCCAGGTTGTATTGCCAGAGGAGGACGAAATTCGGGTGCTACCGTGGGGTTGAACTACACATCTTCAAACATTACTAGTTTCCAGAAGGATCACCCTAGTAGGTGACAAGTCCCCAGGGTCATGGTCATGGCTGAAACCTGCTGCATTGCCCATGGAACCTGGGAGTATCCCAGTTCATTTATAACTGGCATATCAACATAGTTAAAACCCCATGCAAAACAAACTTGGCAGTAGAGGATACCATCTTCTTGGAAGCGAAGAATCATCGACATCAATGAAAAAATGATCCGTTGCCAGCTTCAAAACAAACATCAGAAGGTCAGCAGAGATCACCAGAAACTACCTACTGGTAAACAAACATGGCAATGGAAACAGGATCCTCCATGTGTAGGTGATTTTTGTGTGTATATAATTTACACAATACATACGTACAATTCTTTTCCGCGGAACGTATTTGGTACATCACGTAGTGGATGGGGTGTTCCTACCTCGTTCTCCATTCCCGAACTGTTTTTTGGGGACCTCATTCTCCAACGCCGTCAACGTGAAAACTGGGTATCGTTTCCACTGCCGATCAACAGACGCTGGGACGATGCACAGCGACCTGTTGAACATCAGGTGACCCCACTTGCCATCAGGTGTGGTTCCATTCATGGGAAAAGCAGTCTGACCTTGGCTCGATGTTTCCGGGTGGACGATCAAAATCTGACTGGTGGTTTCTATTCGCCCAAGGATTCCTCAGTAGTCTTTCGGGGATTTCAAAACCTTCCCAGCTCAGTGCCAGGATGTTTCCCCCTAGTCCTCCTCAGTCCCGGATCCGTGTCTTCCTTGCAGCAGGGGCCATGTCAACCCGTGGTGCTGGATTTCTATGAATTTCTATGGGGGATCTATGATACTCTGCACTCCCCCTGGCTGGATACCGGCAGGTCGCCAGCCACTCGCTTGGAGAATTCCATGGATGCCAGCCTTTGGCCAGCTGACACCCCTACAAAACTACCACTGCCCAGCTCAAGCCGTTTCGGAATCATCATGATTCTTCAATTTCCAAACAAAGGCTGCACATTTGATACTCTCGGGTTCCAGGCTGGCATTCCCCATCGGCATGAGCGAGCCTACCAGGCCCTGTTGAAAACACTGGTGCTCTCAATCCCACTCCGTCCGGGGCGCAGATGGCGCACCACTGCGACATCGTGAGATTTCGGGAGTTCGCCAATGTTGGGCAAAAACGATGGGTGTGATACCTAACCCCCCACGGTGTGATGATCGGCCGGATCATCTGGTCACCGCTCACTTTTCCTTTTCCGCCGCCTCCTCCTCGATCTCCCTTCATCTTCCCCTTCGCCTCGCCGAGGTCGCCCTTTCCCACCACGTGGGCCGGTTCTTCATTCGGGTCGAGCTCGACCTCCACCATCCCACCTCCCAGCAGCGGCTGCTGCATGGTAGCGGAGCTGGAGCTGCCCCTTCCATGGCCATACCTCAGTGGGACTTCGGTCCACACTCCCCTGCCACGGGTCCACCCCAGGTTACATGCCATAGAGCTCGGCAAGGGCGGTGTGCTCGGCCATGATGTAGCAGGTGCTGTGGCTGGTGTTTGGGGCCCCCTTGGTCGCGGAGCTCTTGGGGTCTGTGGGATCATCGGTGGTGATGAACCCGCGTGGCTTGGTGCTCGCCACTCTGCTGCTGCGGCCTGTCGTGCTTCTTCCTCTTCCTCTATCCTCAGCCTCAGCTCTTCTCTGTCTCTTCTGGCTTCTTCGCTTTCTTCTGTCTCCTCTCGTGCCCTCGCTTTCGCCTTAGCCTTCATCTTGGCTTTGGCTGCTCGCCTCTTTGGCTGGGCTTTCGCCGTCGCATCTCGGGCTTCCGTCACCCTTCTCCTCAGTGCCTCTTCTTCTTCTGCCCTGTCTTCGTCTTCCTGCTGCTGCTGCAGCTCCACATCTCGTGCATGCCGTGCACGGATGCGATCTTTCGCCTCCTCTAGGCGGATCTTCACCCACAGCCATCGGATGAAGAACATCAGGCAGCGGATGCAGGCTGCCAGGCCCAGTGCTGCAAACATCATCAGCACGATGAAGGTCCAATCTAGACCTCGGGCCCATCCATCTTCTCCTCCTTCTGGCTGTGCTTCAGCTTGTGTCAGCTGTGAGATGAGCACGATCATCTGCAAGATCTTGGCCCCCTCTTTCAGCTTCTCCTCAGCTTCA
>BGPT01000063.1:185806-205180 GCA_003297045.1 Symbiodinium sp. clade C Y103
CCCCGACCAGAAGGAACTTGGCCGTGGTCCCCTTGAGGACATCTTTGGCCTTCTTGAAGGGCCCTGTGAGGTCAAGGGACAACACCCCTGCTCTGGCATGCCCTGCCTTCCTGTGAGGCGAAGCCTTGGCCATGGCTTCCTGGCAGACCCGGCAGTCCCTTCGAAAGGGAGTGTGGTTGNTGGCCTCATCTTGGGCCTCCTCCCCCACACCTTCTCCAGCACCTGCTCTGCCAGGGCCTTCATCATGCCAGGTGCCCATCGGGCCAGCTGCTTTGATTCCTTCAGCAGCTCTTCTGGGGTCTTTCCTTCGGTCTCCCGTTTCTTCCCTCCTGGGATTCTTGGTGGAGCTTCCACTTCGATGGTTCCTCCAACCGTGGTGGGCTTGTGGGCTTTTCCTCCCCAATTCCACTGGTCAAATGTGGATTCCTTGAACTGGTAGATCTTGACCAGCATCTTCCAGATTGGGGTCTTCCACCAACTGACCACCTCCTCATCAGCTGGCACTGCTGGCTGTTCAAGGGCGAATTGGACGGGCATCCTGATGCTGCTCGCCTTTCGGACTTCTTCGGCGATGATGAACAGCATGATCATCCTCNNNNCCACCCTCCGTCTCTCACTCTCTGTGAGATCATTCCTCCCCCACTCTTGATCCTCCTTCCAACTCCTCAGGGGTCTGGGTCCCCACTCCTTCTCGCCCAAGGGACGGTGCCGGAGCACACTTCGAGTGCGGCAGTTGGGACCGCCGAGGATCATCTTCAGCCAGCCATTGAGTGCCAGGCGCAAAAGCGCAGCCCTTCTTTGGCCCACTTCTTTCGAAGTCTTCGGTTGCCACACATGGCAACATCCTCAGCAGGTGGCTCGAGGATCTTCTCCTTCAGGTGTTGAGGGNTTGCAGTCTTGCCAGTCTGAGGACCTTGATGGACTTCAGTTCATCCAGCTGTTTCTGAAGCTGGCTGATCTTCGTCTCTTTTCTGTCTTCTTTCTCTCCAGTGATCCTCCTCAACATCCTGTTGGCTTCTTCCATGAGGTCTTGGATCACCTGTCCTTTGCCACTCTCGGCATCTGCTTCTTCCTTCTTCGGCTTCTCTTCTTCTTTCTCTTTCGTCCCATCTGGGGAATCTTCTTCTTTCTTCTTGATGCTGCGTGCACCCTTTCCATCTCCTTTGGAATCCTTCTGGCCTTCTGGATTCTTGAAAGAAGGTCTGGTGCACTTGTCTGCAAAGTGGTCTCTCCCACCGCAGTTCCAGCATCTCTTTTGGTCGTCGACCTGGTGGGCCCATTGACAGTTGCGGCCCTTCTTGCAGCCCTGGTCTGTCAGGNGCATCTCTTTTGGTCGTCGACCTGGTGGGCCCATTGACAGTTGCGGCCCTTCTTGCAGCCCTGGTCTGTCAGGTAAAACCGACAGGGCTCTCCTGACTTGGGGGCATCCTTGCCCTTGCCCTCACCTTTCCCAGCTCCTCCACTACCATCCTTGCCTTCCAGCTTCTTCATCCTCACCTCATTCTTCAGGGGGTTCTGCTCCTTGGTGGGGGAAGCCAGCTTCTTTGGCATGCCGGTGTGGGGGTCGAGGTGAGCGATCTGCTCTAGCTCGGCTGTCAGGTGTGTGTGGCAAGAGCACTCACCGATCTTGCCGTTGGGTTGCTATCAACCTGGAGGTTCAACGCTCGGTTTGACTGAGACTTCCGGTCGAGAAACAACTCCTCCAGAGGCCGTCGCACGATGCGACCCAATCCCTTCAGCAGGATGTAGGGGTCTGGCTCAGTGACCGCCAGCTCTAGTGCTCGGCGTCTCCATCTGGCCCACTTCCTCAGGCTTTGCAAGGCCTCTGGCACCGTCTGTGCCTCAGGTGGATTCTCCAGATTGGAGAGGATGACCTCCTTCTCGGCCAACCCACCAGGTTGGTATGTCATCAGCAGATGGCACACCACCTTCAGCGCCGTGAGCCTCTTGGCGCTCACGTCAAGGAGGGAGACTCGAAGACCGTGACGAACTTCCAGCATCGTGCTGGTCCTTCTTTCCAGCCTTACCCAACGAGGGTCTTCCAGCTCTTTGCTGGGGGTTGCTTCATGATGGATGCGCTCCATCGGGGACATCCTCAGGTGGGCCTCATACCATCCTCTGGCTTCTCTCATGAGGATCTCCCACCACCGCTGGCTGGTCGCTGTGAGGTCTGAAACGACCGGTTCCACCAGCGAAATCCAAAAATCGATTGGGGCATTGACTGGATGCCATGAGGGCAGTTTGGGGAGTTCTGGCTGTCCCCTGACATACTCTACTCCTCCTGTCAGCCCTTTCTCATCTNTTCAGCTCTCTCTCGAGCATCTTCTTCTGGATGTCTTGCATCGTCTTCATCATGGCCAGAATGGCCTTCATCGACAGCTCTCTGTCGTCATCTCTTCTCGTTCCTCCCCCCACTCCATCATCTCTGCATCCCATCCTGATCTCCTCACTTCGGGGCTCCTCAGGGGTTGCAAAGGGCTCCTCGGGGATTGATGGCGGGGTGTGGATGGCAACTTCCTGGGGGTGCCGTTGGACTTTCGTCCACATCTCATCGATCTCAACTCCTGGTGGAGGGGTCGGCCTTCCTCCTTCTGCTGGGGGTCTCAGCCTCCTTGCCTCCTCTGGGGGTCTCAGCCTTGCTTCATCTTCTGGGGGTCTAGCCTCCTTTCATCTTCTGGGGGTCTCAGCCTCCTTTCATCCTCTGCGGGTCTCGTCCTCCTGAGGTCTTCAACCACCTTTCGAAGCTCGGCGCTCTCACCTCGCCAGTAGGCTTCGTTCTCGGCGGACTCCATCAGCAGCTTCTGCAGCAGGGTCTTCTCCTCCTGCTGCTCAGCCATTCTCAGCTTCACCTCATCCATGAAGCTGTTCATCTCATCGAGCCTCTTCTCATAGGCCCTCATCTCTTCGGCCNGTCTTCTCCTCCTGCTGCTCAGCCATTCTCAGCTTCACCTCATCCATGAAGCTGTTCATCTCATCGAGCCTCTTCTCATAGGCCCTCATCTCTTCGGCCTTCTTGCCGCTCATCTCCTTCTCCTCATCCATGAGGAACCTTGGCCTTGCGGCCTCTTCACATTCCCTTCTGGCTTGAGGGGTGTCCAGAAGAGGGGCACGGGACCTGAGTTCATCCATCTTTTGAACTTGCTCAGAGGTGAACAGCGGCCCATAGGATTGGGGTCTTCCTTGAGGTCCCATGAGTGCTGCTTTGGGGGTCTCAGCTACCTTCCCACCCTTCCCGTCTGGAGTGAAAAACGTCCTCCCCGGAGTCTTCCCTTCCCCAGCTCCCTCTCCATTCGGCACACCACTGCCNGGTCTCAGCTACCTTCCCACCCTTCCCGTCTGGAGTGAAAAACGTCCTCCCCGGAGTCTTCCCTTCCCCAGCTCCCTCTCCATTCGGCACACCACTGCCAGTCCTCGGGGCCTCAGTGGTCCTCGAAGCTTCTTCATCTTCCTTAGTTCTTGCTCCCAGCTGGGCATCCTCCTTGGATCTTGCTCCCTGCTGGGCATCCTCCTGGGCTTCAGTGGCGTCTTCCAACGCCCTTTGCGCTGGGGTTCTTCCATCACCTTCTTGGGCTCTTGGATCTGGTCCCCCTTCAGCTCCATGGTCGTGCCCTTCTGCTCCATCAGCTGGCTGCTGGGACACCGACCTCCTCCTCCGTGTCACATCCATGGCGTCGGTTGGGCTCATAACCTATTCGCCCAGACAACCTTTGGGAACTTCTTGGGGAATCTCTGTGAATCCCTTCCACCTCAGGTGGATCAAAGTTTTGGGGTCTTAGGGGTTCTCCTCCAACCACCTGACCCGGGCACCCACGACAGCTCCCTGCTGGCGATTTTTCGAGTGCCAAAAACNGGTGGATCAAAGTTTTGGGGTCTTAGGGGTTCTCCTCCAACCACCTGACCCGGGCACCCACGACAGCTCCCTGCTGGCGATTTTTCGAGTGCCAAAAACGGCTGCACAGGTCCTTGTGCGTGTCATCCTTGCAGCAGTGGGCCATGTCAACCCAGGATGCTGGATACCTATGGGGGATTTCTATGGTACTCTGCANAACGGCTGCACAGGTCCTTGTGCGTGTCATCCTTGCAGCAGTGGGCCATGTCAACCCAGGATGCTGGATACCTATGGGGGATTTCTATGGTACTCTGCAGTTTCGACCCCCAAAAAAAGCCAAAGACTTACTGGTGCGAAACGTAGGGAATGGGGGTGGGAATGGGGGTTGCTGGGATGATTATGAAAATGGTTATGGAATAGGTCATGAAACCCCATTCCCTGCGTTTAGCACCAGTAAGAAGAATATCCAAGAATATGGCGATGAGTCAAAACCCGACCCGGATGCTACACTAAAATTTAGATGGTTCATGGATGTTGATTCCCCCTCAGTCATATGGTAATTTCATAGGTTTTGAGTTTTGACCCATCCCAATGAGCCTTTGGGCCCGCTTGGAAAGTCCTCCTGCATAGCTGAAGACAAAGGGCACGATGTGCGGTGGCATGTTCCCCAACGAAAAGGTCTGGGCCTCGGCCCCGGCTGAGCCACGGCGACCCATGGGAGCTGGATGGAGCTGGTCTCTGTTGATCACCATGGACAGTTGAACCATCTTATGCAACCTACCGCAGGTCAGAAGACATCCACATTCGAGTTTGCAACCCAAAAAACAAAAAAAAACCTCCCAGTTTCCTTCAACATCACCAGATTTCGCTGTTTTTTTTGAACCACCAACCCATCCAACGTCCAGCATCCAGCCCTGGGCTGCCCCCGCCACTCGCCCCAGCGCAGTGGCGAGGTCACAGTTGAAGCCGTGGATGAAGACCAGGGCCTCGAGGAGCGACCCAGCCATCGTGGACATTTTTTTGGTCCCAGTGAATGGGGGGATTTGACCATCAGAAATATAGAAATGAAGGATGTACAAAATGATTTAACTTTAACTAGCAAGACCCAGACCGATTAAAGATTTCATCAAAGCAAATTGGAGATTTCATCACCGGTTAGATGGAGGATCTTACCCTCAAACTGGATAATTAAAGCATCGAAGTGTGGGATTTCATCTGAGGGAATTGGGGATCCAATCATGCATAACTGCACAATTCTGAGCTGTTCTGCAATCAAAATTGCTACACACGCAGCCATTGACCTACCAACCAAGGTCTACGAAGATTTAGACCTTTAAGATTCAAGATGTAGGAGCCCATGACTGTAGTTTAAACAGACTGCAGTGAATCCGGCTCAGAAATTCAGAATGTCCCTCACCATCTCTCCCCTGAGATTTCGAGAACACCTCCTACAACTCCAACATACTGTACTCCAATACTGTCCCACTTAAGGCAAACAATTTCAAACATCCCAGAATCCCGCCTCGGCACTGGGTCTTGACGACCTAACGCGAGAGATGGTCTGTTCCGGGACATAGCCCAAATTTTCGCCTTCAGCGATGGCTGGTTTTGAATGATTCATTTTGAACCTGGATGGCAATGACAAATGCCACCCTTGCAGATTACCCACAAGGAAAGGGGATTTCCATGGGATTTCCGCCATTACAAGATTTGTTGAAACAATTGGGCAGGTCACGTCGTTGGAAACCCAGCACTGGCATAGAATGGGATGGGTCATCTGTGGCCCCTAGGTGGTCCCAAGGGTGAAGATCTCCGAAGCCCAGCGGCCTGGGGGATTGAGCTGCTCCGATCCCCATGGTTTCAGAGTTTCGTTTCAAACAATACGATGTAGTAATCCAGCCAAAAAATAATAGAACAGCATCTCACTATTCTCTTAATGGGATTTACCTTTGCGATGCTTTTTCTTGGTGTCCATCGTGCGCTTCAAAGGCCATCAACCTTCAGGCGACGAGTCTGCGATCCGAGCCTTCGCAAAAATGGATCGGCACCTCGGTCGACTTTCATCCAGTGAATCCACACACAAGTTACAAGCTGTTGTCCGTAAAAGCAAAAAAACACACATCCGACTGAATATATTGTAATTATATCTATAACTATAGTAATTCCCAATAGGTTTCCCAAAATGGGGGTACCCCCAAAACATCCACTTAGATGGGATTTGCCACTATAAACCATCCAGCTTTTGGGGTATCACCCAAACCAGGCACCTGGGACCATTCGCCCACGTACATGTCCTGGAAAGTGGCCTGGCCAAGTCATTGGGGCTATGGCCCCATGGGGACATTCCCCAACCAAAATGGAGGTTTCAATGGGAGAATCAAGGGAAGATCATGGAAAAAGCACCTGGAAAAACATGGGGAAATCCCTTATAAATGAAGCTTTTAACTACGAATTCCAGCTATAAATGATGGATTTTCTATTGCTATGTTTGATAAGCGGAGGCTAAACATGTTCGAAATCATCCACTGTTGGGGTTCATGTTAATGACAAATTGACGCTAGTTTTCCAATTTTTGAAGTAACCATTGGGTATCCAAAAAAGTACATGTTCTATAGTACTAGACATGATCAAAACCCGCCAATCCTAAATGGATCGTGAATTTTGGACCCAAAATAACCATCCCAGATATCTGGAAGCTCAGCAGGTCCCCTGCTAACGAGCCAGCAGCTTGGGGATGATCGTCCAAACTCTGCTGGTGGCTGAGCCACCTACTGCCCACCATATTCGTCAATCGGGATCATCATGCTTGGTTAGAATGGAACACCCAATTAAACTCCAAAACATTTGAAACTTTCAAAAACATCAATTGGTGATACTCATTTGGCGTTGGCCAACAATGGTGGCGACACCAAAATCAATGGCTGTTTAAACTATGGGAAACGCAGCTTTATAAACTGCATTTGGGGATACCACATTTTCGGACAAACGCACATAATGCACATTACCATAAATGGGAACAATTTGGAGGTCATTTTAAACACCCAATTTCATCAACCCCAATTGGGGATGGTTCGTCGCTGGGTTTATCTCACTACAGCAACCCCAAAAGGGATAGAACAGTAAAATCCTTTCAAAATAAATTTGCACTGCAACCTATACTAACTTAAATACAGTTACGTTCTATCATTCTGGGTTTATAGCTACAGCTATGGATCCCCATTTTCGTTGCTTGGCCCAGCTTGGCCCGGGCCTCTGGGAGCACTTCCAAACGAAGGTTGGAAGGTTCCTCATGCGCCTAAGCAGGAACCATGGAAGTGATCATGGACAGATTGCGGTTGAAATACTGTGCTTTTTTTATGGTCATTTCATAGGGACCTAATCGGATTTTATGGGACATAAGGGAGTCATATATACATATATACATATTATAACTACAAAAATACTTTATATTAGGCTGTGTCCGAAAATGGGGGATGACACCCCCAAACAACTATCTTACTTGGGCAATGAATCCAGTGGATGGAGTGGGGTACATGTTTTTTCTTTGACAAAGTCACATTGAAATACTGTAGGGAATCCATGGTTGGTCGGAAAAGAGATATAAGATGTTCAATTATCAATTAGATGTTCCATATCTGGAGAATTAATTACTAGCTGTCCAGAAATATAGAACTCCCTACGGTCATTTGGTACATGGCTGACTTGAAATTCCTCACTTTTCGTGGAACAATTATAGGATGATCATCAGTAAATGGGTGATGCTCCTGGAGGGTACTTTTGTCAACACCTTGAGTTCCATCCGGGCGTCAAAACATGTCAAGCCCCGACCCAAGTTTGACCCAGCCAAGCTCAATCAACAAGAAATTACTGCTTCTGACTCATTCCTTTTGGTAGTGGTAAAATCTGTTGGGTCAGTTCTCTGAAACCAATTCCTGATTCAGGCCTGCATCTTAGAGGTTCTATCCCCAGTCTTTTTGGTGATATCTCCCTGTCATCTGCCTGACGCTTCTGGTACACATGCAGCAGCTGTTCAACCAAATCCTGGCAGACTTTCACCGGGGAAGATGCCGAGGATCTCGCCCAAATGATTTCTTGAGATGACGTAGGACCAGAAAAGCCAAACCAAATCTTTGGAAATGAAGTGATTTGCAGAGATCATACATACATATACATACAGTACATTGTATTCATGATATTGTTGCGTAATATGTAGGATACTGAAGGATGAGTCACAAATACAGGCGGGACGCAAACAATCGAAAGGAAGTGATTGTCACGGGTCCTTTGCACGCAAAAACCATCCTAAAGAGAATCCTGCCATCTTCACAAAATGACTAGCATATGATATCACAGAGTCCACCAATCATACATCTCCAAAGGCCCTCAGAAAAATTCCTTAACCTATCTTCCAGTACTTCCCTAAGTATCATGATCCTGCACCTCCACAGCCGACCCATCATCCGAAACGGCCTCCCCGGATTTCATCTGGAAGTGATAGTTCACCGCGGGAAGGAAGGGGAAGAAGCCGCCCGCAAAGGAGGCCTTCCGGAGCTTTTCAACCCCAATTTTTTGTTGGGCGATGTTGATGTTAGGGGTAAATATTGGGAATATAACCAACAAGAATCCCAACAATATGTTTTTTGGTGGGATTTCCGGGTTTACCCTGAAATGCTATTCCATTATATCCACGGGTAAGAACGGGAATCACAGTTCGTGGATTGTGATAATCCCACAATATATAAAGGGAAGTAGAACCCCCGAAACTAATCGTCAACCAACAGGGGTTTAGCAGCCACTGCTCCAAGCAAACTGAGCAGACTAAGCAGACCATCCAGTCTTCATGGCGTCAGTTGCCTCCACTTGGCCCAACCCAAAGCGGAGCTCTTGGTCCTGCATGCTGCCATACTTGTGACTGTTACATGTTCCAGTTGGAGAAATCTATGATAAACGATGTTGGATGTTCCGCTTCAACACTGTAAGAGAGGATTGGCTACACATATGTGCTGTTCGACAAAGTCTGTATGATGCAGTTTCTAGATGTTTGTCCTGCTCGATGAACTTTGGAAGATCTGATACTTGCATACTACTTAGATAATAACGTCAGATCCAGTTTATGGAACTAGATACTATTTAGCTCTTAGATACTATTAGAATCTATTAGATAAATACTATTTATATCTATTTATGTTCTTTTTTCACGCAGCCATGCAGTCCCAAAACATATCCAGCTGTGCAGTTCCTTGTGCGGGAATAAGGCGGATTTGTGTAGAGTGTCCTGGCAGCTGGTCATGGTTCGAGAAACGCATCATACTGGTGAAGTTGTTTGAGGTCCATTGCGGGGTCAATCATACTATCCATAAATATATATATGCATTATATAAATGCACTAATTAAGTATCATTAACTAATGATTAATATATATATATATACATAGAATCATATAAGATCATATAAGTATTTGAATGATATCAAAATGGGATATCCATCATGAATGACAGTATCCATCATTAGAGGTTTATCCATCAGTCCAGTCGCCTTCTTGCAGTCAGAACGGGCAGTGGCATAACCAACCGCACATTGCCTCGGGCCAGACCCCATGGGCTATACAATGCGACCCCAAGAAATATCTCGTTGGATTGGTTGAAGGGAACATTTTTCGGACAATACCCATATTTTATCCCTCAAAACATGCTTTCCAGTAGATTCTTTCGGCTAAAATCGAATGAATCATCCCCATGAATATCCCTTCCACTTCAGGAATGGTGGTCGAAATCTTTTCGGACTTTGAAACAAATCACTCAACTGCACTGGAGGTATGAATGCACAACTGTCTGATCGTTTCAAGCCCCTTTAAAACAACTTGGCATCATCAGTCCAGCTAAAAGATGTTTGGAACAACCACCAAAATCAGCAGAATACGGCCAGCTGAGCAGCAAGAAGTGCGCTCCAGTCCCATACTCCCGTGAGAACCACATGCCCGCAGGAGCGCCGTGGACCCACTCTCCACGCAAGCACTCCTGAAACATGCCAGAACTTCAGCTGCCATCCTATTTTATCCAGCCCAAATGAGGATTTTGAAGAAAAATATGGGGATTAGATAAAAAACATTGGGATGAAACGGTCAAACAAAGGGATTGATTAAACCATCAAACAGGGTGGCTCAAGCAGAGCCCCTCGAGAAATCATACTTGTCATTAGGAATCATCATCCCAGGTCATATAGGACCAACAAATACTGCTTTGAAACCACCAAACAGATTCCATGTGACTTGCAGAGAGATGAGACACATATGTGGAAACTACCGTGATGTGAGAAACCCACTGCCATAAACCATCCCTATCACCAGAAACTGGTGGGATTCCAACCCTCCAACTGTGGACGTATACTCTACGACTCTACGAAGGGGACATGAGGCAAATTTGTGCACGGCTTCACATCACTATTCGTGGCAACCTTTTCAAACACACTCAAAATTAGAGTATTCAATCACGTTAAATCATCCTGGATAGGGATCAAAAGGTGCATGTAGTAGATTCACGCGACATACATTATTGCTGATTACAGTTGCATCCTTGATTTTGTTGGTGGTTTCAATCTCTGACACATATGCTCGTAAATGGGCATCATCATCATCATCATCATCATCATCATCATCATCATCATCATCATCGTCATCGTCATCGTCGTCATCATCATCATCATCATCATCATCATCATCATCGTCATCATCGTCATCATCGTCATCATCGTCATCATCGTCATCATCGTCATCATCGTCATCATCGTCATCATCATCATCATCATCATCACCATCATCATCATCATCATCATCATCGTCATCGTCATCGTCATCGTCATCGTCATCGTCATCGTCATCATCATCCTCATCATCATCATCATCATCATCATCCCATTAACTGGATGGGAAATAAACAATGTTTCAAACCGCCCACTGGATCATCATTGGTTGTAGTTATATCCCATTTACATCCCCATTCTATTCCGATTTTAGATGGTTCAAGTTCAATCATGTTAAATCATGTTAAATCATGATAAATCCCCATTTCGTTGGCAAAATATATCACGTCCAGCGTGGATTCCCTGACACCATCCATGCGACGCAAACACCACGCCCAGCGCCGAGCGTCGCCATGGAAGGAACTGTCGTACCAAAAGCCGCCGCCGTGGGGACGACCATCACTATCCACCTGCAGTGGAACCAACGGCCAAATGTGACCCCAACAAGGCTTTCAAGCCGCCAGCCCAATAGTAATATATGATCAACTCATTGTCAAGGCACAATTGGGACGATAGCATTAGTATTAACTATCCTTGAATATATATGATATTGTAACCCAACAAGGCTTTAATTTAGCCAACAAACATGGTGATTTTACATGATTCTACTCTATTTTACCATGAACAATTTCAATTTACCATCAACATTGGGTAGTACTGTAAATCCGTTCTGAAAGCCGATCCCTGATGAACTATCCTTGATCAACATGATAAAGTAAACTCCTGGGATGGTCAACTACATGAATTCTCTCATTATTGATATCATTGTCTGGTTTATGATATATTATCTGATATGATATCAACTATACTCACTTGTTTTGGAGGGATTATCCTGCGTGGCATAAGATCCTTTATAAACTGATGCCATCATCGAAATTAGTGCGGTATCATAGCCTTCATGGTCCAAAGCGGATTGGCTCGCCAGCAACTAAAATGGGTGGGGCCGAAACATGGGTAATCCCATGGCAGACAATCTGCGCAGTTCCAATCTTAATCCTGGCAAAGGAGTATCACTGGGTAGGGTGCATTTTTTGCAGTCTGAGCAACCTGTGCCTTGACTTTCATGGATCTTATCCATTTCTCATTCTTTACTGTTTAAGAATGGCTTTAAGACAACAACCCCCCAATCATGTGCTTTATCCAATGCAAAGCTGTTGAACTCCAGCTATCCCGAGGGCTGGCTAGTTGTAATGCACCCAGCCAGGCCTCTCCGATGTACCTTGGGGATCGCAGGATGATTGGGATCATGAAAGTAGTACTGGATAGTACTGGCACCTCAAACTTCCTCGCAAAAATCCATGAACATCTACTAGAGTGTTGCAGTACAAGATAGACTCACCTTGGTTGATCCAACATCCAAACAAGTCGGGTTGACCCAGTTTGTCATCAGCTGCATAGCCAGCTGGAAATCCCCAACAAACATGGAGGTTTCCACGGAACATCATGGAACTGAATGGTGGATCTTCAAACAAGCACTGACTGTCGGAGGGTACATTCCAAGCACTTCACCATTCTCCCAGCCCTCCATTGATCTCTGCCAAGCTACATGAACTCCTCGCGATTCCAGCCAAACAAGCCTGGAGCGTTGGGGTCAAGCTGTCCTACAAGTGTAAATGTATGCCACACGAAAACACAGAGGGGGACGTACGTTAATGGACCCAAAGGGTTATTTTCAAGTCCCTCCTGCATGTCTCAGAATAATTTTGATGCGCGTTCTTCCATTATCATCCCCATCCTTTCTGGGATCAATGGATAAATGATCCAAAAGGTGATAATTTACCCGCCCCCACTTGCTTGAGGCCAAGGATGAGGCTCACAAGGAAGGCGTCAGTTGCCATCTCTGACCTCCTCGTCTGAGCTACCTATCCTCTCAGCATCTCTCAGCAGATCCGGAACTCGGAGTTTCTCTGCGAAACTTCCTCTAATAGCTGACTCGTCCCGAAAGAATACAGTGACTCAAGTAACATCATATCACCTACGTTTAGACACCATGCCCAAAATGCATCAAAATGCACCATGCCCAATCCCATTTTTGGCCATGAGGCCATCGCAAATGAATTCTGCGGTTGATGGGACCCATTTCAGCCACTCTGTGCCTGATGGCTTGTAGGTGTAATGCCAGGAATCGTCACGGTCACCGGGCAGCTTCGGCAAGCGCCGCACGGCACCTCAGGCTAGGAGTGAGGGGCCAAAGTTTGTCGCGTTATCAACCAACTCAAGTAATACATAGTAAAACCATCAAAACATCTCAAAACTATATAATTATTCAAAAAACATATGAGCGCTCACATCATAACCACTCTTTGAACAAAACTAAGATCAAAACCTTCCCCACCAAAGAATTGCAAAGCCTTGGCCATGGCTTGAGCCAAGCATCGCCAATTGACCAGCCATCGGCCCTGCAGAAAATTAAAATAGATGGCGCAGGGCATAATGACACGGTGCGGCAAAAAGAGCACAATCGTTGCCTCAGCTGCTGATTTTCTGGCGCCCCAAAAGTTCATGAACGCTGAGTTGATTTCTACAGAACTCCAATAATTACTAGTAGGGTTTTAAAACCAATAACTCTAAAAACATCTAAAAACTCTAATAGCTCCAACAACTAGTAGAATGTGGTAGATATACCGAATTCCGGTAGTAGATAGTAGTGAGTGGGGGTTATAAACCAAGAAACATATCTGAGAGACACCACCTCACTTTTTTCAACAGGTCTGATGCGCCCAAAACATAGCTGTTGCCGATACTGTCGGTGTTTCTATGTTCAATCCACTGGTTTTTACATCAACATGTTCATCCCATTTGACATTGTATGTCCTAGGTATCGATCTGTAGCCATGGTGCAAGTCAAACCAAGGCCAACCACCTAAGTCCCAGATGCCAAAAGAATAGCTACAAAAACGTAGAAAGCCATGATTTGATTGACGTCCACGCCTCAGGCTGTCAGCTTAAGCATGGCTGTGGGTCAACAAGTGGGAAGCCTGGGCCTTGGGAAAGGCATGAATATAGTCCGAATAAACTCATTGGTGATACCTTGTAGCAATCTAACCTTCCGGTGGAAATGCACTTTTCAAAGACGAAGTTTCGATTCAACGTGGAACTTTTCCACTGCCGTGTTCAAGACTATAGAGGGTATTCACCCGGCAATTTTTGCTCTTGATCCATGGCCATAGTGGGGGACCTTCGCATGACTGGATAGTTGGTCAACAATGGGAAGCTTCTGGCAATCCTGGCTATTCCAGTCCACGATGTCTGGTCTCGATCTGCAGAACACTCAGACTCACACTTTCCAAATTGGTGTGGCTTAAGTGAAACACCGTGAAACACCGTGAAACACCGTGAAGCACAATGAGTGAAACAGCTTGAAACACAGCAGTTTTCATCAAGTCATTCCACCAGCTATCACTGGTGGTCAGCTCATGGTTTGTTTTCATTCTGCCAGGCGTCAAATTTGTTCTGCTGCAAACCAATTGCTTTGCGGAAGTCTCCAGCAGTGCAAGGTATCCTCATGATGCAAAGGATCACCATGAAAAGGGAGGGGCTGTATCAACAAAAACGATACAACACAAATTATTTCAGCTTTATAATTATTACATTGCCGTTAATATCTGTGACTTAATCTGAATTTGTATTTATTTTGCTTGTTCTGTTTCATCCTCAAAATCTCCACGGGCATGTTCCAAAGGTGTCATGCTCACAGCGCTGTGCCAGGAGTCTTTGTTTGATTCATCCCTGGCATCAAACCACCAGGCAAACCACAGGCAGAATGCATAGAGCTCAGTGCTAACCTTAGGCATGGCCGGGGCCCAGAACCTTGGGTAACGTGTCTGCATGGACCGGACATGAAAGCTTGCCATCATCTATTAAACATGTTCGGTGGCTTGTCATCATATTTTCTAATCAAAATCGGGATAAACTTGGGTATATCGAATGTTCTTGAACAAACCATGTTTGTTCCGCAAAGTTTGCTGACCTCAACTTCGAGTTGTCCCTGATGCCACGCCACCCACAGAGTAAAGGTATGCTCCGGGTAGTACAGCGTCTGCACGGCAGCGGGAATCACCAACGCCAAGGTCAGACCAGCCGGAATTATCCAGACTTGTTGAATGCCAAAGCGCTGAGTTGTGATATCAAAGACCTCTGCCAATAGCAACACCACCTTGGCTCATCGTACTCTGTCATTGAAGTCGGTGAAGAGTGACTTCTGAGGTTCAAGTTGGCCGAAGTGGGACCCCAGGTTCACACTATGTATTGACTTTCACAATTTCCCATAGTACTAGTGTTTTCTTGTGCAGGATGACCCTTGCTGCAGTCAGGATTCGATGATGCCCTTCATGGCCTCAGATCTGGGCTTGCTGCTGGCGGTCGAAAAACGTGTCTCAAAATCCGGGAGAGACCCCTGGATACCGATTTTAGATTTGCAATTTAACACACACACACATATTATGATTGACCCTGGGATTTTAAGGGGTATCCTATTTTCCGAACTGAACCCATCTGCACGCAAACATCTGAAGCGTTTTGAAGCTCCCAACATTGCCAATGGAACTGATCAACTTTGTCTCTCCATTCTGCAGATCAATGATCAATGATAGGCATTCCATTTCACTGAGCCAAAGCACTCGGTTTTGCACCGTGCCTCTGCTTGGGATTCCAAAACGGTTGATAAGCATCAGTCCCTCTACTTACCGCGCATAGAAGTTATTTCCGCTTCTCAGCAAGTGCTTTGGTGGTCACTTCTATCCACGTCTGAAAGTGAGGTATACCCTCCGAATTGCTGTTTTCATAGGAAAAAAAATAAATCATTGGATTTAGGGGTGGGTTTCCAACCCATGTTTCGCAGGTCCAGGATCTCTTCTCTCCCAGCGGCTGAGTTCAGATGTCTCCCCAGGCCGTCTTTCACGATGCGGCCGTTGCGGATGCGCCGCAGGCGCCGGTACTCCATGGCGCAGAATGCCACCAGGACACCCTCCAAGTCCTGATACAAAGGTCAGGTACAAAAAACATGGGACGGAACATAAGGCTGGGCATCTGTTCTGGTGATTTAGTGGGATTTAATGGTGATTAATAGGGATTTAATGGTGACTTAATGGGGTTTCATATGGTTTAATGGTGATTTAATGGTGACTTAATGGGATTCAATAAGATACACCCCCAGAAACCATGGTAGAAAAGTTAGGGGATGAAACCATATATTTGGGACTGCAAAGTGGGGGTGTTTGATACTTTTTTGGGGATGGGAGTATGATGGAGTATGTTTATTTCTAGTGCTTTTTAGTGATCATGTTGCACAGGGTCAAGGAAACAACTCTGCACTTTGCTGCGGGCAACACATGTGGCGGCCTCGCTGCTCCATATACACATTTCTGACTCCAAAGCCAAACTGAAGATTGAGTGATACCCAAGGCAGAAAAGGAAACATGAAATCGCTCAACATTTTATGATGGTGGTTTCTAGCAGAAACACAATATGATTGAAGATCCTCTTGCCGCATCAATTGTTTCTTTCAGTTCCAGAAGGGTACCAAACACTCTGCGCATCTCGCTGTTGGGTTCACCCCCCTGAAAGAAATAGTCAATTTGGATCATCCTCCCAAACATAATTGACAATTATCATCCCGCAAGACTATCAAGGAACCCTGAGAATCACCATATTTTACAGGAAGGTTTTCCCGGTATTCCATTATTATAAAAAACATTCCCATAGAATCTGTAGAGATACGTAGCATCAGCATTTTTTGTTGGACCAACTTGGCTACTCAACTGCCGGCCGAGATGCATCGCTGCTGGGGGGGTACACCGACTCATCAGAACCTGGGTCTCTGTGGAGATCTTGGTCCAGAAAAAATGAGGGAAGAACCATCCAGGACTATGGTAGGAGATAACATTATATAGTATGATACAGAATGATCTAGTACTTTACGCATGTTTTGAACCGAACCTGCAAAGACTATACCTCATATAGTTGAGTTGCATGTAAAGTGTAGGATTATGCAGGTGGCGTTTGCAGTACTAGTGTTGTCACAAGGTGCCACGACCGCTATACCCATCTATGATCATCTGTGTATATCATTCTGAAACTTGAATTTGGGTTCGGCTCGAAACTATTCACCTTATAATTTCGACAAATTGGTGTAGGTTGAATATCAAGAGTGACCCCAGCCTGTGGTGACTTCTTCATTGTGCCAAAACTCAGACCTGGCGGTACTCGCCGAGTCGCCATCGGAAGTCTCACTTCCATCTGTGAAGGTATGTTGCACACTTGGGTTCTCCTCATCGCTTCCCATGGCATCGAAAACGCGAGCTCCACAGCATGCATCCGTTTCTGGTAGACTCTGGGAGATATCAAAAGGTCAAACTTCATCTGGGATCTGCTTCCCCAGAAGGGGAGTAGACCTTTTTGGGATGCTCTTTCTTCCGATTTCCGGAGAAGTTGGTTTGGGGGTGCAAAAGCTGCTTACCACCACCTAGCAAAAGCAAGAAATTGGCCAATGGATGCCAATGGACTATAGGAAAATGCATATTTCAGGATTCCACGTTTCCCCTTTGTCCACATTTTGTTCCACCACTTCCTCTTCGCCTAGCTCTTTAACTTCATTTTGATTCATTTGGATAAATGACAATGATTCACTAAGCTGAAATTTTGACTAACTTTCTTGATTCATGATAGGTTGCATGTCGCGACTGGTGTCTGCAAGGACTGGTTCGTGATGGTGCAGTCCTTCATTGTTGGGCAGCGTTCTAAGTTCAGCTTGAGCCACAAGCATGGCGCCATGGTGCGAATGGTTTGCCCCGCAAAGTGCATTTTCGGATATACCATATGGTAAGCTGGAAATTCTGAAGTCTCACCCTGATTTTATCTTCTAAAAATACGGAGGTATTGAATGGCAATAGGTTAGGTTTCATCCCTGGAAGCTAGGGATCTCCATTTTGCTACCTAAAGTTCCCATCCTGATTGGTCAAATCCTGGAGAAGACATGTTTGTTCACTCTCAGTATCTGCTGATTCATCCCAACCTTTCTTGTTTCGATGCGTTTTTGATTGCTTCAATCTGGTTTTTGCAGGTGAAATCCCCGTGTTCATTGCTTAAATCCCAATTTTAAGTCATTTATTCATCACATGTGTTCGTCAAATCCCCATTCTTCTTGGTTAGTTTTACATGTTTTTCATGAAGTTGCTGTTTCCATTTTGTCGCTTGTATATATACATATATATATATATATATACTATCAACTATTGAGCTTTCGAATGGAGGTACCTCCATGTCCATTGCAGTAGGATTTTCCATTTACCATCTGGTAAACTAACATAGCTATGGAAAACCACCATGGTTAATTTGCAAATCAACTATAAATCCACATTTTCAATAGCTATGTAACAAATTACCAGAGGGTATCCATTTTTTGATACCTCCATTTAGAGGACCATATATCCCTTCCGGCCTCATCCGCCTCGGCGGGTTCCTCCTCTGGCGCCTCGGTGGTCTCCATATCCTGCGCCTGTAGGGCTGAGACATGCATTTGGAAGATATCTATGGGGAACAACATACATAAAAATGGTTATATAATGGATCTAAACATGGTTATATAGTGGTTATATAATGGTTATATATAATGATCTATATAATCGAATATATGAATGGTTATATAATGGATCTAAAACTATCTATTAACCATTTGAACCTACAGATGTCTTAAGTGGGAAACTCATGGATGTAAAGGGGATATATATATATATATATAAATGGGATATTAAGTATGCAAAATGGGGATTTCATCATCAACAGTAAGGATTTAAGAGATGAATAAGGATCAATGCCCATATACCCCAGATATCCCCAGATTATTGGTTAGCGTTCGTTAGATCCTTATTTATTATATTCCCATTATTACATTCCCATTGAATCCAGTCAAATTATTTCCCGGCGGTATCCCCACTACAGTTTTTCCCAAAAGAATCAGAACCAAATCCTGATTACATCCCCATCCTCCCCATTAAATCCGACCCCATTCAAACCCCATTCATATCCCCAATTAAATCTTCAATCTACCCTCCTGTAAACTACAAGGTAGACGTGAAAACCCACCCTGAAAGTAGATCATGTTCCAAACTCGGATTTTCCATGGGGTGTCCCATGGTTTTTCCACATCTTTTGGAGTTTACCACATCAATATCCCATGAAAGTTAAGATCCATTAGTATTAGTTATCCCATTCAGATCCGGATAATATCCCATTTGTATCCCATGAGTTCTTCATCTTTTGGTTGGTTTACACCATCAATATCCCATTAATATTAAGATATCTCCCATTAATATCCCATTATATATATATATATATCAACATTAATGTCCCATTATATAATATCCCATAAATATCCCATTAGTTTTTCCGTGGGGTTTACCCCATTAAGATCCCAGGATCATGGCTGAAACCCACGACCATAGCAGCTCTGGTCGCCTCCTCCTCCTCTTGCACCACCGGATCTGCCGCCTTGGCTTTGGCCTTGGCCTTGCCCTTGGCGCGGCCTGGCGCGGGGAAGATGGGGGATATCACCCGGGGAAGATGGGGGATATCACCAAGTTGTCTGAAAAAACAACTGCGGAACATATAATATACTATATATATATAATAATATGTATATATATATATATGTGCACACAAGGGCCGTGCAGCTAGCTCTTTTTGGCTGCACAACCAAGGAAGGTCAAGATGTGGTGCCAATGACCCCTATGAGGCCAAGTGAAACCACT
>BGPT01000063.1:205202-235815 GCA_003297045.1 Symbiodinium sp. clade C Y103
GAGGCCAAGTGAAACCACTGATCTCACCCGCAGGTGGCACCCCCGCAGGGGGAAATGAGGAGAAAACAACTTTCCAGTCACAACGCACCACATTTCCCGCCTGCACGGGTGGCAGAGGGAGGGCAGCTGAAGCCTAAAGCCACGGTGTGTGCACAAACTCGTGCCACTACTTAGTAGTTGAACACTCGTGGCAGTGCACACAAGGGCCGTGCAGCTAGCTCTTTTTGGCTGCACAACCAAGGAAGGTCAAGATGTGGTGCCAATGACCCCTATGAGGCCAAGTGAAACCACTGATCTCACCCGCAGGTGGCACCCCCGCAGGGGGAAATGAGGAGAAAACAACTTTCCAGTCACAACGCACCACATTTCCCGACCCACCTAAGTCAGCAAAAAAGAAAGAACGCCACATCAGCCGCCCACTCTGACTTAGTGTCCACTTGCAAAGCGACTCATAAAAGTCACAAGGTGACGCCGGAATTGCCGCAGCAGGGCTCGAGAAGAGGGCGATAGAGCCATACGCACCAAAGTGGCCCGTGCGTCGTCCAAATAGATCCGTGCTGTTGCAGCATCTTTCCAACGTCCCCTGATCATAACAGGGTCAAGGCAGTTGGTCTTTGTGTAGAAGAAGGTAGCTCCCCCTCTTCGGAGGGAGTATGGAGCCAGCTGAAGGCTCTGAAGTTCAAAAAAGGTGACCAACGCCAAAAAGCTATTGCGAAAATGCGAAGAGGAATAAGGCCACAGCTCTTGGGATCTGGAACAACGTTGAAGAAGCATCCTCAATAAACTGACCAGTTGCAGGTCAAAATGGGCCAAACTTTGCTGAGCCCCTGGCGAAGTCTTTGAGGTGCCAATTCGGATCACCACAGATCCATCCACTTCACTGCAAAGGATGTCAGAAACATCAAGAGCCAGGACCTCTGCGGTGCGCAGGAAAAAGACAAACCCAACCAAGAGGACAATGGCCAGGCGGTACCACCGAAGTCGAATGCAAACTCCCACAAAACCTTGAATGATTTCCCAGGTGATAGGGGTTGCCCGTCGTGGGGTATGTTCACGACACCAGTTGTTGTACCATTGTTGAGCAATTGGAAGCTCTCGTCTTACCCGCGGGTAGAGCCTCTTCATTGCGCTAAGGACCCATCCTGCTTTTGTAAGGGTCTCATCATCTTGATAAAGGTGGTTGATGTAGTCAGCCAAAAGTTGGTCAAGGCGTGCATAAGATCTTGGAAGTCTGAGATTCATTTGATCCAGAAATTTGAAGAAAAGTGAAACCTCCCGCTTGTAAATGCCCAATGTTCGCTTGGAGATGCCGGCCGTCTTCAGATGCTTAGCTCGAGTCATGAAGGATGAAACCGCCGACTTGGCGCGTCGGCGAAATTCCATTTGCTGATAGTCCACAGGTGGACCGGCAAGACATCTCCCATAAGGCTCAGGGCATTGATTCGGCGAAGCAGCCTGTTCAAACGCGGGGAGCTACTTCTGCCTTTGGTCAGGCAATGGAAGGATACCTGTGAGTCCGTGACATTGAAGTAGCGGGACCCCAGTTGTTGACGCTGCCTGGTGCGTCTTCTGAATTCAACCAGGAAAGCTGAAATCTCGAGCACATTGATGTGCTGCTCTTGGCGCCATGCAAATGATAGGCGCACTTTCCAATCCCACTTAAAAGCGGGGTATGGGCTCATCACGCTCTGACTGCCGTTCTCTGCAGCGGACATCAACTTCACATCAGTGCCTCTGAGGCACACATGCCGCAGCAAGAGCTTCAGATGCTCACGCTCATTTCCAGGGCTCATGGAGCTCATAACTTCCAAGACCACGTCAGCTGCCTGAGCTGCCAACTGGGGGTTCTGGAAGCCCCGGGTTGACGACCGGAGGGCAGCCATGATTGAACTTTTCTCGTCCAACACCCCCGCAGGGGGAGACGGTCGCATCTGTTCCAGCTGCGCCTTCAAGGCAGCTGCATAGGCTCGGCACCACTGCCATGGATACTCTGCTTCCTCCGCAGTGTCAAAGGTCAAAACCCCGTGATCATCATGAACTTCGTAGGGGAGCAAATTGGGATGACCTGGACATTCAGGTGTATGCAGGGCCCGGTGGACCTCAGGGATGTTGTGAACCAACGCTGTCCACTTTGTCCTGGAACCACCAAAACAGCAGGCGCTGTAGGCCGTGACAAAGATCCCTGGAATCCCACAAAGCTCCAAAGCTTCAGGGGTGTACCACAGATGTGAGAACCATGGGTGCTCAAGCGACGCAAACCGGTCTTGCTGGTGAGCTTCTTTCACTCCTTGCAGCGACCGTTTTCCCATAGCATTGCCTTGCCTGACCTTGACTTGGTTCTCCTTTGAAAGACTGTTCAGCCCCCAAGGTTTGTCATGGCTTCGCAACGCCGGCGGCCCAGGGATATACCTTCCCGAGCTGGTCCATATCGGCCTGCCCCGGGCTGCCGAGAAAGTCTTGCACTCTGGTGCCCAGTGAGAGGCGGCTAAGTGCCCGTCATCTTCGAAGCCTTCCAAGCAGTCTCGACCTGCAGTGCTGAAGAAATCCCAATTGCCATCACGGAGCCGATCAAGGGGGGGTTGAACGAAGATCCCGGCAAGTGCCACCGCTTTTGTCAGTGGACAATTTGGCCCTGAAAAGCGTTCCCCAAAGCATGGTTTGCCCATCATCTCACGGATGCAGGAATGCCGATGGGCTGCAATGCAGTCGATGCAGCAAGCCACAACTCCACACTCATTGGGGCATTCATATCCTCCAAAGCTGCTCGCATCAATGGCCTGACAGCACTGGCCACAAAGGTCTGAAGCAGGAAGTTTCTCAGGCACACCTGGCACTTCCTCCACAAACTTGCTGGCGGATCCACTGCCACCCCCGGAAGGCGAGGCATCAGTGCAGGAGATCTCACCAGAGAGAGTTGCACGGAGATTGGTCTGCCCCATTGGGGACAAGCAGCATAACACCATGACCTCATCCGCTGCTGCCATCGTCGGTGTCACCTCGCCGCTTCGGGCTTTTTCGATCAGGTTGAAAATGCATCCCAGTCCAGAAAAGAGGGACCGCCGGAAAGTGGCCAGGAAAGCTGTTTTCCCAGTCCAGTGTCGCAGTGGGAACTCACCCCATGACCGACGGGCCAGTAGGGCCAGGCTGAGCTGGATATAGTTGCGCAACTTGTCAGGGCCCAGCTTGAGAATGCCACGTCTGCCATCAAATTCACCGCCCTGCATGGCGCCGGCAAAGGCGTGAATCAGCTGTTTCCCTTCGTTGCGTGGCAGCCCAGCAGCGTCACAGGCCTCAACAAACTTCTTGTGGTGGTCCGTCATCTCGACCCCTTGCTTCGACAGGTCGACATCCATGGTGCGGATGATCTCGATCTCGTCGTAGTTGTCAAGGTAAACTACCACAAAGTTTTTGCCTGGAGGCAAAGGGCGTCCCTTCTCCGCAGAGAGAGCCCGAGGGATTTGGCTTTTGTTGAAGATCAAATCCCTCACAGCTTGTTGGACTAAGCCAACAGCTGAATGCCAGCCCATTGGCACTACTGAAAGTGCAGGGCGCACTTGCACTCCACTTTGGAGGCCTAGGGCCGCTCCGTCGACCTTCTTCGAGTACGAGAAGAACCCCAGCCAGCGATCAGGCACGGCGAAAAGATTAAACGCCGATTGAAGATCCTCGCTCTCCAAGTACAGCGATTCGTGCTCTTCGAGCAGTATGCCCGAAAGCTGGCCAATGTAGGGCAACGTCTCCTGGTCGCCAATGATTGGCATGGTGACAGAATTGATGGGGCAGAGGATCGAAATAAAGCGTTGGGCAGCAACCACACGGCCATCTATGATCTTCTCTTTGAAGACAGCTCCAGCACCGTTGGTGATAAGATGGCCTGATCTGTCCCACGGGACGCAACCATCATCCACAGCTTTCATCATTCCTCGCTCCCATGCTGCTCTGACAATGCGGAACCATTCTGTGTCGCTGGCTCTCACACGGGACCTCAGTGCATTGTGAGGCATCTTCTCTTTGGGCAGCAGCAACTTGTAAGGGTCTGACATGGCTTCGATGGTCTCGGCATTCAAAAAGGCCTCAAGGGGCTGCACTGCCGCTTTTCCAGGCGCCGGCCACGCCATGACAACCTTGTCACATTCCAGGTCCTCCATATACTCAACGGGCCGTCCCGCATAGTCATACTTCTTCGAGGCGAGCAGATTGTCACACTCAGCAAAGGGCAGCAACTGGTCTGCTGTCAAGATGTTTGAGGCCACAGAGGAGGCCAACTTCGATATGGCGTGCTTCTGCAAGTCCGACAGCGCATCAGGGATAGGCACGCAAATAGGCTTTGCCCAGCCCGTGCAATAGTGGAAATTGATACAACAAATAACCACCTTCACCCAGTCAATGTTGTTGTCATCAACTCCATCCAAATGAGATGTGATCCGCCAAACCGGGATCGGGAGGAGATCACCATGCCCGCCCTCCTTGGACGACCCCGAAGCGGTGGGGGGTTGTGCAGCCAAACAGAAAGAGCGAACAAAGTTCCCAAGCGGGGTTGGCATGGATGAAATCAATCCCAAAAGGTGGCGGCCCAAATCTGTGAAGGTGGATCTGAGCTTGAAGACGTCTTTGACGTAGCTGGCCCAGTCATGAAGGTCATCAGCCACTCTCACGTCAAGCTTCATCAGGTTCACAGGGCATCCCTCTGCCACATCGGAGAGCACCTCAGGGACTTGGGGGTCAAACCCTTCGGTTCCTTTGTCCTCGCCCTCAGGCGGCTGCGCTCGTCGGCGCCTCTTCACTAGGGGACTCCTTGGTCTCTTTGGCTCATTCTTGGCCGCAGCCAGGCCAGGGCCCTCCTTAGGGGCATCAACAGGGGTCTTTATGCGACCGGGGGCTTGTCCGCCTCCCCCGAGGGTGTCCATGCTTGACCTGGGCCGCGGCCCTTCTTCCCTCGGCCTTTTCCTTTTGATTTCCCTTTGTCGTCTGTCTTCCCCTCGCCCTTTTGAGGAGCCCTCCAAAGAGGGGCGGTCAGAGTGGCTCTCATGCGGCTTTCCACTGTCTGCTCCTTCGACGCCATCAGAACCTCGTCCTTCTCCACCAGCGATGCGCCCTCCGCTGGTATCAGTTCCAAAAATTGGGCTCTTGACCAAGTCTGGTCGGCCAGATAAAGTTCGAGAGCTTTGTACCTCTGCGTCAGAACGTCGCCTGCTTTGGCCGACTTGCCCACTGCCAGAAGGTCTAGGGCTTTTGCGATGGATCTCAGCTCGCGGCTGGTTCGCACGTTGAGGCGATCTTTGTACTGAGGCACCAGTACTGTCAGATAGTACGAGGTCGCCGTCGGGGGTGTCAGGTTCTGCCCGGCTTGATGCTGCATGGGGCCCTCCTCCCGGGCTAAGATTGTCTGCATCTTTCGGAGTAACCGAGCCGTGAGGCGGCCTGGTTTCCTCTCGGAGTACTCCTGGAGTTGGAGATGCTTTGACGTGCTGGAGGGCCCCGCTCGAAAAACTTGGCTGTCATGGTCATCATCTTCATCTGAAGAATCACTCAAACTGATCTGACCATCATAACGCTGCTTCTGGCCTACCCCGTAGGGTCCCCGATCAGCGTGGTCTGACCGTTTCCTCTTTTTCTTCTTTGACTTGCGTTCTTCCGAAGAGGTGGATGATTGCCTCTTCCTTGAGCCCTTCTTCTTGTCCTTGGACGTTGAGGAAGAGCTTGAACTGTCACGGCCCTTGCGCCGCGGAGTACGGGATTTCCTCCTACCAAACCACAGGGGGTCCTTTGCTGCTCCTCCCACGGAGGCACTAGATCTCTTTCGAGCCTGTTTCTTCTTCTTGAGCTCTTTCTTTTTTCTTCTTCTCTGCATCCTTCTTTTCAGGGTGAGCTTTCCCTTCACCTCGACCGCGGTCGGGTTCGCCGGCTGTCTGCTTCTTCAAAGCTGCCAGCCTCCTATTGACTCCTTCCTCGTCAGCTGCCTCAAGCTCTTCCAAAGGGTCGGAGTCTGACACATCCCAAGTGAGATCACCCTCACGTTCGTCACCTCGACGACCTCTGGGACGTGGCCTGCCCCGCGGGGCGGTCCCTGAAAGCTTGGCTACTTCGGTAGCTACATCATCTTTGGCTGGTGGTGCTTTGAACCACGGCACCCGAGACTCTGTAATGTCGCCAGCCTCAATGGAGCGGAAGTAATCCGTGTGGAATTCCTCCTCTCTCTTCCTGGCTCCACGGGGGCACTCCCTCTCAGCAGTGACACATAGATGGAGGCGGAAACATCTCTTCTTGGTGGCGCCGGCACCCTCAGTGATCCACCAGTAGAGGTGCTCGTCCGAGACGGCTACCAACCTGGCCTCCATCCACATCCCATCACGGGTCTTTTGATCCACCTTCAGGATCCTCCATAGACCTTTTCCTTGCTCCGCATGGTTAGCCTCGTAGAGCGTGGTCTCGAGGTAGTGCCCCTTCTCCAGGTTGAAGTTCTTATAGAAGTCAGGGTTTTCCTGCAAGAAAACCCAAAGACCAGGCATTGCGGTGGAGGTGACCTGATCCGCAGACCGCACCTCCACCAGGGTGGCCCCAACAAGCCCGCAGGCCACCCCACTACTTCAGCTGAAGCCTAAAGCCACGGTGTGTGCACAAACTCGTGCCACTACTTAGTAGTTGAACACTCGTGGCAATATGTATAAATAGTAATAATTTTTTTAATATTTATATATATATTCTCTCTCTCTCTCTCTGTATGTATATATATATATATTATATTTATTGTATATAACAGTATTTCAATGTATTTTTAATGGATTTCCAAGGGTGGAAAGCCCCAAATGGACATGAACATGGATGCAAGACCGTCCTCAAGAAGGTATTCAGAAACAAGTCGACCCGCGTCGCCATTTCTGTCTCAATGTGTCACAGGATGTCATAGGAAGTGTGGTCAAAGTCATTGGGAAGTTTCCCTCAAAAGTGGATATTTATTGTCAACAAAAACACCATCATCCAGAATCCTCCGTTATCCGTGACTGTACTCCCCCTGAAAATATCAACATCAGAATTCATCTAGTCTCAGCATCTTAGATCCTGAAGCCCCAGCTGCAGAAGCACCAAACTTTCAGATCCACATCGATGGCCTGCAGGCTTCTTCATGGTTGTGTCCTGGCTCCGGACTCTTTGGTTTGGCTTGGGGTTTCCAATCATCCGAACCAGAGATCTAAAGGTCACAACTGGAATTGGACACCGCCTTTGGGGATGTATGGAACAGTTTGCGACTGGAAAATCATCATTTTTGAGAGGTAAATCATCTACAACTAATCTAATTTTCCGTCATTTTCCATCGCTAGTGCTTTCGGGACTCCCAGGAATGCAGCAAACCTATCTCTATAGTTTCTGGTTGTATGATGTTGTATAATGTTGTATAGTATACTCCTATCCCTATTCTGTTTGGCACTGACGCAGCCAGTCTTGTTGGTTGGATGAGTTTCACCTCAGAACATCCGGCACTTCTCAGGGTCAGTCCTCTTCCGGAGCCTGCAAGGACACGGCAAAAACAAATCGTGGCAGATACGGTGCCAGCAGAACTTTCCGGTTTTTTTGAAGGCAAAGCAAGAAATGTGCGACTTATAATAATTTTGTTTCACACTAGTTGACTTGTAATTGACTTGTAGTTCACTTATAACAATTGTAGATACAGTAAAATGGAGGACTCAAACTGCAAGAAAAGAAACATGCCATCCCCAAAGATTTCGGAACACAACCTCCAGTGTTCCTGTCAGTTTGCGGAGAATAACCACTATATAAAGGGGCAATCTATACCATAGCTATCCTAGATTATCTATGATTGTCTACACTTATTATTCCACTTATACCCCAATAATTATAGTATTATTACATATAATTAAATCCCACATATATCCCAATTGTATCCCACATATATCCCTACAATTTCCCTTGTTTACTAAACCATAGCTACAGTATGTAACAAATGTAGAAACCCGTCTTGGCTTCCAGGCTCCCATCTCCACATCTTCTTCGGCCACAACCTGCCGAAATTCGCTTTCGCGCTCGGAAGGGAGGGAAATGATCCACCAAAAAAAAAAAAAGGTCATTTATTCACAATCTACATCGCAAGAGGCAGGATAACGCCTTTAAACATCTTACTGCCATACCCTATACTATACAACTGCCACTCAATAGTCATTGACTAGACTGGTTGAAGGGGACAGTCGCAGGAATACCCCACTATTTGATGGGAAAAACCCATGGAACAAAAATACCATGAGTTCTTGCAGACTTTGTGTCCCACCAATCTGGGTACAGCTGTGATGTGTTGCAGTGCACCTCCAAGGTCTGTTTGCGGGCCGCGGGGCGCTTCATCATGACCTCGGGGCTGGGGGACATGCAGTATGTATGTATATATGTATACATATGAACGAATATATCATATACAATTATATACCATCAAGGGGTTTTAAACTAAGAGTAGTGGGTACATAAAGGAGTATGATAGTGATATTGTGGGGAGTTTTGACGACCAATATGACCAGTTGCGAAGGATGGTGAATCCTGGAGGTATTCCCCAACACACTTGGAGAAATTTGCCATTAACCACGAGAAAGTGCTGGTTGGTGGTTTCAGCACCCCTGCAAGACAATAGTCATTGGGGATCCTCATCCCAAATATGGAGCCACTAAGCAGATTGGGATTCACCAACAGTGGCTACAGCTCTAGCAAGTTTGCTGGGCCTTTGCTCGCAAAAGGGTGACCATTGTGGACTCTTCTATCAGCATTGAGGAATGAATGTCTAAAACGATGCACACAGAATGAGATTTTTGTCCACCAAGAAGACAAATCTCTGGCTGCTGATTTTAACCCATCCTACAATGTGCGAACTGGGGGGGGAAGGTACTCTTGAGCTGGTGCCAAATTGAAACCGCACCCAAACTATGAGCCCATTGGACTTGTGGATATGTACATTATATATAATGTCATATATAAATTGTCTATATACATATATTAGATATATGGACAATTGTATATATGTAATTATATCTATTCTATAATTATATATTATATATATATATACTTGTATATAATATTATCTTATAATGTGTATTATATTTAGAAATATATACATAGAGTGTAATATGCCCTGCGCACACCACTGCATAGGAATGTCAACGACCTGAAATTACCAGCTTTCGCACATCAGGAAAACACCGACCCACCCACGATGCCTGACCCTCGTCATTCTCGAGCTTCTTGCCTAAAGCCTCGGGCAAGATCTTGGTGGAGCTGTCCATCTGAGGCTATCGGCTATCGGATGTTAAATAATACGAATCCACATTGTTTTGTAGGCTTAAGCCTAGCCCAACATGCTCAAACTATGGGCAAACCATGGAACAAAATTGGTCACTGCAAGAGTTGGATATTCAAGACATCAAAAGACTAAAGAAACTCAAAGGGGGTGCTTGACTTAGCTGTCTACCTCTATGGCACTAACCGGTCCACTCCGACCCACAGGTATGGTCTGCAGGTCGGGTATCTTCCAAAACTCCAAGGCTGTTGACACCCCAGATCTCCAAGTTACTCAAAGCTGTTGCTTCACTCATTTTCTGTGTACGCTCTGGTAAACTAACATAACTATGGAAAATCACCATTGTTAATGGGAAAATCCACTATAAATGGCCATTTTCAATGGCTATGTTAGTTTGCCAGAGGGTACATCTTTGTTGGAGTCTTATCCTCAAGGCTTCTCAAGCACACCATGGCATGTGGCTGAGGCCCCAACCACCAACACCTCGCGCACCTCGTTCTCCTCGGCAGCATTCCATGGTGACATTTGGGATGGCAAATGTTGGGGACCCACAGAAAAAAATGGAAAAAAACAAATATAGAGGTACCAACGCATTCGGAATTTTGGCCAAACAAATTACGAAGGCTCTGAAGGGATCCAAATGGGATTTGAGTCTTCAACAATCCCATTTAAGGTGGGCAAAATGATGTGCGAAAATGATCTGATGTCATCTGACTGGATTTTCAGCAAAGCTTTTGCAAACCAGTCACTGTCATGTGCTCCAAATCGCCATCGGTGTACCTGCAAGCAGAAGAAACCATGGCTCTCTTGTCACAGCATGTCCCAATCCTGGAATCCCAAAATCCCAGAATGGTTTCATCGTGTTTCATCAACATTGGAATCTGTACTCTTTTGGGGGGTTCAAGTCTTTTTTGTTCGAGGAACATTCTTTTGTCATCTTTTGCCCGTGCAATGTCAACAAACAATGCAAAACAGAATGAGAGAAAACATAGCTTTCCAAATTGCCAGCAATTCGTAGGAACACATATGAAATTATGAAATCCAAAAAGAATCCAGGCTTTTGTGCAATGTCAATAAATCAGAAAACAACATTGCATGCCATCATCACAGGAATAGCTAACCATCAACCCAAAAGAAAGTCAAGCGCATGTCGAATTCAGGTGTGGTGTTTCTGCTGTCGCCTGACTCGATAGAGGCGGTCTCGGGAGATTTGGCCGACCTGCGACAGAGAGAGGAGAATCTTTCCTGGACCAGAGGGAAGAATAAGGGGAAAAGGGGAAAAGAAGCAATGAACATGAACCTGGCAAGGGAATACAGGGCCTTAAACTAATATTGGTTCGGAAAAAAGTTTATTTCTGGAAATCTGGAAATTGCCATTGCGCTGAGATTACATTAAATGCCTTGAATTTATGTGGCAAAGGGTTTCATGCAAAACTGCCTTTTTATCTTGTTATATCTTCTTCATATGACCACCAAAAAGTGCAGGAGGTCCTTTGCACGCGTGCATGATATAGATATGATATATTGTTGTAGTAACCATGCATCATTCTGATCAGCAACAACATAAGTTCCACATTCCCAGACCGCATGGGGTAGTGGTCCACAGAGCAACATTGTCCATCCTATTCGTTTTTCGGATGTCCCACCGGGGGAAAGAACACCCCCGGCCCCCAACCTCGATATCCTCGACCACACCCTTGAACATCTGGCAATGCACAGGCGAATGAACCAATAACCCAAATTGTCCATGGGTCTCAAGCACGGGGCATGGCATTTCACCCACACAAATTGTGTTGTCCAGGAACAAGAAATAACAACTAAACGATTTCAGCAATAAAATCGCTAGTATATGTCCTTTCTCTCTGGCACCCTAGTTGTTTATATACGATTTTGACATCCCAAACATGCAATCTTTGGAACTTCATCCACCTTTTTCTGGGGAGTCTGGTGTGCTTGAATCCACACCCTTGAAGCACCTTTGGTCATGGTTCAAATCTTTGGACCCCTCCCCAAACGCGGGGAAGCACCTGCGGATGGGTCAAATATTGGGCACCCCCCCAATGATGGACTGTGGAGGGTTAAAATTCATCAACATTTCCTGTTCAAACCGAAACCCACCCATTTTTTGAGAAAAATCCTTCAAAGTTCCAAATGGGTCTGCCTGAAATTAGATCACCCGCAAAATCCATGCTTTATCATCATATTCCCTATTTAATTTTAGTTGCAGAAAGACATGGGTAGACCCCATTTCCGGACAAACCCATGCAATTTTCTTGTGCACCTTGCCATCGATAGTCTTGGCCACCTCGGCATTCAGCAGCTCGTCGTTTTCCTGGCCAATTTGCGATTTGGCCATCAAGAATTCGGATTTCACCGGACAAAATGCAGATTCAAGCAACAAACATGGGGATATTTGGGGATATGGAGATATGGAGATCAAAAAATATGAAAACCATTCAAAACCTATGTTTTTTTTTTCCGCATGAGCAGGGGGATGAACGTCCATTTACCACTAATTTTTGGGGTTAACACCAGGGTACCTGGGTTTTGATGCCTTCCCATTTTCCCACAGCTTGCATTGTTCTTCTGGTTCGTTGTCTATTCATACTGATAGGCAATATCAACCCGGAACAAGAACTGAACAATCACAGCTGGGTTATACCCGGCTTTTGATGTCTTTTGTCAGTCAGTATCGCCAGTTCTGTTGGTAAATACTGTTTATGATTGTATATGTCTCCAACGTTGTTCTGTCGCCATCCTTAGTCTTGCTAGCCCCAGCTTGTTGGTTGGAGGCAATCAGCCCAACATCCTCCAACTCTGCGTTGGTTGGCAAAGGCAAAAAGTAGGGTACCAATGGATTATAAATTTTGTAATTCTTAGCACATTAAACCATCCATTTTGGGGGGTTGACTAAATTTGACCCCTTCCCTTGAGATTTACGGAACATACTCCATCTTGAATATTGTTTCGTCATTATCCGTAGCCCATCCTACCTTCATTATATTCTCACTGTAGAAGATTTATATACATCCACCATTTTTTGGTTGTTGAATGACCATATATTATGACTTTCCATCGCTAATCCGTAGCATCCCCCCAGGGTTGATCTTTGAATCCCACTTTCTCACCATTTTGGATGGTCATGTTCCCATATGGGGGTTTCCTGAAATGGAGATACCCAAAAATGGATGGTTTATAAGAGAAAACCCTACTCAAATGGATGATTTGGGGGTACCCTTTTTTAGGAAACCTCCATATATCACCGTTCTTGTTGCTGGCTCGATTCCACAGTTTCTCCAGCCAGTATTCCCACCTTCAATTCGGCCGGCAGCTGCTCAATGGTCTCTTCCTCAGGCCCAAAAAATGCTGCTGTCACCTGCTTTTGAACATGATACAGTACCCTCCCAAGATGGAGATGTTTTAGGGATATATAGTGTGTATCTAATGGGTATACAATGGGATGTATATATGGATGTATATTAATTATGGAATATATTTCTAGCTGGTGGTTGAACTACCCCTTGAAAAACATATCCAACATGCTCCTCAGTTGGGATCAGCCCCCTGTTTATCGGGTTGAACTTGAACATCTTCGAAACCACCGGCCAATCATTCAACAGCCCAGCGGTTTTTACAAAAATCCAGGGTTCACTCACGTTGTCAATTTTTCAACAGATATGCACCGATTGCACATTTTAAGAATCAAACTACAAGTATAACCCAAAGCACGGCAGAACAATATGTAAGCATCCCATAGTAGCTGTTCGCCATTCTGAGGCCGCCTGGACATACTTCGACTTTCTCTGCTATACATCCTGATACCAACAAATACCAAAAGGTGTTGGCCATTTCTAGTCGTAAAATGTCGTAAATACATGTACCCTCCAGTAATCAAACATGGCCGGCTGGAAAATCCATCATCTAATTAGTTCGATGAAGTGCCCAGCGAACTAAACCTCCATGGCGAGTTCGGGGATTTTCCAACCAACAATGTTTGATTATCCAATCATATTCCCATTAAAATCCCATTAAACATCCCATTAAACCCCGTCAAACATACAATTCTTGAGTGAAACCTCCAAAAAGTTTCCATCTATCAACAACCTCTGAGCTTCTGGCTTCGGCATCAGCAGGATCCGCCTCAAACTGCGGTGGGTTCCCTGAGGTTCCCGGTTCGTTTTTAGATCTGGTGGTCTCCTAAAATTAAATGACACTACCTCAAATCATCCATTTTCATAGGAGTTTTCGTTATAAACCATCCATAGCTTGGGGCACCCCCATGACTTAGGAAACCCAGTTGTCAAGGGGGTTTCTTTGCAACTCACCGGGGCTCCAGCCATGGTGCTCTTCGACAAGCTCAGCGCCCCCAAAAAAACAAATGTCTTAAGGAGCCGCCAACGGCAACACGTAGTGCCGACTGGTCTCATGTGCACTTTGCAATGATAGAACAATGTTCAATGTTTTTTTTGAATTACAAATCATGCCCCACATATCAATCTGGGTACATCGGTACAGCTCTGAAGTTAAAATCTGATATTTGTACCGTGTCTTTTGGCCTGCAAATGCAGCAAAAGAACTGCTGGACTGCTAGACCAGCAACCCAATGAAGCTTCTGTGCAAGATTTTTTTTGGGAAGAACACTACATGAATTCACAACGAACACATTCAGACACCATCAGTCAGACACATCGCGCCAGTCTTCACATCGCTTTGTTTGCTGCTCTCTTGGCATCCTCTGCTCTAGCCAGTCTTTCCCATTCAACGCTCCACGCCGAGGCAGGAGCGTCACCTAATCTACTCACTCTCCAGGCTCATGTGCAGCGTCTGGAGAGGCGTTATCAATACGCAATACGCAAGCGACCCACTTTCTGCAGCTTGCAATACCTTGAGCATCGCAAACCCGAAAGGGAAACAAAATGCATCAACATGCTCCATGTCGGATCAAATGATCACGTTGGCTTTACCATGCGAACATATGCTTGCAGAAAGATCCCACACTTGCGCATTCATTCAAGGCTAGGACAGTTCTCCTGACCCAGCTTTCTGCAAAGAAATCTTGGAAACGTTGTTCGCCAGAGTGGAAATGCGACATTCATCTTCCATACCGACAATCTATGTCTCGCCAATTCTGCTACGACTAAATAGCTCTTAACTGACAAATGACTGCCATCCACCCTTAAACAGTTTTTTCAAGGACCAGCCGCGATTGCTTGATAGTGAAAAGTCGAGATTACCCCGTCCAATCCAATCGCTCCTGGAGTGAACCCCTGGCAAGGCAATAGGACCAGGGACTGTTGGATTAAAAAAAACATTTGAGGAGATGAATCAACAAAAATGGGTGTCGAGCATGGCATCAAACAACATTGGGTTCAAAACCGACGGATATATTTTCCAAGAACAAGTAGACAAGAACAAGTAGACAAGAACAAGTAGACTTGGATATTCACTGACATTCACGAAATTTCACCAAGCATGTGGGCAAACATCAGCATAACTATGGTTGAATACCTCTGTACAACCAACAACCAGGTCCCAAGAATTCGCATGCCCCCCACCAAGCGTCCTCACTTGGCAGCTGGTTTCTTCACAGCCTGGCGGTCATTCAAGTTTGATGGGGTTGAAACTTACTGGGATTGCAACAATCAATGGCAATCAATGGTGTTTCTATCCATTTGTAAACCAACAATGGGTTTAGTTGAGGCCCCTGTCCCACCTCACTTGGCAGCTTGTTTCTTCACGGCCTGGCCGGGACATGCTGGGACCACCCAGCGTGGATGGGTTGTTTAAATTTGGCAACCCCAAAAAAATGACATGGAAGCCCAAATCATTTTACTTTGGAAGATCATTTTTCTCTTGGATACGGTAATTTTTAGGTTCCATGTGATAAGATGTAGGGATACCAATTCATGGTGATGAAGAAGTAATTTCAATTTTCCAAACATAAACGAGATTTCAATGATACATGCAAATGTTAAGTAATTACAGTACTGGAATGTATCAGCCAGCAACAGCGGGTATAGGTCTCTATCTATCTATCTATCTATCTGTCTGTCTGTCTGTCTTTCTATCCATCCATCCATCCATCCATCCATCCATCCATCCATCCATCTATCATTCTCTACCTAGCTATATCATTGTCATGAATATGGGGATGAGTCAAAACCTATGATGTTCCCACATGCATGGATGGATGAACCTCCCTGAACACCAGCTGTTGTTGTCATCGAAAACAAGCTACTAGGTTCGACCTACTCCCATCTAAATATCTGAGATTTTCTGAGCCACTGGAAACGTAATCACCTGACGAATCCGTCCGTCCACGGAGCAAAAGTATGCAAAAGTGTCAACCAAAAGGGTGCATATCAAGCTGGCTTCAAAGCATCTCTAGCTCTGTGTAAGGCAATCCCAACCAATCTTATTTTTAACTACCAGCTTTAAAGACCTTACAAAATTAAACCAACATGGTTTCCATTCTGCAGCACCCCATTACCATGAGGGTAGTTGCTACCTCATCCCCAGCCCATCGACATTCTGGCCTTGGTCTTGGCCTTAGAGGCTACCATCCAAACACAGGGGGGGTTACTGATGGATCTTGGATCTTGATGGTCCGTTTCTGCAATCTCCGGACCAAAGTCAAAACATCAAGTATGTATCCCGTATACCTGATTGATTCTCCTACAAGCTGCATTGGGCAGAAGCTGTGTCAAGTGGGATCAACTTTACAAGTAGCCTGGATAAATTGTGTCAGAACATGTCAGAACATGCTGACTCGAACCACTGAGGCCTCGGCCTTCGCCTTGGCTTTCGCTTTCGCCTTTGCCTTGGCTTTCGGCTTGGCTGCGGCTTTCGCCTTCGCCTTCGCCTTCGCCTTGGCTTTTGGCATCGCCTTCGCCTTGGCCTTCGCCTTGGCTTTGGCTTTGGCCTTTGCCTTCGCCTCCGCTGCTTTCGGAGATGCCTTTGGAGTAGCTTTGACCTGCAGGGATGGCTGGATTGGCACATAGACATCCACTGATATTGGTGAGAATGGATCATTGTCCTCGAGTCCCAAACCACCATCCAATACTGGAAACAGGAGCATCCGCACAGCTACACATTGGCAAGGAATTCCTGGACTGCCACCCACATGCAAGTCAATCATCCGCAAAAGGTAAATGTCTTGGTTTCAGCAAAACATGAAATGAACAATCTTCAGCCATTCGAAATGTCGGTTTATATACCTGTGATTCTTCGCGAACATCGACTTGACATCGACTAGTATTGTCCATTGTTGGCTCACATCCCTCCGGGGGATACCTCCCCTGGTACTGGTAGATACTTCTTACACACCACCAGTAGAATCCTCTTTCCGACCAACCTTCGCAGCTGGCTTCTTAATCGCGGGAGCCTCCTCCATCTCCTGTTGAACTAGCTAACCCTGTGCACCTTCAGAAATCACCATGTTCAACAGTGAAACCCACAATCCAATAGGATAAGTATGGATAAGTCTATATATTTATCTTGGGCAACACACATCCGTTTCCCGTAAATTCGGGTACAATCATGTACAACCCGAATTTGCAACTGGGTCTTATGCACAGCCATGTAACTTCATCACGAACCGTTGCACAGCATGGCAATGAAGCCGTTGTGCTATCCTTGGTTACGACCTGCATGTAGATGGATATAATCTTCCCTGATAGTAATGGACAACAATAGTCGGGCAATCCCAAAGAGTGGTCCCAACAAAGTTGAGGTAAGAGCTGGTGGTGAACACCACCCCATTCCCCTCATGCCAACCCTGGTCACCTCGTTTCCTCCAAATGGGGATGGAAAATCATCCCGGACACCACCAGTGAGATTATCAGTGATTGTCAATTTTATGACTATGTAATACTATATAAATTGGTAATCACTGATAATCATATATAATTATATAATGGTGATTATCAATAATATATAATCATCATCATTGGTTCAACCCCTTTCTCACCCCAAATTACTGAGCCAAACAGCCTGGTCGTCTTCACCGTCGTCCTCTTCCTCGAGTTTGGCGTCCAAGGCCTTTGCCGATCATCGGCTGTGGCCACCGGGGAGGATTGAAATGGTAAATCAACTATGGTGATTTGATGGGATTTGAACCTGCGAAACGTGTTTCTTTTACTGTTTAAAGCATCAAAAATTAGATTTCACCAATGAAGAATGCATCTAATTGGGATATAACGGACATATTTACTCTGGTATGATGATAGATTTTTTGCACTTGTGGTGTTTGTTTCTCTAAACTTATTGCAGTGTTTATGTACTTGTCCAAATGTTAATTTAGTTCCACTATCTTGTGTACTTGTATCATCTTGTTCTTGTATCTAACATTATCTAACTTATCTCCTTCTCTGTTTGTGGCTCCATTGGGTTCCCCATTTGTCTTCCGTCCTGTCAATCTCCTGTCGCGCCAAGCTTGACACCAGCTGAGCATCCCAGCCACCAGCACCTCTCTCACCTGATTCTCCTTGGGGGATGAACTTTGAAAGATTTGAAGCGCATGAAGATGGGTCAAACCCTCGGGATGAACATCCAGTTGACGGCCACGATCGACCTAGATGGACCATTTCTTTCTAGATGCAGGTTCCAGTCTGCGTCGGCGGCATGATGGGTATGATGGGTATGCTTGTTTGTAATCAACATGTGAGAGCAGATAGTATTGTAGTCCTTTAACATCCTTTCACATTAGAGTCAGGATATGGGGCCAAAACATGGTGAACATCAACTTTTAGAGCTAATCGTGCCCTTCAGCTGTCTTTGACGAACCTCTAGGAAAAATATGGAAAAATGAGATATGCTTCTGTAGCCCCACAGCTATGGAAGCACACGAACAACTTTAGCAGTCAAGTCTCCGTCAGATGCTCCAAATCGCCATCATTGTACCTGCTCAGCGATCCGACAAAGGGACTCCTATGTCAAAGTATGGACATTCCCTGCAGGTAAGGGAACTCCTTCTGCCCAAACAGTTTACCTATTCAAAGCAACTAAGCAACCACCAAAGACCGTTTTCTTTCTTTTTGGGAATCCCCAACTTTATTCAGGACCAGCTCGACCATAGAAAATTTACGGCTTTCTTCCTATGTGAGGGTGTGGATCCAAGAGTTTCCCTTGGCCCTCGATCCAAATCTGATTTCCTGGGAATCCTGTTTTGATACCCAACACCACACGTCCAGACACTATCAAAATGTCAACACTTTCAAAATAAAATGACACATCTTACATCATCTTACATCATCTTAAATCATCTTACATCTGGGTTTGATGGTTTGTCTGGGACTGGGAATAGAAAATCCCCCATTCCATCCACTGGCTAATCATTCTTTGGTATCTTCATGTATCTTCCCATATTGGTCTGTGCAAAAATGGTGTATGCCCCCAAATGGCCTTGAAATAATTGGGACAGCAATTATTAACCCATTGGATTTTTGGGTATCCGAATTTCATACAAACCCGTGTGCCCCAGATTATTGGTTCGTATTCGCTACGTCCTCATTGCATCCCCCGTAGTTACGGGGGAATCATTACTTTCTCATATGTTTTACTTTTTTTCCAACTTAGGAGATCCCCAAGTCACCATGGGTTTCAATGCTAAAATGGTGACATTTAGATGATTTGGAGATACCCGCAGTTTCGGAAATCCCCAGCCCTCTTGACAGTCCCTCGTTTGGGTGTAGCTCCACCACTGGGAGCCCCCGGCTTCACACGATACAGGCGATCTCCCGTGCTGAGGCCGACCTGTTCAGAGCGGAGAAATGGGGGGATCTTCACACACCAAACATGGGGATTTACCCATGATTTACCCATGAAAATAAAGGTGATTTCACCATGACAGAATGGGGATTTACACATGAATTCACCATGAAATATCGGTATTTTTTTTACCATGAACAATGCTGAATCAACCATTGGGATTTAACCAACAAATGGAGATTGAAGCCAAATGGTTTTAGCCGGCCGTGGATGAGCAATGTTGACTTCACGACATATATGACTCGAGTGGTGCCCAAAAGCTTCTGTGGCTTGATAGGGATTCCCAGTTCGAGGATTTGATTTCTTTAGAACCCGACCACTGACAGCTAATCACCAACCAATCATCTAGCTTAATTATATATATATATATATTAAATCTATGTAACTTTGTCCTCACTTCTGCCAGTGTCAAATCCCAAAATTCCTGATGCTTCAGGTGAACTATTCCCATCATATCCTCACGTGCTTTCACCATCACCAGGGGCATTGGGGGTCAATCGAGCAGTGTCCAAAAACCCAAAATGTCACCCCACTTACACTAGTTGGATCTAGTTGGCTAATCACAGCTATTCCCATTTCATGGACCATGATCATCCATGATCGCCAAGGGCCAAGATGTAAAGGGTACCTATGACCCCCGAACAAATCATCAACCACCGGGGGCTGTACCTCGATATCCTCGATGACGCCGTCGAAGACCTGCGTCATTTTCCAGCCATGTTGGATCGAGGGCACAAGTCATGGCGTTCACTGAATTGGGGTTCTAACCAACAAGGATGGGGAACTGACCAATCCGAGTGCGGTTTTTCAACCAGCAAAGATGTGGCTTTCATCAACCAAAAGGACCGTTAAAAAACGTGTGATTTCACAGAGAAAGGGACTTCATCCGCAGGATTTGATTCACAAACATGAGGTTTCATGGTCAGAAATGGGGATCTCACACGCAAAAATGGGACGGAGGTTCTTTCACACAAAATAAAGCAGACTGAGTTTTAACACCCAGCAAAATTTATTGCCAGAATAGAAAACAACTGGGGATGTGAAGCCCATCTTTCAAGGGTGATCTATACCCACAAATCGGTCTGTGTTCGTTTCCAGGGTCCAAATGCCTCCCGTTAGAAAAGAATCGTCTGAACATGGGGCTGGGGTACCCCAAATCCAGCGGTTTTTCATCATTCTCATTCATCTTCCCTGTAGAAATTGCAGCTTTTGGGAGAATGGTTGCTATATGTATATAAATATAAATATATAAATATAAATATATAAATAAATATATATATTATATATATATATGTGTTATCCCCTTTGTTGATTGAACCCCCAAAACTTCCATTTCCATTAACTGGTAGAATCCTGCATGTTTCATATTTTTTGATCATGTTAAATCCCATTTGTTTGATGGTCAAATTCTTTATATAAATCCTACTTTTTGCGGTTCAATCCCAATATTTATGGCCAAATCCCAATTTTTCAAGGTCCAACCCTCCCATCTTTGATATCTTTCATGGCAAAGACTGCGCGCCGGACCTGGCCATTGACCGTCCTGGAGATGGTGGCATAGAGCAGCTCGTCCTTGTCCTGGAGAAATTTGACCAGCAGGAATGGGAGATTGGGTTGAAAGCATAGATATATTATAACCAATCAACATCCATATGAGGGGACATTTCATAGAATATTTTGTGTGGATGTTTATGGGATATAACGGGATACATATGGATATGGATAATATAATGTAAACTAACCATCTGGGGATAGTTCAAGAAAATCTTTCGTGGATATGTATGGGTACATAAGCAAAAATAAAATTCCCCAAAAATATGCCTACTTAATAGGAATATCATGATTAACCTGATTAAATCAGTGGATTTGATGAGTAGGTCATTGTGTGTTACAGTGGTTAAATCACCTGAACCCCCAAACGACCAAATGGGATGCGGGGTTGAATAAAAGGATACAATATACAGGTAATCTAACCTCTGAAACACAAAAACGGATGAAGATGCATGACGATGAAGATGCATGACAAAGGTATTTCTAGATCACTACATACACAACCTGTGAGTGCTTCCGGTTCATCCCACCTTTACTTCGGCAGGCAGCTGCTCAATGTGTTCTTCCTTGGCCCCAAAGGTGGTATCGGCGGGGGTCCCCATGCTGCAGTGATAGACTCGAGCTCCAGAACTTCAGTGTGTCTGTCTGGATCAACATTTTAGACTTCATATTTAGTTGCAGGCGTTTTTTGTTTCAAAGATGCAAATTTCGTAATGTGGGTACAACAATCATAAACCATCCCCCAAATCACCATAAATAGGTGGTGGTATAAACCATCAAAATATATAGGTGGTTTTTATTATTGTTTTACCCACATTATTCAACATTTTCAGACAAAAACATCTCACCTGCGAGAGGCCACCAAAAAATACACCTCGATCTTTCAAACCTGCTCGACACATCTCCATGGCCAACAACATCTTCCTACCACTATTCCATGCTACCAACAGGTCTTGGCCATTGTTAGTAGTCAAGATCTGTTGAATCAATGTAAATCATCCCATTTTTAGGTGGATCCAAGTTTGAGCAATCAAAACTCTATGCATTTTCAATCATCAAATGGTTTCCAGAGTCTCCCGTGTTTCATGAGATCTTCTCAAAAGCTGTCCCTCTTGGTTCGCGGCTTCCTGATCTGCAACATCCGCCTCACAGGTGACGCCACCCGTAAAACCCAGGAATTGCATGGAATCACCGCCAAAATTGCAGGGTCGGAACCCCTGTCTTCGAAAGCCATGGACAAATTGTCTTCATATTTTTTTCACATTCGAGGTTATATATTGGTTATATATATATATATTGGTTATATATATATATTGGTTATATATATATATTGGTTATATATATATATATGTCTATATATATATTATAGATTATAAATATTATATATATATATTATATATTGCTGATTATTGCTGTAGTCTACAACGTCTTTTAGAAGGGTGGCATAGGGTGAGTCTTTAGAAATCATCCTGGGGCTCCCGCCATTTTGATCATTTTGCTCATTTTGCTCACAAGGTCAGCGCCACCCGAAAAAAAATGTCTTGGAGCCGAGAACAGCCACAAGAAACCGACTTCTTTCAATCCGAAGATGGGTTGAAACCTACTCAGTGGATTGGTTAAAGGGAAATTTTAGAGGAAACCCCTATAGTTGATGGAAACAAAAACATGATGTTCCTATAGATTTTCCCTTTAACTAATCCATTAATCCATTGATATACCCAATTCACCAGCAATCATGGGGGTATTTCACCAACAATCTCCCAGGCTCCACAACCAACATCATTCTGCCCGAGCGTTTCCTATCTTTGAAGGTCTGAAAACACATATATTTTCACACACTATCACATATTTAATGGCTTTCGGTTGATCTTGCTCCTCGGGGATTCTTGGCTGTGCAGAAGAGAAAAAGGTCCCAGCCCCAGCTTTATAAGTCACCTACCGTTCATTGCAGGACCTGCTGCCTATTTGAATCAGGGGACAGCAGAAATCACAGCATATCACGTCACTTTCTTTTCTGCTCTGTTGGCATTCTCTGCAAATCAAGTCCCATTCAAAGCTCCTTGGGCAAAGAAGATTGAGGCGGGATCAACCTTTAAGAAGCAAACAGTTTGCTCTCTCCAACCGCCAGAGGCGTCCAAACTCCGGAGAGGCCACACTCAGCAACTTGCACGACCCACTTTCTGCCGTGCAAGCTATGCCGGCGATGCATCACATGTTGGACCTCAGGGCTCACATTTCTCTTCTGTCTTATGTTGGTCCAAAGTGAGTTGCCAAACGTCGCTTGAAAGATGAAACGCCGGCGCATTTATGGCTAGGGCAGTTCTCCTGACCCAGCTTCAATGAGGTCTTGGAGCCCCCGTTCACTGCCCGACTTCCATCGTGTCCATTACCGGAGGCCCCAAGGCCTGACTTCGTTGACTATCTCGAGTTTCATATGTTAGTTGCATACCGAATCTTGCTGCTTGATCTGGAAATCTCGGTTGGTTTAACCATATACAATTCAAAGACACATAGATTTGGACATTGACTCAATAGAGATTGGATATGGATATATGCATTTGTATACATGTGTATATATATATATGTACATATGATGCTTGCACCCTTTTTAAAACGGTTTCTCCAAGGACCAGCCGCGATTGCTTCACAGTGTCTGGCACTGTCCCAGGTCAAGAATGGTCGAGATCACCCCATCCAATCCAATCGCTCCTGGAGTGAATACATGGGGGTGGAACATGGTATAGTCAGCCATGGTTGAAATATCACACAGCATTTTGACATGCCCAAAACGGACGGAGATTCACCTGGATAGGTAATGATATGTATAACAATAGTTACAAGGGGCCCATATCCCAGTGTGGGTGGGTAATTACCATGGTCAGTAGCCCACACCTCTGTCCCCACGATCCCCTGCTCACATGACCCAGTCATACCCAGTCGCTGTCCTCACTTACCAGCCGATCTCTTTCCAGCCTGGTCATGTGTTGTTTTTATGGAACTACTTGGAGCTGGAATGGCTGTGTCTGAAATGGGGGTACCCTCCAGTAATCACGGTAATCAAACATGGCTAGCAGGGAAATCCTGTATGAATGGCCATTTTAGCGGGAAAATATAGATGAACATGATCTACAAATGATGGGTTTTCAATTGCAATGTTTGATTGCTGGAGGGTAGGGCCCCTTAAAATGGCCATCAAATAACAGGGAAAGTGGTGATGATCCCCTTGATTTGGGCTGCCATGTTTTCAGACGAACAATCCAGTTCAACTTGCAGGGTTTCAAATTGGGCCCCTTAATAGTTCGCAATAGATCAGCAAAACTGTTGGCATGGTGTTTCTTCCTAGTTGGCTTAAAAGACAACGTCCAGTGGAACCAGTATGGTGATAAACGGGTAAATTTCCGACAACCAATAGTTTGCCATAGAGTTGCTTCAACCCATACCTATCTGAATATCTGAGCCACTGAAAATGCTATCACCCATAGAAAATCCTGCCGCAGAGAAGTTGTATCCCATCTAAGTGGCTGCGTCAATTGCTCTCCCTTTCTGCGCAATTTCCTCACATCCCTCGGGCCGTCCGGCCTTGGTTTTGGCCACTGCCTAGGTCGGAAAAATCCGCCACAACTGACCATGTCTTGGATCACTGGATTCCTTTTTTCGAAACAGAACATTTGTTTGGTTAAACCAAGTCTGGCGGAGAGGCTTCAATGCTTCAAACTCTGAACTTTGATTCACATTCCATGGCAGTTTGATATTTCCATCGTATCTCTGATGGTTTCTGCAATCTCTCCTTCAACCCAAGTCTGGCATCGGTTGTCCATGGCTTGCCGAGCAAAAGCTGTATTAGCGTGGATGACTCAAACCGCTAGGGCCACGGCTTTTGCCTTGGCCTTGGCCTTCGCCTTGGCTTTTGGCATTGCCTTAGCCTTCGCCTTCGCCTTGGCCTTTGGCAGGGCCTTGGCCTTGGCCTTGGCCTTTGCTTTAGCCTTCGCCTTTGCTTTTGCCACTGCTTTCGGCTTTGGAGTAGCTTTGGCCTGCAGGTATGGCCAGATGGCCCCAAGGACGTTCAGGAGGCAAAAGGTTCCCTTTTCTTCACATTTTCTCAGCTATCAAGATCTATCAAAAGGGTGGAAACGATGGGTTTCAACATCTTTCAACCCTTCCAGAAAGGTCATCCAGTGCGGGGGTGAAGATTTTTTGCGCTCGCGATTTCATCCCGCACCTGGGTTCCGCAATGTGAACAAGGAAAACAGCAAGAAACCACACTCTTGAGTTTCATGCTCAAGAAGTAGAAACTGTGAACTGTGTTCCACTTTCGGTTCATGTGGATACCCAAAATCAACATCTGCAATGCTTGAAACAACTGGCCAAAGCCATGAGATGCCATGAGCATTGATGTCATTTTAAGACACATAATATAATAGTACCGTTTACATGTTTTTGTGGATTACCCCTTGGGTTCATTACCCAACCAGTTCAAAAAGGACATCTATCATCTATCCGGGAAATTTACAATCGGCCTGCATGCAAGGGAGAGGCGGACGGAGTCGAGGCGGCCATGTTGGGATAGTTAACCCCTGACCAACCATCAGTGGTTGTCGGTTTCAACCTCCCTGCAAAAATATTGGAGTCAAAGATCATCATCAAAAATATGGTGGTAAGTTTGAAACAACCATTGAACCCACCAGCCCCAATCAGATCATTTCCAGTGACGCCTTTGCCTCGGCCTTTGCCTCGGCCTTTGCCTTGGCTTTCGCAGCTGCCTGGACTATGGCCTGGTGGCCTGATTCAATCCACCAAGATTGCCATTAAAGGGGTGGGATCCCAACCATCCCCAAATTCTTATTGGCTTTGCCACATTATTGCCTTAGGCTTTGAAAACACCTCTCAACGTTGAAAAAAACAACTAAAGCAGTTTTGAATAGATTGAATTATCTGCCTCTGAATGTGAGCCGTTCTGGGGGGGGGGGAAATTGGATTCTCTAAACTGGCAGGAAATTCATCCAGCAGTTCCATGCCTAATAAAATGTTGATTCAATTATATAACTTCCATGGAGCAATCCAAGACTTCATCCGGATCCTGCTTGGGGTTTCTAGTCGATCCATCCCAAACACATAAGTTATTTGGGATCATCAGTCCAGGGTTAACATAGAAAATCTAGGACATATGAAGGACTACGAAAACCAGGAATTTGAACATGGCCGTCCCAACAACTACACATTGGCAAGGAATGTCTGGACTGCCATCCACATGCATGTCCAACATAAACATCTTAAAGGTCTCTGTCGGTTTATGTCGGTGTACATCTCCGCAATTCTTGGTATCTGTGCCGACCCTTTGACCCTGCTTTCCAACCAACCCTCCTAGTAGCAGTTGGACTGTTGTTGTTGTTGTTGTTGTTGTTGTTGCTGTTGCTGTTGGTTGCTTGGTGATATTCCAATTGCTGGTGATACCTCCAGTCGTCTTTGTAGACAATTCGTCCAATCGACATGCACCTTGCCATGAGTTGGGGTTGGAAGACTGTTCTTTCCAACCTAGAACTAAGCTTACTGTAATTCTCAGTGTCAAGCTATTAGCAGGAGGATGGTAAATGTATAGCCACCACTTTTGATGGCTAATTTCCCATTTTTGACAGTTAAATCGCCAATTTTTGATGGCGGGATCAGCATTTATATAACCATATTAAACCCTTCTTTCCCTTGCGGATCAGTCGTGACCCCAGGGCCATCCAACCTTCGCAGCTGGCTTTTTCAGAGCATCCTCCGTCCCCTGGCCCAACACCAGAAATCACTTCTGAAATCACAATGTTCAACTGTGAAATTGGCATGTTGACTGGATACATGTGGATAAATGCGGATCAATCATGATAAATCCAGATGTCTGGGCAAAAAAACATGTATCTGTGGGTTGAGTCTACAAGTACATGTTTAAAATCTTCTGGTCTGATGGAACGGGAGACCGTCAAGAATTGATGCGCAGCCATGTGGCCATCCAAGCTGCGATGGAAAGCCCGTGTAATTGTGATGTAACCCCTCACCGACAAAAGTAGTTCGGTAGACCCAAGTAGTAGCCATATGGGTTTGTCCGCAACTAAGGGATTACTCGTAAACTGGCACTTTGAAATTAGGAAACATGATGATCAGCCAGCAAATCTGGGGGCAGTATATTTTCAAACAAACTCATATGTATGATCCCAATGTATCTCAATGTTATGTTTGGTGTGATCCCGATTTGAAGGTCACACAAAATCCGCATTCTAAAGGTCAACACTTGTGGAAAGCAAACTTGCGGGCAAAACACGCTAGATGACTCTTCCTCCCAAAATGATTTCTCATGGTTCCTCCAAAAATGAAACTACCCCAAAAAATCCAAGGGCGCTGTAAACCTCATTTGACAATAAACAACTTACACAACAAATCGGGTTACCATCTCCCCCAGCTGACACAAACTCTGGGAATCGCCGCAGTTGTATTACATTGGAAAGATTTGTCCTGCAACCCTTAATTTTGGACAATATTGCATAAAAGGTCCAACACAACACCGCGTCCAATTTTTTTTGGGTATTTGGGTCTCTGTGAGAAATAGTATATATAATTGGTTACCCCAAATTTTGATTGTTTAGATCATCATATTCCATCAACACGGCCATTCATGGGTAAATCTCCCAGTCAGACATGCCCATTATATTGCTGGCTATATATCCCGCTATATCACTATATCACATTAGATCCCATGAAAACATTCCCAACGTCTTGGTGAGACCCTCCGGTTACAAACGCGGCTAACAGGAAAACCCCCCTCAAATTCGAAGGTTTAGTTCGCTGGGAAAACCCGCGGACTATCGCTGGAGGACTTTGCAGCAAAGCATGTTTGATTACCAGAGGGTATATCCCACATGATTTGTTCTATTCCTCCATTGGTTTCGAATCCCACAAAAATAGAACATGAAATATGGGGTACCCTCCGGTAAACGTTTACATAACTATGGAAAATCACCATTTTTCGTGGGAAAATCCACGATTTCCATGGCCATTTTCAATAGCAAACTGTTAGTTTACCAGAGGGTAAATCATCATTAATCCCATTAAAATCCCATGAAATCACCATTTTCCTATGGTTTTCCTAGGGTTTTCCCAGATTCCAACAAGATATTAATACCTTACTCCCAGATTCCAACGGTTGCACCTGGGCTTCCGGCTCCGGCTCCGGTCCCTCTAGGGCCTCGGTTATGGGGACCATTCCAAACAGCCCCGGGCAACAAAAAAGGCACATTTTATACATGAGATAGTGGCATCTATTGGGAGGAAAATGGGTATATAATGGGATTAATGGGATCAACATGTTTTTTTGATGGGTGTATAATGGCAAATATTATAGTCTATAGTATGTGTGTATATATATATATATGTATATATACACAAAACAGATGAAAATATCAATGGGGTATATTACATAGATAAACAACACCATGACTGTCGGCCAGGTCCGGAAATGCGGTATTTACACCCATTCTTGTTGGCGATTACAAAATGAGGGAACATGATACTGTTGGCCACTGGAAATGTGTTTGGGGAAAATGGACAAACCAATGCGAAATCGTGATATGACGAATGAATGTGTGGATATCAACCAAGACCTACAAGACCTATATACTATGTCTAAATGCTTACTGTTCTGGATCCATGTTTTCCATGCGGCAAGCGCAATATTTGAGAGAACTTATATATCCAAAATCATATCCTTCAGTGCATTTCCACCCGAACTATCTGGATTTATGTCCTTTTGCTGTACTATGTACTTCTCTCTCCTCTCGGAATTTCTCACATCTCTAACTATCAACTCGTCTATACCTGAAACTCTCAGAACTCATTCCCCCCTATCTATTTCTCGCTACAGTATCATCCTTCATATTTAATTACGATATACACATATATTCAATGTGTATATATATAATGTCAGATGTAATATACAATGTGATTTAATACACATATACTAAATATCAATGTACATACAAATACATACCATTGCTATGTATATCTATATACCATCAATGTACGACATAATACAAGTATATATTAGAATATATTATGTATATATGATATATATATATAATATAATTGTTATACATGATATATATATATATATAAACCTATATATTAGATGCATATCTATGTATATACATGCTCACCTCACCTCTTTCCATCATTTGGGCATCCCAGCGATCAGAAATTCTCTCACCTGGTTCTCCTTGTGGTTTCAGTCGTGGGGAGAGCCATTGGATTTCATGGGGATTTCATGTGGATTTCATGGGATATTCTGCAGGGTAAAACCAAACAACTATAGCTGATAGCGACTATGGGAACTAAGATGGGAATATAGTGGGACCTATTTCAACTATTTATGGGAAACTTTAGGGATTTGATGGGAATTATCAAAAAATCTACCCTCTGGTAATTTGTGACATAACTATGCGCATTTGGTTCGATGATATACCGTTTTCGAAACTGGTGATTTTCCATTGCAATCTGGCACAAACTACCAGAGGGTAGCAAGTGCGTAATAAGAATATTACAACATATTATAACCCGGTCAGATTCATGATACCTAGTATTGTATGGGAAACACCTGACAGTACGGTTAATTTTTTCCCATGAATCGAGGGATACGAACATCCACTTACATATAAACTCATAAGAATCTTGATTTGAACAGGTTTTGACCCACAGGCATAGCTCACACATCTGAAATCAAACTATTTGAGCCATGAGGAATTCTCCCTTTCCCTTCCCACTATCCTGGATGCTTCAACGGTATCCCACAGCAGCTGTAACCCCCCTACAGTCGGCCGCGGCTGGGATCCACGATGGTCATCCAAGGCAAATCCAACACACGGATTTATGGTGACCTCTATGAATTCATGGTTGACCATCCTCCACACCATCCACCTTTTGATTGCAGCTGGCTGTATATTCCATTATATAATCCATTATATATATATATATCCCATTCTATCTCCCATTGATATCCCATTAAATCACCATTTTGCATGGGTAAATACCATTTCATCGCATCACAACCCCATTTAATCTGTTGTGGTCGGATGCAAACGAGTCTCTGTCAGGTGTTCCAAATCTCCATCGTCGTACCTTCCACCACTGGCAGACATAACAAGTGTGCTAATTGGGAACGCACGTTGCATACAACAACGTGGGAAACTACATTTACATGTGTATTTACCATGTATATATATATATATTATATTGTATATATATATATTGTATTGTATATATATATATATATTATATTATATATATATATATATCTATTATATTATATATATATATATTATATCATATATATATATATCTCTTAGATATATTATATTATATATATATTATACATTATATTATATATATAGTATTATATATATAATATATTATGATATGTATATAAAAATTATAAATATATAAATATATATTATATAATATTATATATAGAATATAATGTATAATAAATAAATAATGACGTATATATTTATCAAAGTTTAAGAGTTATGCTCTATCGGGTGCCCGGGGACCCAAAATTGGGGTACGACTTGGGCGTCAGGTACGGTACGTACGGTCGGTACGTGCTTTTGGGCACGGGTACGGTATGTAGGGACGTGCTTTCGGTACGGGTACGGTACGTGGGTACGGTACGTAGGTACGGTACGTAGGTACGTCGTACCGGTACAGTGTACCCACCGTACCTGTTTTCAGNGGTACGGTACGTAGGTACGGTACGTAGGTACGTCGTACCGGTACAGTGTACCCACCGTACCTGTTTTCAGAAAATGTGGTGCTATTTCCAAAATGTGCCCCTATTAGCACCACATTTGGGAAATAGCACCACATTTTCTGAAAACCGGTACGGTGGGTACACTGTACCGGTACGACGTACCTACGTACCGTACCTACGTACCGTACCCACGTACCGTACCCGTACCGTACCCGTACCGAAAGCAC
>BGPT01000063.1:238270-266050 GCA_003297045.1 Symbiodinium sp. clade C Y103
GAGCGTCAGTCATCGATATCCGCAAAAAACAGCGCCCAACTAATGGAGAGCTTGGTGAGAGTCACAGACCCATTGTGAAGTTGTTGGCGGTTTAGCGGTGCCTGTGATATCCAGCAGAAGGACTGCCTGGTTATATCATGTTATAACTATATATAGGGGTGCAGTGGTGCAAAATAGTTTTGGATGGTTTTTTGATCAGGTTTGGGATTTTTTAGTGGATTCCTGTCCTGATACCATTTGCCTTGTATTTGCAACGGTTTGGAACTTGAACCTGTCATTTTGCGTGGTATTTGCTGCATCTTGGCATGTTCACTTTCCATTTTGCATGGTATTTGCTACATTTTGGCACTTGAACCTCTCATTTTGCATGATAGTTGCTACATGTTGGTACATTTCTTTAGGGTTTCTTTAGGGTTTGAACTAGATAGGATTTCTTTCGGGTTTCATTTAGAGTATCTTTCGGGTTTCCTTCGGGTTTCATTAAGGCTTTCATTCAGGGTTTCATTTAGGGTTTCATTAAGGCTTTCATTTAGGGTTTCATTTAGGGTTTCCTTTAGGGTTTCCTTAGGGTTGTATTGAGGTTCATTTCCGGTTTCATTTAGGGTTTCATTTAGGGATATTTAGGATATCAATTGAGGTTTTCTTTAGGGAATCATTTAGGGTTTCTCTATGGTTTCATTATCATCAGAGTTTCAAATTAGGGCTTCTTTAGGGTTTCTTTTGGCTTTCCTTTAGGGTTTCATGTAGGGTTTCATGTAGGGCTTCTTTGAGGGTTTCATGTTGGGTGTCCTTTAGGGTTTGATTAAGGGTTTCATGTAGGGTTTGATATAGGTTTTCATGTAGGGTTTCTTCAGGGTTTCATTTAGGGTATCTTTGGGGTGTTATCACGAGTTTCATTTTGGGTGTCCTTTTGGGTTTCATCACCGTTTGCATTTTGGTGTCCTTTAGGATTTCATTTAGGGTGTCATTTAGGGTTTCATGTAGGGTTTCATTTAGGGTAACTTTAGGATTCTATTCAGGTTCATTTCGGGTTTCATTTAGGGTATCATTAAGGGTATCATTTAGGGTTTCTTAAGGGTTTTATAAGGGTTTCTTTAGGGGTTCATTTTAGGTTTCATTTAGGGTTTCTCTAGGGTTTCATTTAGGATACAAACAAGAGAGAATGAAGCAGAAAAAAACGAAAAGCACAGAGACAGTAAAGAAAGGAAGCAGAGGAGCAGGAAGGAGTAGAGCAGCAAAAACGAATGACAGCAGAAAAAAAAGCAGAATCAGAAAGGCACAGAAGGAGAAAAGCAGAAAACCAGGAAAAGCAAAAGCGGAAAAGCAGAGAAGCTGAAAAGAGAAAAGCAAGAAAAGCGTAGAAGCATAGAAGCAGCAAGGGCAGCAGGAAAAGCAAAAAAGCAAAAAAGCGGAGAAGCAGAAAAGCTGAGAAGCAGGAAAAGCAGGAAAAGCAGGAAAAAAGAAGCAGGAAAAGCAGGAAATACAGAAAAGCAGGAATCCAAAAAACAATCCCAAAGCTGATTTAAAAAATAGCCATCCGTTATATATATAGTATCTACCAGTATATTGATATATATATATATATTATATATATATATATTCTATATCTACATCAGCTTACCTGAAAAAAAGTTGTTCAACTTGGTTGATCGCATTTTGTTCTACTAAATTGGCCTCGGGGCTCAATCCAATTTTCAGACACACTTCGTGAGTTGTATTACACGATTCGGTTTACCCGTCACGAGTCGGTTTCCCGTCACGTTGCTCACTCCAACGGTCAGCGAATTTCAAACTTGTCTACCCACCTTCGGAGATGCCTGCGGAGCTATGAAACGCAGATCGTACACAACAGTTGGCTCCTCCAAAACTACTGCAGTCAGCAGGCTGACAAGTTAGGTATTTCAAGATATTGCAAAATAGGAAAGGTACAAGGTGGTGCCGGTGGTGCCCCCGTGTATGTCTGCTTTGCAATCCCAGTTTACTGTGGATGTAACTTGATCAAACTATCGGACACCATTATGGGCCGTACGGCAATCAAACATGGCTCGAAAATCACCCACGTGGATTCCGCTACCTTCTGGTAGTTTAACATAGCAATGGAAAAACCCAACTTTTATATAATGGGAAGATACGGGACCATTATCTATAAATGCGTGTGAAAGGTTAAAATACTGTAGGGCATTCCCTTCTGGAAAAGCAGCATGTTCCATTGTCAGGTTAGAGTACCAAAAGGACCATCCTACAATATGGATTAATCATATATAATCTAATCCAACGTTTGCCCATGGGACATATTTCTCAAAATATCGATACTCACCACCAATACAAACTTAAAAAACCTCAAGCGCCTGGTCCAAGAATTTGACGACCATGAAGTTTGACGGCACTTCTCCTGGATTACGGTCCGTGACCGTAGTTGAAGTGTTCAAGGATGTTAAAGGTGATATGAGTTGGCTGTGTTCAATGTGTAGTGTACCAGATGTACAGTAGTATGATGTATTCAGACTGCTGCGCATTCTGAATCTTCTCCTGTAAATTTCCATCATGCCGAAATTGATATTGCTGAGCATCTTTTCACCAACTCTAGGACCAGTCTGAAAACTTTCAAAAATCTTGTTTCACGGCTATACCCCATCTTTACTTGTAACCCCCGCAAGTTAAAACACCCCGCTCAAAATGGTTGCATTTTAATAATGGGAACCACTGAGAACATGTGTTTCGGAACACCTATATAATCTATAATTTGACCCTCAGACTCAACTATGGCACCGGCCCATTCCCACGGCATCTCCTAAAACTTTTCGTGTTTTGTCTTTCTGGCCGATTGATAAATTCAATCGCACGCCATCGCCTTGATTGACCATAGTAAACCATGGTGGCAGTCAGATCGAAATGATCGAAGGAAGTTTAGAAGTGAAACTTCCGACAATATGGACAGATGGAAAGGCACAGCCAGGCAGAAGTGCAGACATGCAGCAAGTCAGAAGTGAGAAGACCAGAGATGGAAAAATCAGAGGTGGAGAAAGTCAGAGGTGAGAAGATGCAGGTGCGCGAAACAGTAGGAAAGTCGCGAAACATTGTTTTTCCAATGATTTGTGGCGCTGGAGGGTCGGAAAGTAGCCTCGCTAAAGCGGCGGGTGCGGAGCCATCTGGGCAGATGAGAAGTGCAAAAATGAGTCAGAAGTCTACTACTACTACTACTACTACTACTACTACTATTACTACTACGACTACTACTACTACTACTACTACTACAAATACTACTACTATCACTACTACTACTACTACTACTACCACTACTGCTACTACTACTACTACTACTACTACTGCTACTGCTACTGCTACTGCTACTGCTGCAACTGCAACTGCAACTGCAACTACTACAAATACAACAACTACAACTACAACTACTACAACAACAGCAGATACAACAACTACAACTACAACAACTACTACAACAACAACAACAACTACTACTACTACTACTACTACAATTACTACTACTACTACTACTACTTCTTCTACTTCTACTACTACTACTACGACGACGACGACGACGACTACTACTACTACTACTACTACTACTACTACTACTACTACGACTACGACTACGACTACGACTACGACTATGACTACGACTACGACTACGACTACGACTACTACTACGACGACGCAACTACTACGACGACAACTACTGCTACAACTACAACTACAACTACAGCAACTACAACAAATACAATACCTACAAAGACAACTACAACAAAAACTACAAGAACTACAACAACTACAACTACAACCACAACAACAACAACTACAAGAACTACAACAATTACTACAACTACAACAACTCAAGCAACTACAACAACTAAAACTACAACAACTACAGCAACTAAACTTCAACAACTACATTACACTGCACTGCACTGCACTACAACTATCACTATAACTACAATTACATTTCAACTACAATTACAACTACAACTACACTGCGCGTCCTCCAGCCACTTGTCGGTCCATCAGTGAGTTCGCTCTGCCATCCATCTTTCACAGCAACGAACCTCTCCTATAGGTTTTTGAAACTTCCGCCACCGCCTTGTGCGGCACTTTTGGTATACAAACAATTCATCACGGTTGCGGTGTATTTCTGATGATAAACTATCCAATGCCAGGGTGGAAAAATACTGTTTGATTCCATATTCCGTACGCATGTATTGATTGTAAAGATTGGACCGTTTGGGGGTATAATTTGGGATTGCAAATTCTGGAACGAAAATTGTCAACCAATAGGATGCGAAAAAAAAAATCTGGGCCACCGCCAAACATCCCAGGCTGATCCCAGGCATGGCCGTGTAAGATTTTGCCCAGCCAAAGGTTCTGAATCCTCGACCAAGAAGAAGCAGGCTTAGTTCAGGAAGGTTTGCTATTCTATAGGACAGCGTGGCTCCAGATTTATGGTAAGCCACAAATGCGAACTTGGAAATGTTTTGAGACACTGGTTTCACACTCTGGATGTCAGTTGGAGACAGTACTCTGACCCATAAGCGTGTTGTAAGATTTCTGCCGAGAATCTCCAGCAGTTCTGATCATAACTGATCAGAGTACTGCTTTCCGGTGATCCATCCGGTTGAAGACCTCACGGACTAAGGTTGCTGCGTCCATTTTAAGTTGAGCACATGCTACAAAAACCATGTCAAAGGAACATTTTTATGGATGGTTCTTGAAGTCTGATATATTCGCCAGAACACAAGAAAATGTTCTTGCGCCTCCCGACGATACTCCACGGTTAGACTTCCCAAAGACAGCAACGAGACGAGACATGGAGCAGAGCGTCCGACAACAAGACTTGATGTGAGATATGTAAGTTGCTATCACCCAGTATCCTGAAAGAAACGCAAACAAAACATACAAAAACTGAATACATTGGTGCTACATATGAGGACTGGGAGAATCATATGAAGCCAGGGAAACATTGGAATCATAAGCAATCTGATGAGAGAATCTGCTTAGAGTATCGCAAAAGACGGCTAAAGACAATGTATTTCAATTCGGGGATATTCGAAGCAGTAGTGCCATGGACGAGGATCCGACAAGCAGGATGGATGCAGGAAATGACTTTTCAGCTTCGACGCATATCTCATTCAAAAATGCCGACGCTGCAAAAGCCTACGTTCAATTCTGAAAACATGGCGCCTACGTTCAATTCTGAAAACATGGCGTTTGAAAATGATCCGTCCACCTGAATGAAGACTCGGCATCTCGACGGTATGTTCTTTCCTTAGTAGGATTGCCACATTGCTACTTTCCCTTGGCCTGACAGGGTCATTTTGGTTAATGGAGTGAAAAGCCTCAAACGAAAAACCGGACCAGGTCTCGCATGGCAAACGCGCTTAGCTCAGCTCTTTTTGTCAAGCGTAGCCTAGCTGTCATGTCCCCGGCAGCTATTCTGTCTTGATCTACACCTGTTCTTTCTTGATCTGCACGACCCCCCGCGCAGCTTGTCTCATTTCAGTTTGACGGCTCAGGGGCAAAACAAAAGGCTTGGGCTGCTCAACGTGAGACAGAGAACCTAGAGCTGCAAGTCGGCTACCATTCACATGCGCCAGAAATCCACCACCGCCTTCCTTTTTAGCTGGCACAACAGGTTGACTCTTTGCTTTTCTCACGCGCTTGCCTTCTTTTCTCACGCGCTTGCCTTTCGACTTCCTTTGAGCTTCGTATTTCTTCTGCAAGAACTTCCTTCGCTGCTTCTTGTCAGCGCCCTTTGGCACCTCTGCGTCAAACTTACTGGGACCCTGCGTTTTGCAGCAGCCTCGCAATGTCATTGCTCGAGCTGATGCCTCCCCAAAAAAAACAAAAGTGTGAACCACAAAGAAGTTCTTTCTGTTTAGCCTGAAACCTGCAAAGCTTTGAGCTTGTTACGCCCAATGGATGCATTGCGACCCATTGCAACCCAGAAAATGACATCTGTGATATTTTCAGGCCGGCTGAAAATAGTCCGAGTTTGTTTAGCAAACGCAAGCTGTGGTTTAGTTGACTTAGGACTAAGACACTAAGAGGACAGGTATCTCAAAACAGCTTGAGGCTGCGCATTGATTGCCGACAAAAGCGTTCAGTCTCTGCCATCTTGATGCATTCAAGTTTGTTATGTTAAGAGCATGCAAAGGAATCATGACCGAGTGTGATGGAAACGACTGGCCAGCGACATGGCTCGTAGCAATTGGTGAATCACGCAGCCCACACACGCTTTTTGCTTTTGCAAACGCGAGGTGATACTGAGAAATATGGCCCGGGGCCACAAGATGCAAGTCATCCTGAAGAGTCGCCACTTTGTAGCTCACTGGTTTAACTTTTTGATGGCTCGCTCAACTCCATCAGGCTTTTTGCAGCCCTCATACGAAAGAGTCCAGTCCCAAACTGCAGTGAGGGCCTTGGCAGCTGCTGCGCGGTCGCCAATGGCAGTCCAAGAAATGGAGCGGCACAGCTTGTTTCCACCATACTTGTATGTCAAACGCCAACGGCCATTGAATGTGTCTGTGTAGACACTTGCGTTGGAAGGCAGGCAAGCCTTAACGTACTCATCGGCACTGGCGCTTGGGTTTGAAAACACTATGCGGTAACGATTTTCTGAGGCCTTTGCCTCGGCTTTCCTTTCTTTAGCTTTTTTTTTCGAATGGCATCACCTTCCTTTCGCTTGTCGGCCGGCAACTCGAGCCGGGCCTTTTCAAAGATTTTGCCAGCTGTCTGACGGAGACTTGCTTTGTCTTCTTCAGTACCTTTGGAGGTAGCTATGGTGCGAAGGACTTTGTCTTGCTCAGCAGGTAGCACAGTGTCACGAATAAGCTCAGCCATGTCATCGTCTAATTCGTCATCGGTGTAGTGCTGGGAGCCGACACGAGACAATAGCCGATCTTCGACTTCTTCCTTTTCAAGTCCTGGAGCACGATGAAGCATGCAAGCAGCTGCTAAACACATCTCCGCAGGCAACTCCGATGCCGTGGGTGTGTTCCAACCCTGGTCCAGAATCAGCTTTTTCAGAACTGCTTCACTCAGATCACAGAAACCATGCGCGGTCAAATGATCCAAAAGAGGTCGTGATGCTGCTACCCGGAGACGGATTCCATTGTTTTGCAAGCAACCATCGCTCGACAATCGAAGTGGCGATTGAGCCTCCAACTCTAGAACGGTGCATTCTTCAATATCACATAAATGGCACCAATACAAGCCCTTGACTGTGAGGTCAAACCACCATGTCTCTTTCTCTCCTTTCACCAAAGGCCACACTAGCGCGGCGGTCTTGTAGGTATGAACCACCATGGCCGGGCTGCTGTTGGACAAACTAATCGCATGACCAAATGGCAAAAGGCTGGCTTTCCAGGAATGCTCAAGCATCGACCAGTCTGAAGCTTTCCGCGCCTTATCTAGGCTGGCAAAATTCGCTAGCACGATCTGGTCGCCTTCTGGCGTATGGGAAGCCCACTGCGAAGGGCCAGTGACTCCTTCCAAAAGGCTAAGTTCAGCTTTGTCAGCATCACTCGTCATTGTCAACCGAGCATCTCGAGGAATTTTGCGTTCAAAAAAGGAATTCAACTGGAAATCCGCGGGCAAATGCTTCAGACCTGTTTTCTGTACCTTACAGGACAGGACAGGAGGGAGTGAAACCATCAACTCGTCTATGCCCATGAGATATCACTGAGATATGGTTGCCATGCTGATATCCAGAGTAATATCAATAGTCAGGAAGAAGCACATAAGCAAAAGGAAATGGGAATGCAAACATTACTGCACAGAATGCGGGCAGCAATATTACGATCCACAATCGAACCAAACATGTAATCGGCCACGTGAGGCTCCGTGTCTCCTGACTGCCAAGGTACTTCCTTTCGGTGATACTTGTCGAGAAGACCATTCTGTGACACAGCGAGCCAGGCTTCAGCCCGACTTGCTTCTTTGCCTGCAACACAGCTGTATAACACAAGGAAACTTATCATACTTCAAACATGTCAGAATCATGTAAGCTTAGGATGTTTGGGTAGCTTCTTTAGATGTCACACGGTGAAGACGACTGGATTCTGGAGGCATTGCCACAAGCTTGTGCTCGACACATGAAAAGCACATAGGCTTGAAACCACGGCTATATTGCAAGAACACGGGCTGCACATGCGTGTGCGCAACTACCTGGCACACTCTGAAAGTTTGAAAATCCGTGTGTTGCAAAACTAACCAAGCCAAGCTGCTGCTGCTGAACCTTGTTTCCATCTCACGATGGATCTTGTTTTGATCCTCCACCAGCTTACTGTTCAAAGGCATGGACCATACTTCCGTCAGAAAGTTGTGGAGGTCTTCGGGTACCCGTTGAAAATTCTCTTGGCTGAGAATGCTGAAGATCCACTTCATGAGCACGTTGGTTGAGAAATGGCCAGACAACAGAGCTTTGGCAAGGTTGCTACCGGTGGCTTCAACACTGTTGTAGGTCTCAAAGCAAGATTTGAGGAAGGACAAGCTTGAAGCGACTTTTGAACTATCTGCGTGAACAAGTCCTGCCAGGCAACCAATGCCAGAAGCGTAGAAAAGCTGGCTGCCCCCACGACAACGCAAGATATTGCACAAGAGTGAGAACATCTGTGAAGCCATGCTGTCTTCAAATTCCAGCTGAGCAATTTCTGCAGACTTGGCTTGAATCAGTGAGAGATTGAAGCCAATGCGCTCTAGCGTCCCAAGATCTCCCAAGACTTTCACATGTTGCACCGCAGTGTCAATCCAAGACCAATGCGCTGCATCGCTGTAGTGACGCAAGGTTTCCACAGGCCCTCGTAGATCATGAAGCAAATGGCCTAGAGCGATGGACTCTGGCTGAAGGGTGAAGTTAAAACCATGCGAGCTAAGCTTTTGTGATCTGGGTTGCACATCCATCGGCAAATCACGTGTAGAGTGTTCGCGGAATTCTTGCGTTGCAGATTCATCTCCTGTCGCGCCTGAGCTCGAGCCTGCGACTTCGAAACAGCTGCAGCATTCCGAAAAGGCACGTGTTCTGCGAACAAGTCTGCTTCATTTGTTGACCAGCCACTCATAATGCAAATTGCTGCCAGGATGAACGCCTGGATGCTCCACTCTCTATCCAGTGCGGCATGAGCTTGGGACAAAGACAAGAATCTTCCGGTAGATGCCTTGGGGCCTTTGGTGGTCACGCACCGCCTGTGCGGAAGTTGCTCTAGGAACTCTTTCCTGGCACTTTCGCTGTTTTCATCTTGCGACCGGCCTCCGTCACTCAGGATCATGGGGAAGAAGTAAGTCAGCAGTTGGTCATTGGGGCCAAGCGAACTCAGCAAGTCAGCGGCCTCGGATACCTTCTTTGAAAATCCTCCATGTTGCCAGGGGCCGTATTTCAAGTTATACAAAGACATGTTCAGAATGGAAAACTTGAGAAGACCAGACTTGCCAAGCGCTAAAGAGACATCATTGTGGCTTCTGTGACATGGGTCGAGAACATGGAGAGCAAAAAGCTTCTTGGCATTCACTAAGTACGCCATGGCCGCCAGCTGGGTCGACTCCTGGTCGGTGCACACCACCAGCACTCGGGGTCGTTTGACGGGCGGCTCCCCTCTGGCAACAAAAGTCGGAGAAACGCTTTCCACAGGACTTCATGGCGTGACTGATGTCAAGCATCCACTGGAGGGTTGGCTCACGTTCAGTTGCATTGCTTTTTCCTCGATGCCGCTTTGTAGGCTTGTTCCAAAAGGAAGCCACCTGTCCAGCCCAAGCCTTCTGCCAATCTTCTTTGGTGACAGCTTTGAGCTCTTTTTGCACCTGACCGGAAGCGGGGCAGCAGGTGGAATGTCGATCAACGGTTCCAAAACTCCGAAAAAACCCAGAAAACACAGAAGAAATGTAGCTGCTCTTGTCTGCTAGAAACGGAAGCGGGGGTGGGGGTGGCTACCAAGTATGTACATGGCAAGCGGGGCAGAGCATGGCAACAAGGAAGCGGGGTACGTGGAGGTGAGCTGAATCACTTGAGAGAAGTATTGCTAAGCGGGCACATAGCAGGAAAGATGTAAGCGGGGATACGGGAGGAATCTTATGTACTTACTGGAAGCGGGGCAAGGGTTGGAAAGCAGGCAGCGGGGGAAGAGAAGTATTTCTGGTCAACAATTTTAGATCAAAAAACAGAAAAATAAAACAATAAAACGGAAGCGGGGTTGGAGGTGGAACCTCATACATTTCTGGATGTAGTTCGTATACCCATTAGCTTCCCCGCCTGCTGGGGACACACATAGGATGCATCCTTGCTGCTGACGATGCAATTCAACCAGCTGTCCGAGCCGACACGAACAGCGTCAGCCACCAAGCCCAAAGTCTCAACCTGCTCAAACTGCTTGGCAGCACCGCACATGTAGGCATAGCGGTCCTGCTCTATGAAGCGTCCAGGATTTCGCCCTGAACTCTTCACTTTGCTACTTGATGACTGGCTAAATGCCTCTTGGGAAGACATTGCCGTGGTGAGAGAACCTCCTGTGCTCTTGGCTGTATCGAGTATGGCTTCCTTGAAACCAAAGCTAACCCGACGGTAGTTCCGCGCGGTCCTATCGTGAAGGGTTAATAATTTCAATGTTGTTGAAGAACGCTCTAACTATGTAACAAAAATTTTGAAACATATTTAAACACGGCACCGATTCCTCAATTTTTTTGGAACTGACAGCATTGGTGCACACCAGTAGCTCCCCAAATCGATTCATTCTCACGGCTTCTCTCCACAACGTCCGCAAGGAAGCTAAGGAAGTCGCAAATGCACTGGCTGTTGGCGAGCTTTCGTTTCTTCGAGAAGTTTTTGTTAACTTCTGCCAGAAACAGGGCAGTCACAAACTCTTCTATGGGCACATGTGAACTGTCTGGAAAATTTTTTGCTATGAGCTGACCATCATCGGTTTGCCGTAGCTTCTGCAGGTCCAACTTGCCATTCTCGAATTCAAAGACCCAATCATCTGCTGTCTGTGAGTGACGAGGCGTGAAAAAACGTTCCTGTAGGAAACGTAAAAATTGCTGCGCTCTTCGCTGGAAGTCTTCTGGAGAAAGCTTCCACTTCGCATTGGCCCTGTATGACCTGCTAGCCCATGTACCCATCAGCACCAAAAGACCAAAGGTAGTGATGCTGTAGTCTTCGCAATCAACTTGGGATCTGTCTATGGTTTTGTCTTTCTGCAACGAACTCCAAGAACTGCTCATGATCTGCTGAACTGCAGGCACATCTGCCTCGGACTCTGTGCAGTAGCCATCGATGCGATTTGACCAAGTGGCTGCGCTCAATCCGATAAAGTTTTTGGTGTTTGAAGATCCCAGGAAGTCAACCACCCACCGCAGCACCCAATAGATGCTTGGCGTCTGCTGCCTGACATAGACTTCACCTTGAAAAGAACCAAAGCTAATGGCCACCGTCTTCTTCTCAGAGTCCATGGCTGGAACAGAGAGCGTGTTCCGACACAGTTGCCGCAGCATGGTACCATCTTGTTTGAACATTCTGCTAGGCATGTCTAGTCTATTCTCATCAGCTGCCATCCCGTGAGGAAACATGCAGGTTGTCGACAAGTGAATTGTCTCAGGCGAGCATGCCCTCGACTTTGCTTGAATACATTCATTACTACCTTCGGACCATGCAGGAATGCAGGATCACGGTTCCAAGTTCACATCAAATGGCACGGGCGCTGAAGACTCAAAAGCAGTCAATAAATCAATACACTCTCAACTCTTCATTGATAATTGAAACAATGTTCCTCAATGCTGCCCGAATACGTCAGTGTGTGCAACTCATTGCTTTGGGTTCAGCTCATGTAGCGACACATTGACATGTGTGTGTGGACCAAGAAAGAAACAGCAAGATAGAAAAAGAAATCGGAGGACCGGAGACCACCTGAATTTTATCTAATCTTCGAAGCCAAAACACATTGTATCGCTTCCGTCTCTATAAGATCTTCTGACTTTCTGATCTATCGATCTCTGGCGGCTGAGTATAGTAATATTAGCAGCTGTATGTCGAAAAATCTATTGATCATACAATACCAATAGTGCCGCACAAGGCGGTGGCGGAAGTTTCAAAATAGGATTAGGAAACCTATAGGAGAGGTTCGTTGCTGTGAATGATGGATGGCAAAGCAAACTCACTGATGGACCGACAAGCGGTTGTAGTTGTTGTAGTTGTTGTAATTGTCGTTGTCGTTGTCGTTGTCGTTGTCGTTGTCGTTGTCGTTGTTGTTGTTGTTGTTGTTGTTGTTGTGGTTGTTGTGGTTGTTGTGGTTGTAGTAGCAGTAGTAGTAGTAGTAGTAGTAGCAGTAGTAGTAGTAGTAGCAGTAGTAGTAGCAGTAGTAGTAGTAGTAGTAGCAGTAGTAGTAGTAGTAGTTGTTGTTGTTGTTGTGGTTGTTGTTGTGGTTGTTGTGGTAGTAGTAGTAGTAGTAGTAGTAGTAGTAGTTGTTGTTGTTGTTGTTGTTGTTGCTGTTGTGGTTGTGTTCGTTTAATTACCTAAGTTAGTTAAGTTAGTCCAGTTAGTCAACTGACATCTCAAAATTGGCCGAAAGCCATCAGTTTTTGACATGTTTGACATCCAAATGTGCTTGGCGCCACAACGGCGTGCACTTAATCGACACATCAACTTCCAAAAGTGGTCTGAGAATGGTCTGTTTTGTACATTTTCACTTTCAAGTGTGCTGCCCCCACGACAACGGTGTGCAATTTTTCATTTCTCATCTGCCCAGATGGCTCCGCACCCGCCGCTTTAGCGAGCCTACTTTTCGATCCTCCGGCGCCGGAAAGCATTCGAAAAACAGTGTTTCGCGACTTTCCTACCTTTTCGCGCACCTGCATCTTCTCTCTTCTGACTTTCTCCCTGTCTGACTTTCTCCATCTCTGGTCTTCTCACTGGCTTGCTGCATGTCTGAGCTTCTTCCTGGCTGTGCTTTTCCATCTGTGCATCTTGTCGGAAGTTTCACTTCAAAACTTCCTTCGATAAATACATATATGTATATATATATATATATTTATTTACTTTTTCGATTCCCATGTTAAAACCATGGTGGAAATATATGTGTGCGTGTGTGTCGCTAAGGAGCTGACCCAAAGCCAAAAAAAAATGAGATTCCGAATGTGGACGCACGGTTGGCACATGTCAGGTCAGATGTCTGTCAATCACAGCTGAAACACAATGCAAAGTTGAAACGCTCGTCTGGGCAGTTCCTTTTCTTTTGCGGTGGCATGAGATACACGACCTGCACAGCACACCCCTTTGTGCGACAAGACCCGCTGCAGCAGCAGGTTGTATGCCAAGTGTTAGCGACATGAAACTCAATTCACATCTCTGTGCCCCTACAGGCTTGCATCTTTGCAAGCTGCACCCCTCAAAACAAACACTAAATCTCTAAGGGCTCACGGCTTCAGCTGGCTTCCACTTGCTGCCTGGATCAAATTTGTTCAAAGCAGGGAAGAGGCTACGGCAAGGGAAAGAGAACGGGCTATCTTCCTGGCCATCTGGATGAACCAAACCACCTGGAGAAGTAGTTGACGACAAAGACCAACTGGCACCATCTGGCAAATTTAGGTAGGCGCACCTCGACTGGATCCTTCCAAAGGTGACAGACGAGCTCGGCGCCTTCGTCAGCATCTTGGAGAGACCATAAGACCTTCTCATCCTCTTGCTCTTCTAGGTTCTCAGACAAAAAGTTGAACTTGAGCTCAGCTACTCTGTCCACCCCAAGCTGAACCATGGTTTCAAAGGTGCGCAAGGTAGGATGCGACGGCAACGGGGTGTCTCCGGTACACCAGAACTGCACTTCGAAAGCAAAGTCCACCCACTCTGGCCGAACTAGCAAGGGGTCAGGAATGGTCTGCTTTTCTGACAAACAAGCTTGGAGCATGGCAATCTTCACCTCTGAAGGAATGTGCACAAGCTTCGACGCTTTGCCTTTCCAGCGTCGGCCAGGGCACCCTGCATCCTGGTCAGTATGGCTTTTCAACAGCGCGTTGAGGGCGCCAGCTCTGATCATGGCAGCCAATGGCTGGATCCAACCTGGTGTTTGCTCTAAGCTTTGGTCAATGTACAACTTGTCAGCCTCTAAGGCCGAGGAGCCAAACTTGTTCAAGGCCTTTGCGAACAGGTCTTCGTTTTTTTTCTGTTGTTTTTGCTGCTTCTGTTCCAACTTAGCTTGCTTCTTCAATGCCACCTTCTTCGGCTGAGCGCTCGATTTTGGCATGGTTTCACAAGCCGGGAAGTCGCGCGCGTAAGAGCCCAAACTTTGATGCGACAAAAAAATCACTGGATCAAACGACTTATGGTACTCTAAAAACACGCTGTAGAGTGGTAACTGAAGTCTCACACAGTTCTCATTGAAAGTGACACCGCTCTGTCATGTCTTGGCTTCCAAACCATGCTCGCGGACTGTCAGAGCTGAGGTGACGCCATGCTAGGCGCCTGCAACAACGGCTTTACACAGCTAGAACGGTATCCGTCGAGAGCACAGACGATTGAAATCGGTAACATTAGTTTATATTTCAAAGAGATGTGGTTGCCACGATACGCATTGAATGTCCTACAAATGGAAAGTCACACAATGAAATCTATAAGAGCACCCAAAGGAATTTGTGAATTTGCAGAACACTCCTTGATGCCTTCACAGAGACCTTGTTTTTTCTCCTTTCCCCTGACACGTGCCTGTTTCGCAGCGCAAGCATTGGCCGAGGCGCCTTTGTAAGGAATCCATACCCGTTTCGAAGCAAAGATTCAAGAATTCGGCTGTGTTTCTAACTGGTTCCTCACCTTATTGGATATTAATGGATCAGATCAATATAACCCAAAACTGGAATGCATTGATGAGATTTTCTAATTTATGATGTTTGCCATGCGCCTGCTAGACTTCAACGCGGCAATCTGATGATCGACAAAAAACGCTAGTTCGTTTCGTATAGATAGGAATCCCTTTTATGTTGCTGGGGGTACGTTTTCCATTCCTGCTTGACGTCTATCTCGATAGCGGAGGCCTTAACAAATGATTTTGTCTTCTACAGACATGGGTGGCAATAGCCACGTCGCAGAAGTAACTAATTCTTGTGCGAAATCACGTTTGAGATCAAACATGTAATTGCATAACATGCAAGACTGTGTGTCTTTCGAAAAAGATTTTCTCAAGTGTTAGAAAAAAGGATCCGGCTTCTGTCCAACCACTCAAATGGGTACTTCAAACCATGTCCCATAGATTCCTCCATCTGGGAACCCTGCTCTGCGTCTCTCTCGCGTAACGTCGAAACCATTGCTCAGAAAGCGTTTGCCATTCTGTCCCCGATGACCAGTGAAATATATATGTATATATCTGCACACAAATGAAAAACCACAGTATTAGTAGTAATAGTATTAGTATTAGTAGTAGTAGTAGTAGTAGTAGTAGTAGTAGTAGTATTAGTAGTAGTAGTAGTAGTAGTAGTAGTAGTAGTAATAGTATTAGTAGTAGTAGTAGTAGTAATAGTAGTAGTAGCAGTAGTAGTAGTAGTAGTAGCAGTAGTAGTAGTAGTAGTAGTAGTAGTAATAGTAGTAGTAGTAATAGTAGTAGCAATAGAAGTAGTAGTAATAATAATACTAGTAGAAGTAGTAATTGTAGTAATAGTAGCAGTAGTAGTACTAGTACTAGCATTAGTAGCAGTAGTAGTAGTAGTAGTAGTAGTAGTAGTAGTAGTATTAGCCGCGCGCCGGGCGGCAGGCAGTAGCCTAAGTACTAGTAGTAGTAGTAGTAGTAGTACTACTAGTAGTAGTAGTAGTAGTATTTGCCGCGCGCCGGGCGGCAGGCAGTAGCCTAAGTACTAGTAGTATTAGTAGTAGTAGTAGTAGTAGTAGCAGTAGTAGTAGTAGTAGTAGTAGCCGCGCGCCGGGCGGCAGGCAGTAGCCTAAGTACTAGTAGTATTAGTAGTAGTAGTAGTAGTAGTAGTAGTAGTAGTAGTACTAGTAGTACTAGTAGTAGTAGTAGTAGTAGTAGTAGTATTTGCCGCGCGCCGGGCGGCAGGCAGTAGCCTAAGTACTAGTAGTATTAGTAGTATTAGTATTAGTATTAGTATTAGTAGTAGTAGTAGTAGTAGTAGTAGTAGTAGTAGTGGTAGTAGTAGTAGTAGTAATAATAGTAGTAGTAGTCATAGCCAAATTTGGTGATTTCAATTGAGGAACCCAAGTGTTTATGGTCGACTTTTGCAATAACCCTTAGGGGGTTGATTACATTAGGATTAATATGGAACCCCAAAACACTTTGGGAGATTTTGATTTTAGCAAAAATACTGAAATGATAATGGTAAGCTGCTTGACTTTCGTTTCTTCTTGTCAAGGATGTCCAAGAGCGAGGGTGTCCTTTTTGAGGGAGCCGGCCATTTGAACTTGAAGCGTTGCTTTTTCTTTTGCAAAGCGATCCTTAGATGTTGCAATGGTGGGCCATTCCCATGATATCTTATACCGGATATGGATGGATATTGGGATAACATTACAAAAATCCCTATGCCCATGTTATCCCCGTATCCATCCATGTCCCATAACCCATATCCCATATCCAAACAACTTTCCACATATGATGCAGCTTACCCCATAGAAAACAAACTAAGATAAACCCAGCTATTATTATAAATGCAGGTGAGGAGCAGAAACAGTCGCTTCCTCGATTGTGGTAGCCCATATTGGCTGGCATCCAGAATGCCTGCATAGAGATTATAGAAAGGGTTCTCTTCATCATCCATCACCGCACGAAGCCTCAGCAGTGATGGATAAATATGTCCCAAAAGATGAATGACAATGATACTTTAAAGTCATTTTGGGGGTGTGACACCCAGAAAACATCAAAGTAAATCTCTAATTAGGCAAGTAGCCTCTTCATCCATGTCCCAAAAACCTGTTTCTTTAGCTTCTTGTTTGTCAAGACTCCAGGCACAGTCTCGATAAGGGCTGCCTGGGGGCGATAATGCTCCACATAGTCAAAGGATGCTGATGCACATTTTGTCCGAGGGTCATCCTTAGCTCATGGACAAGTTTAGCCAGGTTGAAGTGTCAGGATGGCCAAAACAGATGCGAAAACATAATGAGGGGAACGACTTGCAGCATGGCCACAACACGTGGAACCAATCCTGAATGTCGAGGAGGCTGAACTGGATGAGGAACCAAAGCACGAGCTGGATATTCTGAATCTGCAGGATCTCGAGGCAGAAGAGCAAGAAGACGATTTGGAGCTATGTCTGCATCAGGCCTGGTGGCCCCCTCCACCATCTCCTGAAGGGAAGGAAGGTCAAACAAAATTAAACAAACAAATCAAACTAGAACATGTCTAATTCAGCCAAAAGCACCAACTTGGGGGAACAATCAAAGATTACTAACTCATGTTTTTGAGATATGCCAAGATTCCATGGTTGTGGCAGCTGCTAGTCGATCTGCAACCACAGTGCCAATCTTCTTCAAGATGCTCAAAGCGCTCCCCCCCTCCCTGGCCAAGATCATCTCCCCCACATCAGCCAGCGCCTGCTTTGCAACCATCTCTGCTGAGCTAGCATCTGCAGGGACCACAAAGGTTGTCTCAGATCGCTTTTTGTCCTTGGCACTGGTTTTTGGGTTTTTTTGGTAAACCAAATGTCTAATCTAAAGTTGTTGACCCCATATTGGAAAAAACTAAACTCAAAAAAAACAGCAAATTTACAAGACAAAGCCAAGATTCTGTCAAAGCTTTCCCAATCTCCATGTGGTTTGACTCAGATGGCAACGACGGTTGACCAGTGAATGTTGGGAATCCATCAGGCTTAGATGCAGATCCTTAGTGGGATTTTTGCTGGGAAACAAACATAAGCAAACCCAAATTTTATGAGAACTGATGACATCAACAAAGTTTGATGGAACAAACTTTGATGTTTTCCCCAATCTTGATGGAACAAATTTTGCCACAAAAATTTGATAAAGGCAGATCACAGGCACCTTTCTGTTTCCCAAGCCCAATTGGTCCATGCTGCCCATAGAATGCCAAAAGTTCCGGAGATTGGGCCAGAAACGTTGACCTGATTCAAAGTGAGCTTCCATCTGTGATGAACACCAATTGACTTAATTTCATCATTGGGTGGTCTTTTTGGGAAATTCAAAATGGCTATTCAAGCACCAAGATGCGTGTCGATTCTGACAATGTGGTTCTCCTCAGGGCTGTTGTGGAAGCTGATCCTGAAGCAAATGGCTCAGAGGACAGAGGTTCCCCCTTACTCATGTTCAAAACATTTGAAATAACAGCCGGACTTAAAATCAAATTTATCCTTAGTTAGTATTATTCCCCAAAGTCGTTTCCAAACATGATGCCATCAATAAAGCACCAAATATCTGAAAGTAAATAAGTAAATCACTATGATCAAAATTCATTGGTTGATTTATCATCATTTGTCATTGCAATGGCTAAAAGTTGACATCATTCCCAATTCAAGAGTCGCGTTGGTCCGTTGAACCTTCACCCGGCAGACTGGATCATTCCAAGATGGCTCAGACATGCGCTTCCTCAGCTGCTCTTCCATCCTTGGTCATGTAGGGATGGGTCAAAACCTATAGCCTATAATTATCAATTTTAACTGGATGAACATCCATTTACAAGCTATTTTGGGGCTCACTAACCAGGGTTTCGACTCATAGCCATTTCAACATCATGTTGTCCCCTTGATGCTGAAGTAGAAGAAACCCTCAACCCTCAAATCAAAACTTTGAGGAATGCACAAACCAAGCAACTCTGGCGCGAGGCCAATGATCCTTGGTGGTGGAACATCCTCTGCTATCTCCTCCACCGGCGGAGCCGTTCGCAGGGTCCCCGGAAGCCTCAGGTGCAAAGATGGCCAGNATCCTCTGCTATCTCCTCCACCGGCGGAGCCGTTCGCAGGGTCCCCGGAAGCCTCAGGTGCAAAGATGGCCAGATTGAAAGATAGAAACTGACAATCAGTATCTCCTTAAAATTAACAAAGGGGTGAAAAAAAAGTTCAAAGATAAACAATTCTTTTGTCCAAGCAACCCTAGTCCACGCAAAGGGACACGTGGTCCAGCATCCCCAGCATCTACTTTGGATGATTTTGAAGCCATGGCTAGCAACCCAACCGGGAAATGATGTCAAACCTGTATGAAACTGTGCCCAATGTAGGACGATGATTTGATGGCAGATTGGGAGCAACAAACATAGATACAGCACAGTTGCTGCTGCAGTGCCATATGTCAGTTTCAGGAGGTTGTAACCTGCCCTAGCCGATCATGATCTAGTTGTCTGATTTTTTTTAATGAGTGCCCATGTGATGATGATTTGAGCCAAGTTTGGCTATATGNTGTAACCTGCCCTAGCCGATCATGATCTAGTTGTCTGATTTTTTTTAATGAGTGCCCATGTGATGATGATTTGAGCCAAGTTTGGCTATATGATAAAACCGTGGTTCCCATGCCACCTCCAAATTAAAACATTGAGGCTATCATCCCAAGCAATTCATGAGATTTGGGGCTCATTACATGACACCAACAAGCATTTGATCCACACATCACCCCATCCCCTTGGCGCACCTGCAAAGGCCGTGGCAGCTGCAGCAGCAAGCGACAGCGGCTGCAGCCACTACTGTGGCTGAACAGGGGTGATTGACTGGTTTGAACTGGTTTAAGGGGTGGTTTAGTGGGATAGCTACCAGGGTTGTCATTAATTGATGGTTTAAGTTCCCATTATAAAATGTCTGGGATACATGTATAATAAGTGGAACCAAACAGTGAACTACAACATCGGCTCAAAGAGAACCACAACATTTCAAAACAGTGACATTCTATAAAACAGTATTTTTCCTCTGTCACCGTATCAACTTTCTTATAAGAGACAAAGTATTATAATATACATAATAATATATATATATTATTATATATATACTATTATATCATGTATATATATATATTATTATATATATATATTACAATATATATATATATTATTATATATATAATATATATATATATATATTATGTATATATATATATATTATATTGTATATTATAATGTATATATATATATATATATATTATATTGTATATTATAATGTATATAACGACTAGTATTGTACCTGTATACATTACTATTACTAATCAATTATATAAGTAGTCTATCATATCTTGTCGAAGCATGGCCCACGGAAAATAACATCCTATTGGGTATCACATGGATCATTAAATTGATGTGTCTCGCGCCAATTTGTGGGTGGTGAATCCCCGATATTCATCGCCACATTCGACAAAGTCTGGCTTTGGTCTTGATATACACCCAAGCTATGAATGAATTCAATCACTCATAGGACTCATAGGCTATAGATGCCTATAGCTTTTGCAGTTCGTTTTCCAGAACATTGTAAAATAGTGTAAAATACATGGGTATGTCGGTAAACCCTAACCCTGATACCCTGGTTTTCACATGAAACAAACATGTCTGTTATGGATGTTCATCTGCCCAAATGGAAAATCATGGAACATAAAAACCCATTTCGCAAAGTTGTTGGTGAGACATTGCCATATATATATATATATCTAATATATATATATACACACATAATACTAATACACACGTATATGTATATATATATATACATGTGTATATATATACACGTATATATATTTACCCATAGGATCCCATGGGCATTCATCAATTTACCATAACTTGCCACTGATAAAAGATACCTCGGTGGCTTGCCACCCCGAGAACCGCGACAAATCGTCGGTCGCCTCACCCGATACAAACGCTCTCCGGAGATTTGGCCCAACTGCGGCTGCGCAGGCCATGGGAGATCCAACCCCAGTTCGATGATTTTTGATGATCTATACCTATTATAAATGGTGATGTTCATTGATTTTCAGTTAGCTACTAAAAAATCACCAGAGGGATCCAGAGGGTGTAATTGAGGAATTGTACCTGGGATTTCAATGGATTTCTCCTGGGATTTCAATGGATTTCACTAATTAATGACATGAAATGACTTGAAACAACCTACATTGACCTAAGCGGATTTGGACCACACATCCATGGATTTTAGAGAGACATGGACTGAATCAACAACACTTCTCCGAAGAAAAAACGATACAACGGACGGAAGTAGGGATCTCATCCAACGAACGATGCTTCAAAGGCGGTCCAACTCACAACCCACCCCGACCTCGATATCCTCAATGGTGCCCACAAAGACCTGGTGAAGTCACCGTATGGACTGTAGCAACACGAGTGGGTATAGTCATGGTATAGTTTAGTATCAAGAGCTTTTTGCAATGTTTTAGAACATCGTCATCGATGTCGCAGAAGTTGTCCTCTGTTTCACAAGAGTTGAGTTTCATGGCATTGTCATGCATTTTCACATAAGTTCTCACGGTTTCACAGCCCCCCTACTAGTACCCGGTACCCGCAATGCTCGTATTCAACTGCTGTGGAATAGACAGCACCAGGATTTCAGCCACAAGAAGAACGGTGCTTTCACTGTAGCGTGGATTTTTCGAAATATCCTTGCGCCATCTTGCGCCGTAAGCTTTGATCGGATTAAAATGAGTTTATTTGAAAATTCTGGCATATTGAATAACTAATTTATAAATGTATCTTTATCTATACATATATGATTCTAAATGGAATTGTCATTTAGGGGTACCCAATTTTCAGACAAAGGCAAATCCATCCCGTGAACATGTTCCTGAGCCAAGACTTACACTCGTGGAGTCTACATTAGGCATCGAGTTCCCTCTCAAAAAACGAGCTTGTGGATCGACACTTTTCAAAAACATTTGTGAAATGGAATGGTTGACCCTCTTGGAAGCCAACATGGCGATGGATCTGCCATCATTTGCAGAAATTTACCTCTTGAATTGGTGAATTCCCGTTTCCATGTTTGCTTCCCGTTTCCGTTCAGTTTGGAAACTCCCTGTCCGCAGGATCCCACCATCCTCTTGGAACCAGGGGACAACAATGACTTGGTCAGCCGGGATCATCCCAAATATGTGTCAAACATTGGGCAGCCCAAAATCTGCGGGGGTCTTGAGAGGTCGCACCTTACATTGCCAAAATGTAAAATGGAACAAACAATTATATCAAGTATATAAACTACCAAGAAAACTCGAAGAAAACTCATCTTCCAAAATCCGGATGGTTTGGGAGCGAGTTTTTCAGGGGGTGTACCCACCTTGCATCCTGCTTTTGGTGGCCGTACCGCACCTGGCCATTGACCGTCCTGGAGATCTGGGCATGCAACAGCTCGTCACCTTCCTGTGGCTCTGAAAGTGGGACCCTGGTAGATCATGGCCGTTTCACATAAGGGATATCATCATTCACCACTGGATTTTGGGAGAGGCATACATGAGTCCACCCGAATCTGATCCGGTCTCACAGCAAAGAACACCACACATCTGTTTGATGGTTTCGACCAACTTTGGACACATATTTGTCAATTCTGATCATTCTCCCAAGTGGATAGAACATCAAATAAGTCTGTGCAACCAACAAAAAAACTAAATATACATAAATGCTTTAGGGTCAATCCGAAACCTGATTTGTTGGATGATGTCTGATGGCTCCCGCAAAGAAAAACATAATTTCTAGCCAGATCATCCACGATATCGCAAGAAATTACATCTCCATGTTGATTCATTCTATTTCCTGTTTCTTGAGGTGTTGAAGCCCTATTCTCTCTACTTCCAACCAAATGATATTTGAATGTCTTCATCTCCAGGTAAACACTAGGTAAACAGAATCAACCATCCCCAACTGGTTTTTCCAGGTATACCATGATTTACCCCTACCTGGGATGATGCAAAAATTACCCAAGCAGGACCTTCAGTTCCGGAGCCAAATCTCCAATGGTTTCCTCAGGTTCTGCCTGGGGCCGCAGCAGAGGGGCTGAAAAAACAGGGGGTTCAATGGGCTGAGTCTCCAAATATCTTTTGCACATGACTGAGTTAAAATTCAACTTAAGCTTTTTTCTGACTTTACATCATGACATATTTTCCCAACTCGGTGAACTCGCTCAGTAGATCGAACTTGTTCATTACGGCAAAGAGTCGTCATGTCTTCCCGAATATGCAGGAGAACTACTTGATCGACATGAAGAATCAACATGTTAGTGACCAATTGGGGATGGATCAACACCCATTACCCTCCGGCAACCAAACATGGCTTGCTGGAAAATCCACCATTTAGTTCGATGATCTTCCTATCAAAACACCAACAAGAGTGGCGCTTTTAACGGGAAAACATGAGAAAATATGGGGACATCCCATACAAATGGAGCTTCTGATGGGGAAAACACCCATAAATGGGGGAGTTTCGAGGGTACCAAGTCTATGTTTCAATTTGCGATGCGATGCTTCATCATGCTTCCAAATCTAAGTTCTGGGCTTCGGCATCAGGAGGATTTTCCTGAAACTGCAGGAGCCGTGGGCTGTGCTTTGTTGTCCACCCTGGACCTCTTAACATAAAATGCAAGAACGGACATGTCCAAGTGTATTAGACCATCTTTAAAAGTTCCATGTTGTTTTCTTCATGAAATTTCGGCTCCCCTGTTGTATGATCGTTTTTCTTACTATATGAATTGGCTATTATTGAGGTCTACACCATTTTTAGACACACCCATTTCCGTTCCTTTCCCCCAATCCCACGCCACTGCAGCACCTCCACGACTGCAGCCATTTTTCCTCTTCGGTTCCCCTAAAAAAACAATGTCTGAGAGCCGAAATGGCCCAGACATGACACCCTGATGTCTTGAAGTGTGAGGATCCGGGTGTCCTGGATCACCCTGCAAATGGATGTTCAACCACCCCGAGTATAAAGTACAGTAGTAAAGGACAGTACTTATAGTATAGTGGGTTTTGATATGTTTTGATCCATCTCCATTGATGAAAATCCCGACCAACTGATGTCACTGGTCCTGCATGACTTCACATACACCATGGCACTCTGTAGTTCCTAAAAGCGGTTGATGCGTCGTCGTTGATTCCATTCTTTCCGCTGTCCAGAAACAACGAAGTGTTGAGTGAAACTTTGCAAGAGTCTGGTCCCAAACCTGGATGTGGCCACATTTGCGAAGAGCACATTTTCACAATCAAAGGATCAACAAAAATATGAATGAGGGCACTATAGCACAATCAACATGTTATCTAACCAGCATGCCTATTGATTTCTAGAGCTACTTCTGGCCGCTTACTCCAGGTTCTGCCGGGCTCTCTCCCGTGCTTCCAAAGCCTTGAACTCCTCGCGTGACAGCCTTGGGCCGGAGGGCACGGGCTACCATTGTCATTTGGCATCGTCCCAAAAATTGAGCACCCCTCAAATCCATTGGCTCATCATCTTTCCTATACAACGACCATTAAATCAAGGTAGATCTCCCATTTCTGGACCAACGCCAACTACCAGCAACTACCCATTAGGGTCAAAGTCAATGCATGTAAATCCATGTAAAATCGCCATTCTAGCCATTCTAGTGTCAGTTAAATCAGTTAAATCCAAATTTGGGATTGTCTCAAAATAGGATACCCCTAAATGCAACTGGTTAATCATCGTTTTCATTATATATCGAACTTGCGTTGTAATTACAAATTACATACAGTACAGTATATGCATACACCATCATACACCCATTCTATCCCATTCCATTTTAGACTTTCAAAGTCGGTTTACAGTACATCTTTTTACATTTTTTTACATCTCTACGGACATCTACTAACCACGTCTCTACTTGCCCCATCACCTAGCCACAAGCCATCGCCGTCGGCGTCCGCTGCGCCGAACCTGAGGCCGTTTACCCTCTGGAAAACGAACAAAATGATATGGAAGATCACCATTTGAAGAGGTTCTATAATCTAAAAATGGAACATTTTCATCCACTTTCGATATAGCTATACTCTACTTGTTCACTGGAGGCTTGCTAAGTTGGTTCATAGCTCCAATCACTAGGCTTTATAGTGAATGTAGCTATATATTAATATATAAACGCGGGGAACCATCTTGTATACGCTGGGGTAAACATGCAATAAACATTTTTTAGGCAGCCGAGTTCTTGCAGGAACTATGTGTGAATACCCAACAGTAAACCATCCCAGAAACCGCCCATGTCTGAAATGATAATGCAATACAATCCCATCCCCGTGCATCTATCAAACACCCCGGTTCTATGGTCCCAATCACATGTGGTTTCATCATCATGGCCTACTAAACCATGGTTTCTGGGGGGTGTTTAATATGAAGGGGATGGGATTATTATCAATAAACATATTGGTTTCCAACAGAGAGTTTGGAATCGACAAGTGGATGTTCCATATCACATATCTTAATATTCTTATTCTCCGGAGAGTAACTATGATTGCTTTCCGTATATACTACCCTGAAGGTCTCACCTGCAGTGGTTGTTAACTTTCTTTAGGATCCGAACTGTAAACAAATGATTGGAGTAATTTTTAATCAAACACACTCAGTAAATTGTTTTAGGTATATTTTCAGTTTCCGAAGACAGCAAAACGACCCAATACTGAACAACCGCAGTGGCATTCTAAGCCCCAGAATCATTTCAATCGGCCATACCCGTGCCCACCCTGCCACGCATGGAATACTCTTTCTTGTGCACGTAACTTGTTTGAAGTTTTTGTTGCAAACTATTAAACTATGCATAACAGGCCTTGCCCTCCTGACATTTAAGCCGCATGGGGCCTTCTCTGAACATCCAGGGATATGCCACAGTGGGAGAATTGGATTGCCACTAAAAACTTCCTTCAATGATTAATCACTAGACCTTAACCCCTGCCATTCGAATACCATGCCCCTCCAGCGTCAAGAAACACTATGGAAGGGACGGAATCTACCTGGCCTTCAATGATGCCTCCGCGCAACCTGGTGGTGGCTCGAAGATACTTTGTTGGTCTCCCCCTATGACCCACTTTCGTGTTCTGGAATCTCGAATCGAAATCTTCTGGAAATCTATTGCCATTGGATTCAAAATCATCAGTTATGATGATCCTGTTGAACTGCAGTTCGATATCAAACCTGGTCCCATCTCAAGGTCGAGTTTTTGTAGACACTCATGGTAAACCCAACACAAAAACCACTGACTGGGAATCACAATGACATAATATATAATAAATATCATAACTAAGCTCCACACCCTGCGATGCCACGCTGAATCGCTTCATCAATCTCCTTTTCGTTGAGCTCGTTTTTGTCGATGTTCCCATCCAGGTTGGTGTCCAAGTGACGCACCAAGTCCCGAACCACCTGTTTGGCATATCCTCGGTGGCGGAGATGAAAATTGATGAAAATTGGAATTATATAGGATTATATGGAACACTAAGATTAGATGAAACATGTGAAAGTACGGATTTGGTACCTGACAATTGACAATTGATGAACATAAGGGGATTACTATACATAAGGTCATTGACATGAGGAAAATGAGATCTTTATATAACCCGTGGCCAATCAATCAATTTCAGCCCTTTCAACAACCCGACAGGTTCCAATCTGCAGCCCTACACACACATTCATTGTATGGGGTTACAAAACAGGGTTTCTGATTCAGACTTCCCCTTACACCAATCCATTGAAAGTCCACTTGATGTGATTAAATCATAGTAAACCCACATGTTTCATCATTTTTCATGGTTAAAAACCAACTGTCCATATTTTCATGGCCCTTTTTGGCCGAAGAGCGAACCACCTTGGTGTTGGAGGCCCAATTCTCGGACCCCAACTGACAGGTGGATTCCGAGGTCAGCGTGTAGCCATCGTTGCAAGCAGCGCATTGGTGGAAACCGGTCCTTCGATGGGTTTGGAATGGCTTGGAATGGCTTGGGAATGGACAATCCCATCTATAAATGGATGTTTGGGGGGTATATACCGCCTTTTTAGGAAACCTCCCCCACATTGGCAAAGAGAATCTCAACATGAGCAAAGAGCAATTACTTTGCTTCGAGTGATCCCCACCATGATACTTTCTTTGGAATATAGTGTGATACAGATATTGACATTCTTTTTCTGGCAAAACTTTATGGCAGGGAAGAGGAGGAGAGGACAACTCTGATGAAATCTAGAGACCGAGGTCTCTAGATTTCATCAGAGTTGTCCTCTCCTCCTCTTCCTCTTGGCATACTAATTGACATTCTATCTGGCATTCTATCTGGCATTCTATCTGGCATTCTTTCTGGCATTCTATCTGGCATTCTATCTGGCATTCTATCTGGCATTCTATCTGACATTCTTTCTGGCATTCTTTCTGGCATTCTTTCTGGCATTCTATCTGGCATTCTATCTGGCACTCTATCTGGCATTCTATCTGGCATTCTTTCTGGCATTCTATCTGGCATTCTATCTGACATTCTTTCTGGCATTCTTTCTGGCATTCTATCTGGCATTCTATGTGGCATTCTATCTGGCATTCTTTCTGGCATTCTATCTGGCATTCTTTCTGGCAATCTATCTGACATTCTATCTGGCATTCTGTCTAGCATTCTATCTGGCATTCTTTCCGGCATTCTTTCTGGCATTCTATCTGGCATTCTAGCTGGCATTCTTTCTGGCATTCTATCTGGCATTCTTTCTGGCAATCTATCTGACATTCTATCTGAGATTCTATCTGGCATTCTATCTGAGATTCTATCTGACATTCTTTCTGGCATTCTATCTGGCATTCTTTCTGGCATTCTATCCGGCATTCTATCTGGCATTCTATTTGGCATTCTATCTGGCATTCTATCTGACATTCTATCTGACATTCTATCTGGCATTCTATCTGGCA